>CM042857.1:18742693-18857693 GCA_023658055.1 Thaleichthys pacificus | reverse complement strand
GCTAAAATATATTATTAGTACATTATAGTACATTTATTTAAATCATATTAAAATATTATTGTTATCATTAGAACTACAATGTTATATTCATTAATGGTGGTCATTTCCCCCCCCGCGCCTGCTCCATGCCACACCACAAATACCTCCTGCCCCCTCTTTGAACCCCAGGTGAAAATGTCTAGATCCGCCCCTGCCTATGGCTACAATTTAGGCATAGGCGACATGGGCATCTTGCCGGTAGCAGCAGGGCGCCCGCGCACCCCAAAAAAACATCGGAATGGTGAAATTTGCGCAATCCCTTTTCTATAGGTGCGTTCGACATGGACTGCGGCTGCATGAAACGACCGGCGAGAGTAGCCGCTTGCAGTCGGGGAGGAGTTGAAAACGGCTCTGTGAAGTCGGACATTCCAGCTTCTCGTGGTTTGCTGCGTTGACGTCAGTCATGGCCGATCAAGCGCTGTTTGCTTACTTTACTTTATTTATGATTAAACTTAGTCTTTACGTTAGTGAAGAGGCGGACTAAAGCCCTTTCTTCAACACATTTTTAATTCAATTAAACTGTTTGGTCCGGATTTGAGCGTTGGCGAAACTGAAGGTGTCAGAATAATTACAAAACACGCGTCAAAGTTGTTGTGTGTGAGTCTGGCCAATCATGAACTAGCTGTGTCGTCATTAGAACCCGTGCAGTTGCTCTTGAGAAAATGCGCTCGGCTACACAGCCGGCAGTTCTCGAATCGATCTCACGGTACTTTGATGGCTACGTCACAGTGACCTAGCTTCGGCGCCGTCTCAAGTCGGACAAAAAGTCTAACCAGAATTCACTGTTTCAAGTCAGCCGCCTGCAGCCGGCTGCAGCGCTGCATGAATTCAGTTAATGTCGAACGCACCTATTCGCTCATTTGCACGTCATTTCAATGATATAATGTCACCGTGTGGGCAGGGGCGTAGGCAGAAATTGTATTTTGGGCGGGCCAGTGCAAAAGTGAGTGGGCCTATAATTTTTCCTAGAAAAAAAGACTTAAATAATAATTTGCGCTACGTTTTGACTGAAATTTTTGTTGGACGCTCTGTTTCTATTTATTTTTTTGTCGCTCGCGTTGAAAGCTTACGTAACAGAAGTGAATTTGACGGATTCAGTGTGGACAGAGAGCGTCCGATGCTACGCGACAGTCTACGCTCGCACCCAGTTACGACACGGTGTTAGAGAGTAGAAAAAATAATAGACCAACTGCAAAAACTGTGACACCTTTACTTTGCAATATTCAACAAAGGCAACAACAAAACACTATCTAAACATCATGTTCAACCAACAGAGCTCAATAAAGGCTGGACAAACCAGCATAGTGGAACGAATAGGCTACTCAGTGGAGACTGGGGTAGATGATACAAGCGCAGAGCGCATACTTTTGTTACAAGCACAAAACGGCTCCGTTTTGTAAGCAGAGTTCGGTACACACTGAGGCAGGATGACAGGGCAAAGGTAGCCTACCAGACGACAGGCTAGTAGAGGAATCCAGGGCAAAAACGGTCCGGGGCAGGTCACTTGTTTAGCCATTATTGTGGCGATGTTAGTACATTGGCTAAAAAGCAGCTAGTCTAGCAAAGTTAGCTGGCTAAAGGCCGCCCAGAGTCTTCGGAACCCCTAGCAACCATAGCTACCTCTTATCGTTCTACAACTTGCTTCAACAGTTTACATTTTATTCGGAAAACAAATTAAACACACACACCAGTCAAATAAAAAATCAGGTTTATATTAATATATCTTCTTAAATACATTTGAATAATAAAAATTAACTAAAAATGCATTTTGATCAAACTTGCCTGGGCGGGCCAGTGAGTAATGTGGGCGGGCCAGTGCCGCCCTGGCCCAATACTGGCTACGCCCCTGCGTGTGGGCCTGTGGGTCAATTCACCTGGGCGGGAATGGGCACCCCCTGATTCTAGTTTGGGAGTTGGATTGTTCGCCCAGGGCGCCATACAAGCTAAAACCGCCTCTGGGTCGATGTGTAACTACTAGAACATTTATACATAAACACACACAGAGTCATACAGACACCATGAGGAAAATGAAATGATTTCCAGTGGAATATATAGTGTTTATGTGAGAAAGGACCCACCGCATGGGGTGGAGCTGAGCGTCACTCCCGCCCTTGAAACAAGCTTCGGCGCGTGGGGGCGGCGCTCTGCCGGGCAATGCGGAACTAGTGCTCAGCTGTAAGTCAGACGGCAAAAACTGAAAACACATTTGGAAACGTCGTAGATAGTTTGATATTTACACAGAAATTCTCCAAGAGCCTTCATATAAAGACGAAAGTAAGTAACTCATTTGCTGATTTAGCTGGCTAAGCAAGACAAATACGATAGTAAAATAATTTTTGTGTGCAGATAGCTATCTTGCTGGCTTGCTAGTTGACATTAGCGAGCGGGCATCTCTGGACATTGTTGACAGGTACAAGACAGGGACTGGAGGCGGATTCTGATTAGAGAGAAGCCCGCTTTTTAACCTAAATGGTTTTCTAATGTTGCCTGTTGTGTGTCAGTTGCTAGCAACATCCTGAATAGCAACAAAAACCTAGCATGATGTGTTAGCAGCAGCCAAAGATGAGGTTTGGGTATACACGTTTTAGACGTTAGCGTATCTCAACGGCAAGAGAGGGGTCATCAAGTCACTAGATAACAGCGTCACCAATTACAGGAGTTAATGATGAGAGTGTAAATCTTCTTTTCTCCTTCATTTGCAACACAGTTGCAACACATTTGCAACACATTTGCAACACATTTGCAACATATTTGCAACACAGTGTATTTAAAGCGTCCTATTTTGAAATGCATTTTCAACATCGCTAAAACCATAAAAACACGTCTGTCCCAACCCGTATTATACAAAAGTACAGTCCCAATACCAAATAATACTCTCTAGTTGTAGGTAATTCAGGTGGACTCTGCTTAATATGTATGTGTTACATACAATCTAAAATAATGACTGGAACATTAATTCCAACCATTTGAAAGACAGGATGTTCATTAGGTTTGAAAGAGAGTTCCCCTTGAGTGTAGAGGGTGAGCTGAATGTAGTTAGGAGTTCAGGGGCTTTCAAAATAAAAGCGAACCTTTGGAAGTTTGGTAAGTTTAATTTTTTGTTGGAGCCGAAGCACACGTCCACGACCCTCTTACATTTACATTTACATTTAGTCATTTAGCAGACACTCTTATCCAGAGCGACTTACAGTAAGTACAGGGACATTCCCCCCGAGGCAAGTAGGGTGAAGTGCCTTGCCCAAGGACACAACGTCATTTGGCAGGGCCAAGAATCGAACTGGCAACCTTCGGATTACTAGCCCGATTCCCTAACCGCTCAGCCACCTGACTCCTCCTCTTCACGCCAGCTCCACCAGTTGAGAAACATCGAGGTAGAGGACCCATTATCCCTTCCACAGGGCCGCTTGGAGATGCCAGCAGAGATGCTCCGATTGGTGTGAAGCTTCGAAAAGATTAGTTTCACTAAGTGGACAGCCCAGGTGGCTGCTCTGGCAGAGAGGAGCTGGCTCTAAAGTACCTGTCCGCCAGGCAGCTGCACACTGGAGGAAACTGCTGTGCTGGCTGCTGGTGGTATGATGGTGTCAATGTGTGCATGTGTAATTGTGTGTGTGATGAAGATTGAGTGCATGTGTAATTTTTGTGTGGGTCAGTGAGGGAAAATGTGTGGTTGGTTGTGGTTTGTCATGATTGGTCCTGGTTGGTTGTGGAGAGAGAGGGAGGGGGCAAGAGAGAGATAAGTATGGAGGGAGATGGAGAAGAAGGGAGGGAGAGAGGGAGATTGATATAGAGATGTAGCCTGGCTGCCAGCCCAACTTATCCCCGCCCACAAAATTATTTGGTCGGGAAGATGGGTCTGGGGAGTCTCCGTTGGGGAACAACTATTGTCCGAACAGAAGCTGTTCGGACCAATGAAATTGTCAGGGCGGGCTTTATACGATGATGGACAGATGATCAACAGTAACGTAATCAACCACGTCACCAAAGAGCGCTTTGGTTGAATTCGTTTTCAACAAACATGGCTACCGCCGGAGAGCTGGGATGTTATGATTCTGCCATCGAGTCTGTTTTAGAAGACATCGACAGCGCATTAATTTTGAAAGAGGAACATAGAAACGCAATCAAGGCATTTGTCGATGGAAAATATGTTTTTGCCGTCCTTCCTACGGGGTTTGGTAAAAGTTAACATACTACGTTGCTCTGATTGGTTGTAGGTCTATCCAATTGAGCGAAGAGGCATTTGTTTTCCGGGTTCGGTTGAAACACGCCCCATAGTCACAGCCCAATGGAGAGTTCTCAGACTTATGAGTATGACAACGTCAGGCTAATAGAGATGGATGGAGGGAAAGAGAATTAACGCTGAGAGGCAGTATGATCAGAGAAAGGGATGATGGATAGAGAAGTACAGAGCAAGAGAGAGAGAGAGAGATGCACACAGAGAAAGAGATGCACAGAGAGAGAGAGGGAGAGAGACGACGAACACAGAGAGAGGGAGACAGTGTGAGAGAGACAGAGAAAGGGAGAAACAGAGAGAGAGATACAGCGAGAGACACTCAGACAGAGAGAGAGAACAGTTGAAGGTCCACTCAGACAGAGAGAGAGAGAACAGTTGAAGGTCCTCTTTATACCTCAGAGACTCAGTCCTCATCAGTCTCTGATGTCACGCCCCACTGATCGCTCCAATTAGTCACTTTCTGCTGAATCAGTGCCACAGTCCCAGTCTGGGAATCTTTAATGGAGGACCCTCCACACACACCCTCCACACACACAGCCTCCACACACACCCCTCCACACACACCCTCCACACACACCCTCCACACAAACCCCTCCACACAGCCTCCACACACACCCCTCCACACACACCCTCCACACAAACCCCTCCACACACCCTCCACACACACCCCTCCACATCACCCCTCCACACACACACCCTCCACACAAACCCCTCCACACACACACCCCTCCACACACACACCCTCCACACACACACACTCTCCACACAAACCCCTCCACACACACACCCCTCCACACAGACAGCCTCCACACACACCCTTCACACACACGGCCTCAACACACACCCCTCCAAACACCGAAAAAGGTCGTAACAGGGCCAGTTCTCCCCCCTGACACATTCACACACACATGCTGTTCATACACACACCAGCATCTGCTGTACCCTCCTTAATTGTTAATCAGTTGTGCGTGACACTGTTGAATGAAATGACAGGCTTGTTGGAAATTAAGTTGGGAGATTATCAGCGTGGTGAGAAATTAGTTGTGGCCATGTGGAGGTCTGCTTCTGGGTAACACTGCTGGGCTAGCAGCAGCCTGGAGCTGTGGGATTGGAGGAGAGGATGAGGAGGAGAAGATGAGGAGGAGAAGAGAGGAGGAGAGGATGAGGAGGAAAAGAGAGGAGGAGAGGATGAGGAGGAGAAGAGAGGAGGAGAGGATGAGGAGGAGAAGAGAGGAGGAGAAGATGAGGAGGAGAGGATGAGGAGGAGAAGAGAGGAGGAGAGGATGAGGAGGACAGGATGAGGAGGAGAGGATGAGGAGGAGAGGATGAGGAGGAGAAGATGAGGAGGAGAGGATGAGAGGATGAGGAGGAGGAGAGGATGAGGAGGACAGGATGAGGAGGAGAGGATGAGGAGGAGAGCATGAGGAGGAGAGGATGAGGAGGAGAGGATGAGGAGGAGAGCATGAGGAGGAGAGGATGAGGAGGAGAGGAGGAGGATTGAGGCGCAGGACAGGAGAGGTGGAAGGGAAAAGTAGAGCAGATGAGGAGGTTGAAATGAGGGAGAGGAGAGAGGTACAGGAGGAGCAGGAGGAGCAGACAGGTGGTGTACTCTTTAGGGCGTATGGAGACATCTCTAGAGGAGTGGACTGTTCAAGTGCTGCTTTTTCTGAATGGTGTTAATTAGATTTGAGAAGGACACAAATCCCCTTCGCTACTCTGTCTGTCTGTCATATGCCTGTCTTGTCTGTCTCTCTGCCTGTCTGTCTGAATAATGAGAATGGTCTCTTCTCTCCAGGATGTTCCGCTTGCGGGCATTGTCGGCCGCCACCGTGGGACTAGCACAGTTGTCTCGGCGTTACCATGGTGATGCCGTGCGGGGCTCTGGTAGGAGGAGACTGATGCTGGCTGCTCTGGTGGGCGTGGCGGGGGCGTCAGCCAGCACTGGGCTGCTCTGGACAAGGTAGGAAGACCTCTCCCCCCTCCCCTCCCCCTCTTCCCTCTCATACCCTCTCCCTCCAGCTCCTGATTGTTTGTTTGTTGACGTCCAGAGCGTACGCAGACGCTGGCCCCTCCGTCAGACACGCAGAGCGCCCCGAGGCGGAGGAGGCGGCGTTTGTGAAGGAAGAGGCAGAGGCAGAGTCGGAGGCGGAGTCCGAGACCTCGGTGGAGGCCAGCGGAGGAGAGGAAGAGGGGACGGAGGGAAAGAAGAAGAAGCCACGCTCAGGGTTCCGTGACCGCAAGGTAATCAATAACCCTAAAGACCCCGCCCATCAGCCAGCTGGCCAATCAGCTGGGCCGATATCCTGCTGCGTCCTTCTCAGCCGTGACCTTACGGAAGGTGTCAGAAACGGGATTATACTGTATGCAAATACAAGGGTTTATATGAGGGATGGGATGGTTCTGGAGAGGAGGATGGAGTAGAGGGCACAGGGAGAGGAGGACAGGACGAGATGAGAGAAGGGAAGGAGGAGAGGAGAGGCTATGGCCACTAACCCTAAGCACACACCCACAATACATGATGGATAGAGAAGGAGAGAGAGGGAGAGCGACAGAGAGATTAATCGAGGGTCGGAGAGATGGATGGAAAGGGAGATGCAGAGACGGAGGAATGAAAAGAAGAATTACCCCTGCAGCTGCTGCTCCTGGTCTCAGGGCAAGAGCTGGGGAGCTCGGGGGGATGTGTGTGTGTGTGTGTGTGTGTGTGTGGGTGTGTGTGGGTGTGTGGGTGTGTGGGTGTTTGTTTCACTGTACTTTTAAGCCCCTCTCCATCCCTCATCTCTCTCTCCTCTCCTTCCTTCCATCCATCCATCTCTCCCTGTCCCTCCCTCCCCCCTCCCCTCCCCTTCCCTCCCTCCCTCCCTCCCTCCCTCCCTCCCTCCCCCCCTTCCTCCCCTCCCTCCCCCTCCACTCCTCCCTCCCCCTCCCTCCCCTCCACTCCTCCCTCCCCTCCTCCCCCCCCTCCCCACCCTCCATCTGGGTGTAGGTGATGGAGTATGAGAACAGGATCAGAGCCTACTCCACCCCGGACAAGATCTTCCGCTACTTTGCCACGCTGAAGATCATCAGTGAGCATGGAGATGCGGAGGTCTACATGACGCCCCAGGACTTCGTACGCTCCATCACCCCCAACGAGAAGCAGCCTGAAAGTAGGCCCCCCTCCTCTCTTTTTCTCTCTCCCTCTCCCTCTCTCTCTCTCTCTCTCTCTCTTTCCTTTTCTCTCTCTCCATCTATTTCTCTCTGTCTCTCTTTCATTCCCTCTCTCTCTCTCTTTCTATTTCTTAGTTTCAAATTTCTCTCTCTTTACATCTCTATTTCTCTCTCTATCTCTTCCCATCTTTCTCTGTCCGTCTATTTGGTCTTGAAGCTAAGCATCCAGGCACTGGCCCAGAAAAGTTATAAAACCCTGTGTGTGTGCGTGTACAGGGCACTGTACTGGCACAGGACCCACCGGGCCAGTGGGTTTGAAACTTACTGGCCCCAAGACAATTTTTACTGGCCCCCCCTCCAAAAGTTGTAATTTATCATTGTTACAACAAAACCAAAGACTTATAAGTTGTGTTATTCTGTTAACATGTTTAACCATTTATTAAACACATCCTGGATATAAAAAGAACAACCATGAAATCACATTTCATGATAAAAAATAAAAAAGGTAATAGTCAGCAAAACAATTGTCTTTTAACCTCAAACATGATGTCTTCCCTGCTGACAGCCATCTCTGCACAACTCTGTCTGGCTGAAACCTCTGGTCCCTCAATGCTAATATATAACAGCTTCCATGGCATTTCATCAGTATGATACTAACTACCCAAGTCAACACCATTCTTCTGCTGCAGTTCAATAGCCTGGGGGAACGAGACGAATGGCTGGCCCGTCTTAATTACGTGATATGCCGTTGTTATAAGTCGTGCAATAACTCGATGGGCATCTGCATTTAAACGGCCTGGAAGATGGATTGTCAACCATCCGCTTAGCTGTCACGCAAACCAGGTGCTGTCTGCTAGCATGGCTGGTCAGGGATTGTTTTCGAAAATTGCCGGTGCCTGTGTAAAAAGATCTACTTTTGTCCTGCTTTAGACGGGAACATACGACAGACGACACAGTGCATCTTCGTTCCATAAAAAAAGTTGCTTCCGTTTGAGCTCGTAGCTCTACTTTGCTGCCATCTTTACTTTATTGTCTCGCGCCAGTTGTTAAAAAATGTATCGAGATTAGAGAATTACAATTTGACAACCACTCGTCACTCACTACTCAACTCTTGATTTGCCAACTGTGCGCCCCACGAGCTGCAAAGTAATTTATGCATTTAGCAGATAGCAAAACATGTTATGAAGGATGTTAACTTTTACAATGCAAAAACATTTTTCAATCAATAATTTGCAGTGGCCCGATCGGGCCAGTGAGTTGCTAGTTTAACTGTCCCGACGTTACTTTTTGCTGGCCCCGGGCCATCGGGCCATCGTTATTGTCGAGTCCTGGTGTATGTGTGAGTGTGATTCCTTAGGGCTGAGGAGATGAGAAGGGGTGATTCATGATCACCACTCACTCAGGGCGAGATTCCTATCCTCCGCTCTCCTTCACCCTCCCCTTCTCCCCTCCTCTTCTCTCCTCTCCTTTTACCTCTCCCCTCCTCCTCTCTACCATCCCTCCCCCTGTTCCTTCTCTGGTTCAGACTGGACTGAAATGGACTCTGTAGTTCTATCCCTCCATCTGTCTCCTGGATGTGTGTGTGGGGGGGTGCCTGTTAGGCCGGGCTGGCAGCCAGGAAGGGTGATGGAGATGGGGGGGGTTAGGAGGGTGTGGGGGGGGGGGGGGGTTAGGAGGGTGTGTGGGGGGGGGGGGTCGTATTACCAAACCCTGCAGTTGGTATATTAATTAGCCGGGTTAAACTAGAGCAGGACACAGCAGTCACGCACAGAGTTGTTGGGGTGGGGGAGAGATGGAGAGAGAGAGAGAGAGGGAGAGATATCAGATCAGGGGGATAGCTGGGGAGAAGCTTCATGTAGCTGGTCTCTCTCAGCACACAGTCTCTCCAATACTGGTCTCTCTCAGCACACAGTCTCTCCAATACTGGTCTCTCAGCACACAGTCTCTCCAATACTGGTCTCTCTCAGCACACAGTCTCTCCAATACTGGTCTCTCTCAGCACACAGTCTCTCTCAGCACACAGTCTCTCTCAGCACACAGTCTCTCAGCACACAGTCTCTCCAATACTGGTCTCTCTCAGCACACAGTCTCTCTCAGCACACAGTCTCTCAGCACACAGTCTCTCCAATACTGGTCTCTCTCAGCACACAGTCTCTCTCAGCACACAGTCTCTCAGCACACAGTCTCTCCAATACTGGTCTCTCTCAGCACAGTCTCTCTCAGCACACAGTCTCTCAGCACACAGTCTCTCCAATACTGGTCTCTCTCAGCACACAGTCTCTCTCAGCACACAGTCTCTCAGCACACAGTCTCTCCAATACTGGTCTCTCTCAGCACACAGTCTCTCCAATACTGGTCTCTCTCAGCACACAGTCTCTCGCATACTGGTCTCTCTCAGAACACAGTCTCTCCAATACTGGTCTCTCTCAGCACACAGTCTCTCCCATACTGGTCTCTCTCAGCACACAGTCTCTCCATACTGGTCTCTCTCAGCACATAGTCTCTCTCATACTGGTCTCTCTCAGAACACAGTCTCTCTCATACTGGTCTCTCTCAGCACACAGTCTCTCCCATACTGGTCTCTCTCTGCACCCCCCTCCTCCTCCTGTGCTGGCGTTTGAGTGTTGGAGCTGTAGATGAGACCGGGATCTGCTAATGGCTGCTCTCGTCTGCTTCTGAGCTTCTGTGAAGATACAGTCTATAAATACACACACTCTCTCACACACACAGTCCTACAGTACATACACGGATAGAGTATATTATTTTCTCTGGATACAGACGACTACCTCAATGCTATTTTGTCCAAATTAACATTAACATTCAGTTTCATCTCCCTTCTCTTTTCTTCTCTCCATCTCCTTCTCTCTCTTCCTCCCTCTCTCTTTCTTTCTCTGTATCTCCCCCTCCTATCTCATTCACACTCTCTCTCCTTCTCTCAGACCTGGGTCTGGACCAGTTCCACGTAAAACGCTATGATGGGAAGGTAAGCTGTGTGTGTGCACGCATGTGTGTGTGTGTGTGCAGAACAGGAACAATAGGATGTTACCTGGCTACTGTAAAGGCCACCTGGATGAGGCCAGTGGTGTCTTTCATGAGGAGCCCTTTTCATTTATCCTCACAGTCATGTCTGGGCTGGCCTCTCCTCCACCCAGTCCTCCTCTTCTCCTCTTCCTCCTCTCTCACTCTTCTATTTCTCTTTTATGGTCAGTGACGTTCATACTGTGTGTGTGTGTGCATGCGTGTGTGTGTGTGTGCGTGTGTGTGTGTGTGTGTGTGTGTGTGCGTGCGTGCGTGTGTTTATCAACATGCTGCTCTCTAGTTTGACCACCAGGATAATAACTCAACCAGACAGTTTCTCTCATGCATCCTGCCTCCTCCCCTCCTCCCTCCCTCTCGTTCCCTTCATTCGTCCCTCCTCTCTCCCTCGTTCCATTCCTTCCTCCCCTCCCTCTCTCGTCTTTCTTCTGTGGGTGAGACACAGGGATGGAGGGAGACAGGGGAAGGGAAGGGAGAAGGCGGAAGAGGAGGAGGGAGAGACTGGAAGGGAAACGGGGAGGGAGGGAGGGACTGAGAACCGCTTGGTCTCATACACAAGACTCTAGAATGAAGAGAATGTTTTAGGACCATTTCCCTCTCCTCTGCTCTCCTCTTCAGAGAACCATTCTCTGGTCTCAACATTCTGGATTATGATTGATGTCTCTCTCCAAACACAGACCAAGCATTTTTCAGATTCATGTCCTCTGCTGGATCATGTAAATGTCACCCATATATCCAGGATTTCTCAAGCTTTAATACCAAACAAATCACTATGCTCGCTCTCTCTCCCTCTCCCTCTCCCTCTCCCTCTCCGTCTGTCTGTCTGTCTGTCTGTCTCTCTCTCTCTCTCTGTGTCTGTCTCTCTCTCTCTCTGTGTCTGTCTGTCTGTCTCTCTCTCTCTCTCTCTCTCTCTCTCTCTCTCTCTCTCTCTCTCTCTCTCTCTCTCTCTCTCTCTCTCTCTCTCTCTGTGTGTCTCTCTCTCTGTGTCTCTCTCTCTGTGTCTCTCTCTTTCCATCCCCCCAGTTATTTATATTACACATACTGCAGTAGTGTTATAAATATCTACAACAGGCAACTGCCATTTCTGTCAGTCCAGAATGAGGGGGAGTGGGGAGAAGTGGGGGGAGGGGCGGTGGGGAGGAAAGGGGGGTTGAGATAGCTTGGGTCGGGAGAGCAGGGGGAGGTTGGGTGAGAAGGGGGAGGTTGGGTGAGAAGGGGGGGAGGTTGGGTTAGAAGGGGGGGGGGGGGGTTGGGTGAGAAGGGGGAGGTTGGGTGAGAAGGGGGAGGTTGGGTGAGTCTCTCTCTCCCCTTGTGTGTCTCTCTGTCCAGTCTCAGACCAGTCTATGAACACATGCTTCCTCCACAGGGCGTGTGAGTGTGTGACCCCACATCCCATTCCTTCACCAGATTGACTGTGTTCTGTCGTGGGGCGGTCATGGGGTGTCTGTTCATGGGGAAATGGTCTTCCTCATCTCTTCTCCTGCTGCAGCTGTTAGTGATGTCACTGTGTGTGTGTGTGTATGTGTGTGTGTGTGTGTGTGTGCATGCTTTATTTGGTAATACACATCTCCATCTGAATAGATGACCTCAGATCCAAGTGCATCATAAACTGCTCTCGTCTTAGTTTTATGTGAAAGTCTTTCTCTCACCACCTTCTCTTTGTCTCACCTCCTCTCTCTCTCTCTCTCTCTCTCTACACTGTTCTCTCCATTTGCTCTCACCCTCCGTCTCCCTGTCTCTTCTCCCTCTCTGTCCTCTCTCCTGTGGGCGTTCATTCAGCTGTTAAAGTGTAATATTGTTGTGATGTTGTTCTTTTAACTGTTCCTGTGCTTGTGCAGTCTTCTCTTCTCCATTTAATCAAGAATCCTTCCATGTCTCCACCTCTCCTCCACCTCCCCTCTCCTCCACCTCCCCTCTCCTCCACCTCCCCTCCCCTCTCCTCCACCTCCCCTCTCCTCCACCTCTCCTCCCCTCTCCTCCACCTCCCCTCTCCTCCACCTCCCCTCTCCTCCACCTCTCCTCCACCTCCCCTCTCCTCCACCTCCCCTCCCCTCTCCTCCACCTCCCCTCTCCTCCACCTCTCCTCCCCTCTCCTCCACCTCCCCTCTCCTCCACCTCCCCTCTCCTCCACCTCTCCTCCACCTCCCCTCTCCTCCACCTCTCCTCTCCTCCCCATCAATCGCCCCATCCTTCCCTCCATACAATCCCTTGTTTTCTCCTCCCCAATTATTCCTCCCCGCCGATCCCCTTCTCCCTCCCCCCTCTCTCCCCCCTCCCTCCTCTCACCCTACACTTCCACTTTTCCCCTCTCTCCTCCCTGTCTCTCTCCTCCCTGTCTCTCTCCTCCCTGTCTCTCTCCTCCCCCCCTCCTCCCCCCCCTCCCCCCCTCCCTCGCCCCCCCTCTGCAGGACTTCTGGCAGGTATGAAGCGTGTGCAAGCAGCATGTGTGTTGGTGTGCTCCCCAATGAGAACTGCACTATGTCATCACTCTGCCTTCACCTCTCTGCCGCTGTTCTCTCTCTCTCTGACTGACTCTCTACCCCCCACCTTCACCTATCAACATACCTGTACACAGACCTACCTGGATGCAGTCTTATCTAAACGTACCTGAAGACAGTCATATCTAGACCTATTGTACCTGGACACACACGCACACCCACGCATACAGAGTTGCATACACACACACACAGACACACACGGACACAGAGCCAGTGTGTCTTTGTCCCAGCGTAGTGTGAGCCCAGCTGCTTGCCATAAAGCAGATACCTGCTGCATTATTGAGAGAGGGCTAAACTCTTGTTACTCAATTATTCAGTACTGCAACACAGGGTCATCACACACGCATGATCGGAGGACCATCCCACACACCACACACACACACACACACACTTGAAAGCGGGGAAGCGAGCCTGTTTAATTGAAACTTATCTGTCAGTGCTGATATAATAGAGTCATGTCCCTCACTCTCCCTTTCAGCCCTCCACTCTTCTCTTCCACTCCTCTACTCCTCTCCTTTCCTCCTTCTCTCCCCTCCTCTCCTCTTTCTCTCCTCTCCTCTCCTTCTCTCCCCGTCTCCTCTTCTCTCCTTCTCCTCTCCTCCTCTTCTTTCAGCTGTTAGTCCTCTCCCATGCTTTGGCGCTGTGCCCTTCCCAGCATGCCTAGCTCATGCCTGTGTCTGAGGGTGTAGAGTAGGTGGTCCCCTGTCTGCATGGTGGTCTCGCAGGGCTGGCCACGCCCAGGAAGTGGAGCTGCTCTTCCTCCGCATGGTGCCAGCTCTCCTCGCTGCTGGGTCGACCACGCCGGCGCCTCGAGGGTCGCCATTTAATCGAGTAGTGAATAAAAGTTAACATCATGGGCTGCTGTATTGGCAGCTATTTAAAAATGGCGGTGTTTCCTTACAATTCTCTCTGACCAGTCAGCAGTCTGCTGCGTTTTCACTAGGGATGCACGATATATCGGCGGCCATATCGGTATCGGCTGATACATTTTTATTTTTTGCGTTATTGTTATCGGTCCGATAAGAAAATTTAGATTATAAATTCAAGAAGATAAATTATGGATTATTTCCACCCGTTGAAGCACTTATTTTTTCTGTCAGGCAATATATTTTATTTATATAAAAGAAAGTCAGCCAAAGGAATGTATAATTAATTGTCAAATTTAAGACATTTTCTAATTTTGGTAAAATAAAGATCTAGATGTTTTATGCAGTTACGGTTTTAATAAAAGCAGTTGTCCACTGTATATGTTTGCCTTTTGTTTTTGTAATCAGACTCAGGCTTTGTATTTATCGGCATGTATCGGTTATCGGCTTCCCAATAAAAAGTTATCGGTATCTGCCAAAATGTCCATATCGGTGCATCCCTAGTTTTCACGTCACCTTTTAGTATCGCTTCAGCTGGCATGGAGCCTCAACAGAGAGGGTCCAGGACAAGGACCAGGTAGCTACTAGGGACCAGGTAGCTACTAGGGACCAGGTAGCTACTAGGGACCAGGTAGCTACTAGGGACCAGGTAGCTATTAGGGACCAGGTAGCTACTAGGGACCAGGTTTTCTTGATGGAAAACCTGAACAGGCGAGCTGAGCCGAGTCGGCACCATGCAGTGGATAAGCGCCGTAGACTGAGCCAATGTGCAGCCTGCATGTTTAGACTCCCCCACTAGCCCTCCCCAGTCCTATTGGCTGGTTATCTGACTTCAGCTGCATGGTCACTTCCTGCAGAGCATGGTTTACAAACACAGGAAGTCCTCTCCCACACATGTGGAAACACCTCCCACTTTCCACACCCTGCGGTCTTTCTTAACTGTGTGAAGCCACGCCCACTCTGCGTCATGTGACCGGGCAGGAGCAGTGCGGCCTTTCACTCACCTAGAATGCTCAGAGGCTGCTACCATGGAAAACAACCTGTTGTGTACCAGAGAAACTTGTTGTTTTTAACTGTTTAATTTTCAGCAGGACACCAGTGGAGACTGGTCTCTTTACGTTCTCTCTCTGTCTCTCTATCTCTCTCTCTTACACACACACACACACACACACACATACCCTGCCCATCATGCTGTCTCTATTCCAGGTTGCTAGCTGTACACCTGGCCTGCTGAAGTGTGCAGCTGCCAGTGCTTAGTGGCAGTAATGCTGAGCTGGAGGGTGTTGGTGTGACAGCAGGAGTGTGGATGAGTGTGTGGGTGTAGTACGTGACTGTGTGTGACCTTGCAGAACAGACCTAGCTAGTGGCTCGCCAGGTAGAGCACGTACCAGGTAGTCTGAGACCTAACCGTGGGTGTCCGGGTTCAAACCCAGCCCAGGCCATTTCCTGTATGTCCTTCCCACTATTCCATCCGTTTCCTGTCACTATACACTGTCTCTATCCTAATAAAGCAGAAATGCTGAAAATACATCTTACAGATGTCCCAGAATAGACCTGGCTTAGTTGTGTGTCAGTGCTTCCAGAGCAGTAACATCACAAACACAACCAGCCTACCAATAGAACAGAACAGACCAGATCAGACTACAACAAACCAGAGTAGAACCACACTGACCCAGCTGTGATGGAGTTGTCTAACCTCTAGATACATTCTTTTTTATCTCTCTCCCCATCTCTGTCCTCCTCTCCTCTGGATCCCAGACAGACAGAAGACCAGACGTTCTTCAGCACCAACTGGAGATGAGAGAGACTAGAGAGTTCAGGGTCCGCCTGCAGACACACACACAAACACACAACAAAGTTGCTCAAGGTCAGACAAAAACACTTGACACACAGTAACTCATTACACACAGACTAAACTCAACATCTCTACAGAAACCGACTTTTTCCTGTTAGAAGGGAGAGTCAGAGTGCTGTTTAGAGCCTCAGACCTCAGACACACAGCAGGAACAACAGACTAGGCATCGGACACACAGCAGGAACAAACTAGACCTCAGACACACAGCAGGAACAGACTAGACCTCAGACACACAGCAGGAACAACAGACTAGACCTCAGACACACAGCAGGAACAGACTAGACCTCAGACACACAGCAGGAACAACAGACTAGACCTCAGACACACAGCAGGAACAACAGACTAGACCTCAGACACACAGCAGGAACAGACTAGACCTCAGACACACAGCAGGAACAGACTAGACCTCAGACACACAGCAGGAACAACAGACTAGACCTCAGACACACAGCAGGAACAACAGACTAGACCTCAGACACACAGCAGGAACAACAGACTAGACCTCAGACACACAGCAGGAACAACAGACTAGGCATCGGACACACAGCAGGAACAACAGACTAGACCTCAGACACACAGCAGGAACAACAGACTAGACCTCAGACACACAGCAGGAACAACAGACTAGGCATCGGACACACAGCAGGAACAAACTAGACCTCAGACACACAGCAGGAACAGCAGACTAGACCTCAGACACACAGCAGGAACAGACTAGACCTCAGACACACAGCAGGAACAGACTAGACCTCAGACACACAGCAGGAACAGGCTAGACCTCAGACACACAGCAGGAACAGACTAGACCTCAGACACACAGCAGGAACAGACTAGACCTCAGACACACAGCAGGAACAGGCTAGACCTCAGACACACAGCAGGAACAACAGACTAGGCATCGGACACACAGCAGGAACAAACTAGACCTCAGACACACAGCAGGAACAGCAGACTAGACCTCAGACACACAGCAGGAACAGACTAGACCTCAGACACACAGCAGGAACAGACTAGACCTCAGACACACAGCAGGAACAGGCTAGACCTCAGACACACAGCAGGAACAGACTAGACCTCAGACACACAGCAGGAACAGACTAGACCTCAGACACACAGCAGGAACAGACTAGACCTCAGACACACAGCAGGAACAGACTAGACCTCAGACACACAGCAGGAACAGCAGACTAGACCTCAGACACACAGCAGGAACAGACTAGACCTCAGACACACAGCAGGAACAGGCTAGACCTCAGACACACAGCAGGAACAACAGACTAGACCTCAGACACACAGCAGGAACAGACTAGACCTCAGACACACAGCAGGAACAGACTAGACCTCAGACACACAGCAGGAACAGCAGACTATACTTCAGACACAGCAGGAACAGAAGGGCAGTCCTGTGTGGTAGTCTCTCACCCACTCTTTCTCTTTGTCTCACTCTCTTGCTCTGTCTGTTTTTTTTCAGTTCAGAAAAGTCAATATTTACCTACAGTCTATCTGTATATTTTTCTCATTACAGATTGGGCATTCAAATAGAAAGTGGGTCTCTGTTTCAATGTTTACAGAGCCTCAGTCTTTGGTACCCAGGATTCTTTATAACTTACCTTTTCCACTTGTTTCTTGTATTTCTTTATTAGTGTAAAGTTTTTTTTAAAGATCGATTTTAGGGGCATTTATAATCTTTTGATAGGAATAGTGTAGAGGGGACCGGAAGCGTAGGGGGGAGAGAGAGAGGGGCCGCCCCGGTGAGGCCTCAGCCTACATGGTGCATCTGTCCTGTGAACCGCTGGGGCCCCTTTTACATCCAATCATCTCATTTTTGACTGGAGAGTTTGGGGTTTTGGGACGAGACATTTTGTCTCGTTGGTGAGCAGTAGACCGAGCTAACCAAGGGAGACCCTTCTCCATCGATGGACATAGGGTCTAACCAAGGGAGACCCTTCTCCATCGATTTGTTGTTGCACATTATTACTTTGCTTTATATTTCATTGATTGTTGGTCAGCCTTTTGGAGAAGATACCAGAACTTTACTTATTATGTAAAGTTATGATGTACTTCCATTTGTAATTTATCAACATGTATATTTTCCCATTTTTGGGATTGGGAGTTGGTCCCTATATCTCACATCCTACAACACGATACAGTATGAAAGTCTCTCTCACTTTCTACAACACGATACAGTATGAAAGTCTCTCTCACTTTCTACAACACGATACAGTATGAAAGTCTCTCTCACTTTCTACAACATGATACAGTATGAAAGTCTCTCTCTCACTTTCTACAACACGATACAGTATGAAAGTCTCTCTCTCACTTTCTACAACACGATACAGTATGAAAGTCTCTCTCACTTTCTACAACACGATACAGTATGAAAGTCTCTCTCACTTTCTACAACACGATACAGTATGAAAGTCTCTCTCTCACTTTCTACAACACGATACAGTATGAAAGTCTCTCTCACTTTCTACAACACGATACAGTATGAAAGTCTCTCTCTCACTTTCTACAACACGATACAGTATGAAAGTCTCTCTCACTTTCTACAACACGATACAGTATGAAAGTCTCTCTCACTTTCTACAACACGATACAGTATGAAAGTCTCTCTCTCACTTTCTACAACACGATACAGTATGAAAGTCTCTCTCACTTTCTACAACACGATACAGTATGAAAGTCTCTCTCACTTTCTACAACACGATACAGTATGAAAGTCTCTCTCTCACTTTCTACAACACGATACAGTATGAAAGTCTCTCTCTCACTTTCTACAACATGATACAGTATGAAAGTCTCTCACTTTCTACAACACGATACAGTATGAAAGTCTCTCTCACTTTCTACAACACGATACAGTATGAAAGTCTCTCTCTCACTTTCTACAACACGATACAGTATGAAAGTCTCTCTCACTTTCTACAACACGATACAGTATGAAAGTCTCTCTCACTTTCTACAACACGATACAGTATGAAAGTCTCTCTCTCACTTTCTACAACACGATACAGTATGAAAGTCTCTCTCACTTTCTACAACATGATACAGTATGAAAGTCTCTCACTTTCTACAACACGATACAGTATGAAAGTCTCTCTCACTTTCTACAACACGATACAGTATGAAAGTCTCTCTCACTTTCTACAACACGATACAGTATGAAAGTCTCTCTCTCACTTTCTACAACATGATACAGTATGAAAGTCTCTCACTTTCTACAACACGATACAGTATGAAAGTCTCTCTCACTTTCTACAACATGATACAGTATGAAAGTCTCTCACTTTCTACAACACGATACAGTATGAAAGTCTCTCTCACTTTCTACAACACGATACAGTATGAAAGTCTCTCTCACTTTCTACAACACGATACAGTATGAAAGTCTCTCTCTCACTTTCTACAACATGATACAGTATGAAAGTCTCTCACTTTCTACAACACGATACAGTATGAAAGTCTCTCTCACTTTCTACAACATGATACAGTATGAAAGTCTCTCACTTTCTACAACACCATACAGTATGAAAGTCTCTCTCACTTTCTACAACACCATACAGTATGAAAGTCTCTCTCTCACTTTCTACAACACGATACAGTAGGATAGGTTTCTGTCTCACTATCTCACTCTGTTATCTGGGTTGGGTTGGTCTAGAGCAGCTGGTAATCAATAATGGGGCTGTTCCCACACTCACAACACACACACCACACACAACACACTCACAACACACACAACACACACAAGGGCCTCATGTACTAACACTTTTGCGCCCACTTCAGGCGTATTTGTTTCGCAAAGTGCGTGTAAAAGCATGGCGAGGTATGTACAAACATGCCGCACTGAGGTAAAGGCGCAGACTGCCTGTCGCGGGAACTGAAAATGGCAAATTGCGCTTTTCCGTGTCATGCATATGCATTTATGGGAGGGTCAGGGGTAAAGTGGGAGTTTCCCATAAAGAGATGGGAGGGGATGCGTAAAGTGCGCCTAATTATGTATTCCGCGGTATGTACAAAAACCGCCCGTGAAAGCGCACCTCTATTTTGCGGTGAAAATTCAGCGCCTCTTAAAAGCAGGTGTAAACCAGGATGCGGGTTCTTCGCATATGTATCCTGGTGAAATGGCAGCAGTAATCCGAGCAAGACGTAGACATAGGCAAGTAGACGAGCTGAAAGGATTTTTGCCACAAGGATCACACTTTTCAGTTGAGTGAACACGAAATCATTACGCGTTACAGATTAAGCAGCCATGCAATATTACAGTTACTGGAATTTGTAATTTCGGTCAAGATGACATTTTTTTTGTAATTCCGGCCTTGTATAATATTTAAATTTGCTGTTACCTCATGAACAAGCACATCAATTTTGTTATCACAAATCTTTGTTTCCACTGTTTTGACTTTGGTGGATGATCCATGATAGAAAGAGAGAAGGAGGCCCCAATTGCGCGTTTAAATGCTCGCAATTTATGGTATAGTGGGTGGAGAAAGGCGCTGATTACCGGGTGAACTGCAGGTTTGGTAAATACAACGTAAACTGAATTATCACAGCGTGCGCTTTCTACGGGGTTGGCCATGGCGCTGATAACGCTACATTTGCAAATGTACGTACATGAGGCCACAGTGTAGATTACAACCATCAACCAGTCAGTGCACAGATAAAGATGTGGACAGAGCCACTAGTGTCTAAAGGATGGTTGCTGTTTGTTCATGTTTTATGGGGCTGTCATCAGAGCTTCGAAGGTGCATGCCAAGGGGCACTCTGTAGAGACACTGCTCCATAAAACAACACACCACACACACACAACAAACGCTTCACGTTTGCAGGGCTTTGATTTAGACCTTGTTTATGTGATGACTCCCAGTATCTGGCACCCGGTATCTGTCACTCGCTGTCATGGTGAACTTGGGAGAAGTAGATCTCTCTGGATCCTGGTAGTTGGGAGAAGTAGATCTCTCTGGATCCTGGTAGTTGGGAGAAGTAGATCTCTCTGGATCCTGGTAGTTGGGAGACGTAGATCTCTCTGGATCCTGGTAGTTGGGAGAAGTAGATCTCTCTGGATCCTGGTAGTTGGGAGAAGTAGATCTCTCTGGATCCTGGTAGTTGAGAGCTGACAGCCTCAGCTGAGTGGTATGTTAAATTCAGGAAGTTGCAGTGTGTAAATGTAGTATTTTGTTGCTGACCATAAAGAATGTGTAATAGACTTCTAATTGTGTGTGTGTGTGTGTGCGCGCCTGGCTGGAGGTTCAGCCATGTGAGAAGAGCCGCATGAAACGGAAAGTCTGGCCTTCTGCACGCATGCCGAGGGCTGCCCCTCACTGAGAAGTTAGACCACTGAAGTTTGGCCTAGTTGGGCCTCCATACACCAGGGAAGGCCTTGACGGTGTGAGTGATAAGGGAAATGGAACAAGGTGTAGCCTGGCCTGGTCTAACCAAGTTGGACTTGCCTAGCCTAACAAGGCCTGGCCTAGTCTGAATTAAGTTAACCTGGCCTGGCCTAACCTAGCTTGAACTATGTTAGCCTAGCTTACCCTAGTGTTTCTGCCTCAGCAGCCAGCGGAGCTATCCTTCTGTGACAGTGAAGTAGCGAGACTCAGCCTGCAGGACTCAGCATAGCGTGACTGATTTCCCTCTCACACACACATACGTGTACACACATGAGCGTACACACACATACACAGGAGGCAGTACTGTTAATTAACTGCAGTAAGGATTGTAGTTATGAGAGGCTGGGAGCAGAGGGAGAGCGCTGTGGGGCTTCGTCTGAAGCAGGACTTAATATGAGCTGGAGCACAGAGGGACTGTCTGCCAGCACACACATACCACACACACACACACACCATACACACACACACCATACACACACACACCATACACACACACCACACACACGCCACACACACCACACACACACACACCATACACACACGCCACATACACACACACACCACGCACACATACACACACCACACACACACAACACACACCATGCACACACGAAGGAATACTGACTCCAACACAGAGATCAAAGCATTGCCTGTGTCTAGATTTATTGGCTGCCAGGTTTATGGGTTGTGAGTGTGTGTGTGTGTTGGACATCTCCCCTCGGTGTTGGACCCAGCAGAGCGGAGCTTCCTCAGAAGCCCTGGGTTAGCATCATGAGAGGGAGGGGGACGGGGAAGGAAGAGCGGGATGAAGGGAGGGAAGGAGGGGTGGTGAGAGGGTTAGCTGATGAAGGGAGGGAGGGATGGTGAGAGGGTTAGCTGATGAAGGGAGGGAAGGAGGGATGGTGAGAGGGTTAGCTGATGAAGGGAGGGAGGGATGGTGAGCGGGTTAGCTGATGAAGGGAGGGAGGGAGGGATGGTGAGAGGGTTAGCTGATGATGGGAGGTGTGGTGAGAGGGTTAGCTGATGAAGGGAGTGATGGAGAGATGGTGAGAGGGTTAGCTGATGAAGGGAGGTGTGGTGAGAGGGTTAGCTGATGAAGGGAGTGATGGAGGGATGGTGAGAGGGTTAGCTGATGAAGGGAGGTGTGGTGAGAGGGTTAGCTGATGAAGGGAGTGATGGAGGGATGGTGAGAGGGTTAGCTGATGAAGGGAGTGATGGAGGGATGGTGAGAGGGTTAGCTGATGATGGGAGGTGTGGTGAGAGGGTTAGCTGATGAAGGGAGGTGTGGTGAGAGGGTTAGCTGATGAAGGGAGTGATGGAGGGATGGTGAGAGGGTTAGCTGATGATGGGAGGTGTGGTGAGAGGGTTAGCTGATGAAGGGAGGTGTGGTGAGAGGGTTAGCTGATGAAGGGAGTGATGGAGGGATGGTGAGAGGGTTAGCTGATGATGGGAGGTGTGGTGAGAGGGTTAGCTGATGAAGGGAGTGATGGAGGGATGGTGAGAGGGTTAGCTGATGATGGGAGGTGTGGTGAGAGGGTTAGCTGATGAAGGGAGTGATGGAGAGATGTGAGGAGGGTTAGCTGATGAAGGGAGGTGTGGTGAGAGGGTTAGCTGATGAAGGGAGTGATGGAGGGATGGTGAGAGGGTTAGCTGATGAAGGGAGGTGTGGTGAGAGGGTTAGCTGATGAAGGGAGTGATGGAGGGATGGTGAGAGGGTTAGCTGATGAAGGGAGGTGTGGTGAGAGGGTTAGCTAATGAAGGGAGGTGTGGTGAGAGGGTTAGCTGATGAAGGGAGTGATGGAGGATGGTGAGAGGGTTAGCTGATGAAGGGAGGGAGGGATGGTGAGAGGGTTAGCTGATGAAGGGAGGGAGGGATGGTGAGAGGGTTAGCTGATGAAGGGAGTGATGGAGGGATGGTGAGAGGGTTAGCTGATGAAGGGAGGGAGGGATGGTGAGAGGGTTAGCTGATGAAGGGAGGGAGGGATGGTGAGAGGGTTAGCTGATGAAGGGAGTGATGGAGGGATGGTGAGAGGGTTAGCTGATGAAGGGAGGGAGGGATGGTGAGAGGGTTAGCTGATGAAGGGAGTGATGGAGGGATGGTGAGAGGGTTAGCTGATGAAGGGAGGTGTGGTGAGAGGGTTAGCTGATGACGGGAATGAGGGATGGTGAGAGGGTTAGCTGATGAAGGGAGGGAGGGATGGTGAGAGGGTTAGCTGATGAAGGGAGGGAGGGATGGTGAGAGGGTTAGCTGATGAAGGGAGGGAGGGATGGTGAGAGGGTTAGCTGATGGAGGGATGGTGAGAGGGTTAGCTGATGAAGGGAGGGATGGTGAGAGGGTTAGCTGATGACGGGAGTGAGGGAGGGATGGTGAGAGGGTTAGCTGATGAAGGGAGTGATGGAGGGATGGTGAGAGGGTTAGCTGATGACGGGAGTGAGGGAGGGATGGTGAGAGGGTTAGCTGATGAAGGGAGTGATGGAGGGATGGTGAGAGGGTTAGCTGATGAAGGGAGTGATGGAGGGATGGCGAGAGGGTTAGCTGATGAAGGGAGGGAGGGATGGTGAGAGGGTTAGCTGATGAAGGGAGTGATGGAGGGATGGTGAGAGGGTTAGCTGATGAAGGGAGTGATGGAGGGATGGTGAGAGGGTTAGCTGATGAAGGGAGCTAGGGAGGGATGATGAGAGGGTTAGCTGATGAAGAGAGTGATGGAGGGATGGTGAGAGGGTTAGCTGATGAAGGGAGTGATGGAGGGATGGTGAGAGGGTTAGCTGATGAAGGGAGTGATGGAGGGATGGTGAGAGGGTTAGCTGATGAAGGGAGCTAGGGAGGGATGATGAGAGGGTTAGCTGATGAAGAGAGTGATGGAGGGATGGTGAGAGGGTTAGTTGATGAAGGCAGTGGTGGTGAGAGGGTTAACTGATGAAGGGAGTGAAGGAGTGATGATGAGAGGGTTAGTGTGTGAGTGTGTGTGTGTACGTGTGTGAGACTGTGTGAGTGTGTGTGTGTGTGTGTGAGAGTGAATGTTGAATGAAGGACAGATTCTACATTAGGTTTAGGAGGCTAGTCCAGCCTGTTCACCTGGAGTGTGTTCACACATGCACACACACACACACACACACCCCATCCTGCTGCACCAGCTGGCTCTTGTCCCACTTTGGGTTCCCTCTATTTCAGCCCCAAATAATAATCTCTCTCTCTTGGGTGTGTGTGGAGGGAGTGTGTGGATGGCTGGAGGGTGTGTGTATGTGTGTGTGTATGAAGAGGATGGGTGTGTGTGTGGAGGAGGGGGGGTTGTTCTATACCCATAGCACTGGTCAGGATTGTTTTAACCCTTATCTTTTTCCCTCCTCTCCTTATTGGACCTGGTCAGACAGAGGTAATTCCCTGGGTACCCTCCCTCCCTCCCTCCCCTCCCCCCCCCTCCCTCCCCCCCCCAGGCATGACCCCTCCTCACCTTCACCCCCCTCACTCCTCCTCTCCCTCATATCTCCCCCCTCCTCCCCCTATAGATCTCTCTAGTCAGACGTGATCTCACTGTGATGTGTATGTCACTGTGATCTGTGCATGTGGTGGGTCAGTTCTCATGCAGTGCTGTAGTGATACACATGTTAACCACCACATCTTCCACTGGTCTCCTCTGTGTCACCAAGTGTCTGTGCGAGCGTCCACGCGCTCCAAATGTGTTGTCAACATATGATGTCATATGTCTTGAGAACTATGATGTGTGTGTGAGAGCAAATGAGTGTGTGTGTGTGCGTGTGCGTGTGTTTCCGGCTGTGTATATTGGCTCCACTGTAAGTGTTGTATTGAGAACCCTGTCTAGCCCCCAGTAACCCTGTCTCCAACTCTCTCTGGTGTGTGTGTGTGTGTGTGTGTGTGTGGAGTGACCTCATGTGTACACTGCACCTGCATGACCGTCGGACTGTCCTCGTCTGCCTCTCTCTACCGTGTGTATGTGTGTGTGAGCGTGTGTGTGTGTGTGAGCTCCTGAAGAAGAGGCTTGAAGGAAAGCTCTGTGTCGGAGCACACTCCTCAGATCACACACACACACACAGCTCCCCAGTCCTGACGGCTGTTGTGGAGGGCTGGTAGGCCTGTCCTGGACACACCTCTCACCTTCTCCTCCTCTCCTCTCTCCTCCCTGCGAGAGCAGAAGATCGCCCAGGAGAGGGAGAAGTTTGCGGATGAGGACAGCATCTTCTTCTCTCTGGGAGAGTGTGGGCTCATCTCCTTCTCTGACTACATCTTCCTCACCACAGTGCTCTCCAGTACGTACCTGTTAACCTGTCTGTCTGTCTGCCTGTTAACCTGTCTGTTTACATGTCTGTCTGTCTGCCTGTTAACCTGTCTGTTTACATGTCTGTCTGCCTGATAACCTGTCTGTTTACATGTCTGTCTGTCTGCCTGTTAACCTGTCTGTTTACATGTCTGTCTGCCTGATAACCTGTCTGTTTACATGTCTGTCTGTCCGCCTGTTAACCTGTCTGTTTATATGTCTGTCTGCCTTCCTGTCTCTGTCTGTCTGTCTCTGTGTGTCTGTCTCTATCTGTAAGTGTGTGTGATAATAGGCTTCTAATGGTGTGTGTGTGTGTTCAGCCCCACAAAGGAACTTTGAGATCGCCTTCAAGATGTTTGACCTGAATGGAGATGGGGAAGTAGATCTGGAGGAGTTTGAGCAGGTCAGGAGACACACACAGCCTCTCAACACTTACACACACACTGTCAACACACACACTGTTAAAATAACCTCTCAACACACACACACACACACTCTGTCAACACACTCTCACACGGCTGCACACTCTCAGCACACGCCACACCTGACGCGTGTGACCTTTGACCCCAGGTCCAGAGCATCATCAGGTCTCAGACCAGCGTGGGGATGCGTCACAGGGACCGCTCCACCACGGGCAACACCCTGAGGAACGCCGGCTGCAGCTCCGCCCTCACCACATACTTCTTCGGTCAGGACCTGAAGGGCAAGCTGACGATAGGAGCCTTCCTGGAGTTCCAGAGGAAGCTGCAGCATGATGTGCTGAAACTGGAGGTGAGGGGGGGGGGGGGGGGGGGGGGGGGGGGAGAGGGTAGGGGAGGAGAGGGTAAGGGGGAGAGGGGAGGGAGAGGGTGGGGGGAGGGGGTCCACCACTGTAACATAAGACCATACACCACTCTTTACTCTCCTTGCCTCTCTCCCTGCCCCCCTCTCTCTCTGCCCCCCTCTCTCTCTGCCCCCCTCTCTCTCTGCCCTCAGTTTGAGAGGAACGACCCTGTGGATGGGAGGGTGACGGAGAGGCAGTTTGGAGGCATGCTGCTGGCCTACAGTGGTGTCCAGTCTCGCAAGCTCAAACAGATGCAGAAGGGCCTGAAGAAGATGTTCAAGGATGCCCAGGTGCGTACGTGTGTGTGTGTATGTACGTGTGTGTGTATGTACGTGTGTGTGTATGTATGTGTGTGTGTATGTATGTGTGTGTGTGTTTGGGTTTGGGGGTGGGTTGAAAAGGACAGGAGAATTTTCTGTGACAACGTGTACTTGTGTGTGTGTGTGTGTTCGGGAGGGGGGTGGCTTGAAAGGACAGAGAATTTGCTGTGACAGTGTGTAGGTGTGTGACAGTGACGTGTGTGTGTAGGGTGTGTGACAGTGACGTGTGTGTGTGTAGGTGTAACAGGCTGAAAGGTAATTCATCACTGAGAGGACAGCAGAGTGTCTTACTCTGCCTGCCTGCCCCTGCCTGTCCATCTCTCCTTCTCTCTATCCCTCTCTCTCCATCTCTCTCTCTCGTCTGTCTGCCTCTGCCCTGTCTCTCAGTAGCTAAAGAGACTAGAAACAGGGACAGAGAGAGAGAGCAGACGAGACAGGGGAGAGAGAGAGGAGAGAGAGAGAGAGAGAGATAGAGACGAGGAGAGAGAGAGAGAGAGAGAGAGAGAGAGATGTGACAGAGAGAGAGAGAGAGAGGAGAGAGAGAGAGAGAGAGGAGAGAGAGAGAGAGAGAGAGAGAGAGGAGAGAGAGAGAGAGGAGAGAGAGAGAGAGAGAGAGAGAGGAAAACCATAAGTGTGTCGTCGGTGTGTGGTTATCTGTAGTGTAGTAATGATGATAATGATGATTAGCAGTTGTGCTGTTTTCTGTAATTTAGTGCTGCTGTCAGATGTGAAGCCAACGACACTGCAGTCTGGGCGGGGGGGCAGGGGAGATGGATTGGTAACTTGCTATCTTTCAGCTGTGACTGCTAAGTTAATGAAATGAGTTATGAGCTATTCAGCCAGCTGCTTCTCTATGATCCTCTCAGTTCATCAGCAGTGCCTGTGTATAGTGCTAGTGTGTGTGGTGTTGGTTTGTGGCACTAGTGTGTGTGTGTGGAGCGAGTGTGTACGTGTATGTATCTCTCTCCTTCTCCCCTTTCACTCTCTCCTCTCTCCTTCACTCTCTCCTTCTCCCCCTTCACTCTCTCCTTCTCCCCCTTCACTCTCTCCTTCTCCCCCCTTCACTCTCTCCTCTCTCTTTCACTCTCTCCTTCTCCCCCTTCACTCTCCTCTCTCTCCTTCTCTCTCCTCTCTCTCCTTCTCCCCCTTCACTCTCCTCTCTCTCCTTCTCTCTCCTCTCTCTCCTTCTCCCCCTTCACTCTCTCCTTCTCCCCCTTCACTCTCTCCGTCTCCCTCCCTCCTTCCCTCATCCCTCTCTTCTGTGTACAGGGCATCACCTTTGAGGAGCTGGAGAACTTCTTCACGTTTCTGAAGAATGTCAACGACGTGGACACAGCTCTCAGTTTCTATCACATGGCCGGCGCCTCCATCGACAAAGGTACAAACATAACCTCCTCTCTCTATCTATATACCTCCCTCTCTCTCTCTCTCTCTCTCTCTCTCTACAGTACCTACCTACCCTCCTCTCTCTTTCTATCCATCCACCCATCCCTCTCTCTCTCTACCTCTCTTTATCTCTCTCTACTTCTCTTTATCTCTCTCTACCTCTCTCTCTACATCTCTTTATCTCTCTCTCTGCTCTCCCAGTGCAGACTGTCCGTTTAGTGCTCAGCCATCCAGATCTCTGCATCTCATTGCTCCTGGCTCAGCTCCCAGATCCTCCTCCCTTCCCCTCCTCCTCCCTTCCCCTCCTCCTCCTCCCTTCCCCTCCCCGTCCTCCTCCTTCCCCTCCCCTCCTCCTCCCTTCCCCTCCTCCTCCTCCCTTCCCCTCCCCTCCTCCTCCCTTCCCCTCCTCCTCCCTTCCCCTCCCCTTCCCCTCCCCTCCTTCTCCCTTCCCCTCCCCTTGCCCTCCCCTCCTCCAGCCCTGTGCGTGTGTATGTGTGCTTCTGCTCATCCAGGCCTGTTCCTCCCAGCAGCTCATCTGCTAGGCTGGGAGAAGTCCTGTCTCAAGCTACATCTTAGGGAGTGTGCTGTCTGTCTGTCTGCTGTGTGTGTGTGTGTGTGTGTGTGTGTGGTGTGTGTGTGTGTGTGTGGTGTGTGTGTGTGTGTGTGTGTGTGTGTGTGTGTGTGTGTGTGTGTGTGTGTGTGCTTTTGTCACATGCGTGCCTGCATGCCCATCTTTCTCCCTCTCCTTCCCTCCTTTGGGATTTTTCTCAGACTATTCTCTTCATGTGAGTCTGATTTCTCAAGCTCTCTTTTTCTCTCTCTCTCTCTCTCTCTCCCTCTCTCTCTCTCTCTGAAGTCAGTGAATCTTATTGAGACCACAGGGTTTAATCATTCCTTCTCCTCCCCTCCCCTCTCCTTCCCTCTCCTCTTTTCTCCCCCCTCTCCTCTCCTTGTGACATCCCCTGAGAGGCAGTGCTGAGATGCACCATTTAGGGAGACTTAGTCAGGAAACTGAGTTTGCACTGATGTGCATTTAATTAACCACAAAAACAATGTTTACACAGAAACTCTTAACAGCCCTGTTGGGCTTTTCATCTGGAAGCCTCACCCACATTCTGACTCTCCTGGTGCTGGGAGGGGAAGACTGTGACTCTCCTGGTGCTGGGAGGGGAAGACTGTGACTCTCCTGGTGCTGGGAGGGGAAGACTGTGACTCTCCTGGTGCTGGGAGGGGAAGACTCTGACTCTCCTGGTGCTGGGAGGGGAAGACTCTGACTCTCCTGGTGCTGGGAGGGGAAGACTGTGACTCTCCTGGTGCTGGGAGGGGAAGACTGTGACTCTCCTGGTGCTGGGAGGGGAAGACTCTGACTCTCCTGGTGCTGGGAGGGGAAGACTGTGACTCTCCTGGTGCTGGGAGGGGAAGACTCTGACTCTCCTGGTGCTGGGAGGGGAAGACTCTGACTCTCCTGGTGCTGGGAGGGGAAGACTGTGACTCTCCTGGTGCTGGGAGGGGAAGACTCTGACTCTCCTGGTGCTGGGAGGGGAAGACTGACTCTCCTGGTGCTGGGAGGGGAAGACTCTGACTCTCTCCTGGTGCTGGGAGGGGAAGACTCTGACTCTCCTGGTGCTGGGAGGGGAAGACTCTGACTCTCCTGGTGCTGGGAGGGGAAGACTCTGACTCTCCTGGTGCTGGGAGGGGAAGACTCTGACTCTCCTGGTGCTGGGAGGGGAAGACTCTGACTCTCCTGGTGCTGGGAGGGGAAGACTCTGACTCTCTCCTGGTGCTGGGAGGGGAAGACTCTGACTCTCCTGGTGCTGGGAGGGGAAGACTCTGACTCTCCTGGTGCTGGGAGGGGAAGACTCTGACTCTCCTGGTGCTGGGAGGGGAAGACTGTGACTCTCCTGGTGCTGGGAGGGGAAGACTGTGACTCTCCTGGTGCTGGGAGGGGAAGACTGTGACTCTCCTGGTGCTGGGAGGGGAAGACTGTGACTCTCCTGGTGCTGGGAGGGGAAGACTCTGACTCTCCTGGTGCTGGGAGGGGAAGACTCTGACTCTCCTGGTGCTGGGAGGGGAAGACTCTGACTCTCCTGGTGCTGGGAGGGGAAGACTCTGACTCTCCTGGTGCTGGGAGGGGAAGACTCTGACTCTCCTGGTGCTGGGAGGGGAAGACTCTGACTCTCCTGGTGCTGGGAGGGGAAGACTCTGACTCCTGGGGTGTCTCATATCCTCGGTAGTATTGGTCCTCCGTAGGCAGAAGCCTCTTGTCTGGATGAACAGATCAGGTTCACCAGGAATGTCTCTGTAACTCTGTATGGTCATTCTACATAAATCTGTTACTCTGTGGTTTCACACTTACGATAATTTACCTTACTTTTTCACTCTCTTCTGCCCTCCATCCCTCCTCTCCTCCATCCTTCCCTCCCTCCCTCCCTCCCCCCCTCCAGCCACTATGAAGCAGGTAGCCCGGACGGTGGCCAAGGTGGAGCTATCTGACCACGTGTGTGATGTGGTGTTCGCTCTCTTCGACTGTGATGGTGAGCAGCTACTCTCTCTCTCTCTCTCTCTCTGCCTCATCCCTCTAGCATCCACTGCTTATTTACGGCTCCCTCCATCTCTCTCGGCCTTCATCCTCCATCTGCTTCTCCCCTTCCTCGTGTCCTCGTCTCCCAGGTAACGGGGAGCTGAGTAATAAGGAGTTCATCTCCATCATGAAGCAGCGTCTGATGCGTGGTCTGGAGAAGCCCAAGGACATGGGCTTCACCCGGCTGGTGCGAGCCATGTGCAAGTGTGCCCAGGACACCGCCTGGGACTTTGCCTCCCCCAAGACCCAGTAGGGAGGGGGGGGAGGGAGGGAGAGAGGGAGGGGAGTGTGTTTGTGTGTTGGGAATGTGCGTGTGTGTGTGTGTATGCAGATGAGTGTGTGTATGGTGGGGTAGGGAGACTACAAAGGGCATCAAAGTCCTCCTCTTCAAAGCGGCGACCCTGACGGTTAACGGTGAACTTGTTAAGACAGCAGCTCGTTAAGATGTCAGCTCGTTAAGACAGCAACTCGTTAGCATAATCAATCACGCATGTCAATGTGGTTGGAGCTCTGCCGTCCAGGGGCACATGCTGATGTTGCTGTTTGTGTCCTCAGCAGCTCTCCATAGATGCCAGCCCAAAGGCATTGTGGGTCTTTGTATATTGACAACCTCCATGTTGTCTCTGCTTCACTCTGACAAGGCTCTGCTATGAAAGACTATTATTATTCCAGAATGACTTTATAAGACTGATGTATAAAAGAATGACTCCATAATAAAAGGATTATTTCCATAAGAGCGGATGTGTTGTGTCTGTCATGAGGTGCAGCTTTCATGTTCTGTACTGACACCAGCCGCTTGACAACAGAAGAGGCCGATCTGAAGCTCTCTGCATGCGGAGATATGGGTGAGTACACACTCACAAGAGGGGATTCTGTGTGTGTTCTGAAAGTGAGTGAAATGTAAGATAAAGAGGGGTGTGTGTGGAGGATGTGTGTGTGTGTGTTTGAGAGAGTGTGTGTGTTTGAGAGAGGGTGTGTGTGTGTGAGAGATAATGTAGTGTGTGTGTGTTAAGAGACAGAGTGTTTGTGTTCAAGTGTAGGTTAGAGACTGTTAGTGTGTGTTGGTGTGTGTTAGAGAGTGTGTTAGTGTGTGTGTGTTAGAGAGTGTGGGGGCAGCACCACTCAGCAGTTCTGTTAAATTGAAGTGGACAGGATGACCAGTCCTCGCCCCATTAAAACAATGTGATGCATTCATCCTCTCCTGCACACACACACTTTCAACACACACACTGTCTCAACACACACACATACAACACACTCAACACACACCCACTCTCAACACACACCCACTCTCAACACACAGAAAAGTTCTCAACTGCAGCGCCCTGAAACACACGTACCACTGCAGTGCCCTTAACAAACAAAACACACTGACAGTTTGAGAGACTTGAGTGGTTGCAGACAGGAAGCTTCAACAAGCAGAGTCCCATCCATCCATCCATTCCCTGCTACAGACTAGGACTGGACCAGAACCCAAACACAGGGACTAAAACAGGGTCAGCGAGAACCTTGCAGAACTGAAGCTTTTGTGGTTAGGACCAGTACCCAGGGAGACTGGAGTCGTCTCTGTGTGTGTGACTATATATGGCTGTGCCTCAGAGAGGCTGCATGAGGGACAGTGCCTGTGTGACACAGTGCCTGTGTGGAGAGCTCTGAGCTTTCCTCTGGTGTGTAGAGAGGCCTGCTCCTGATGTTTACAGAGGCTTTGAAACACTGGAGCCTATAGATCACTGCCACAGACGCTGTGTGTATGGGTCTGTATGCAGGGCTTGAAATTGCGACCATGTTGGTAGCATATGCTCCTGAAATTGTATCTGTGCGACCTAAAATATATTTGGGAGCATTTGTGCCAGTGCAAATAATTGTTATAGTGAGACCTGTTTTAATTTCTTTACAAAACGCTCGCTAATTAGCCTACTGAACAGTAGGCCTATGTATAGGGTGACCAGACGTAGGCTTTCAGATGCCAAAAAGAAAGACCTCCTTCAAACCTACGTGGAGTTCAGAACTCCACTTTGCCACTAAGAGCAGCAAAGATCAATATAGCTCTGTCACATTGATATAGACGTGAGTAGTAGGGGGAAAGGGGCTTTAGAGCGGCATGCCTGCGCTAGGCAACGGCACAAGGATAATGCTAGTTCTGCGGGGCACTCTTCCTTAACATCATTTTTTGCTCCGAACACAACAACAGCAGATGATAAAACAACCGCTGCTGAACTGACCAAATTATATATTTTTATTTCTATTACAATTGAAATAGTTTGGGGAATGGTACCGTCTCATTTTCTTATCTATCTTTTGACTAAAGTTGTCTCACCAAAGACAACAGAAAATCAGTGCACTTGTATTGAAGTATTGAATTTGTATTCATATTACAAATGTTGACTGACTAAAATGACTAATGTTGTTGTTGTCCCCCCCCAGTCAACAACGTTTTGGGATTGTCCTCCTTTTGGACCCAAGTGTCCTTTTAAGGGTCATGCTTCTGGTCACCCTAAGTAGGTATGTGCCTGCTGTGAGCTGATATGAGACCGGTCTAACGTTACATAACCAGTTGAACATCTTTAAGTTCTTAACTTTAATGCCGATTTTACGTTGATTTAAATTAGCCGTCAATCACTCCATGACACTGCGCTCCGTTGTCACGTAACAGGGAGCTAACACGCTCAAAATTTCAAGTTGAAAAGACGATACGACCATTTTCGGTGGGTGCTCTTAAATTTGTTGGTGCTCCTAACTTTTTAAAGTTGGGATCACAGGTGAACATCAGTCAACTCCTCTGCAAACCTGTTTCAAATAAAGTTAACTAAAGCTGTCAAATACTGTCTTTCCATACCATACTAGTATATGTATACAGATATGTGTAGCACAGGGGGATTTGAACCTGCTAGAGAGTGGGGGGTGTGAAGGAACAAACCTGTTTGTACTACTGATAGTTGCATTTTAACGTTGGATTAGAATGTCTTGAACGTCTGTGAGAAAGCAAGGCAAACGCTCACAGGTCATCTCCTGGAGTTTTATGATATGGTCTCCGCTGTGAAGGGGAAATCCTGCGGATTGTGAGAAACAATAGACTGATTTGTTTAGAAATCAGGTGTGACCTGTATCCTGTAAGTCAGGATGGAGCCATACTATTGATTAGTTGATCATAGGGAGGACTTTGTGACACGTATACTGATTGGATCAACAGATGTCACCTCTGACCTTAGTAAAGACAGTGACCATTGTGGAGACCTGTTTAGACTAAGGGAACCAGACGTGAGGTTGGTCACTTTAGTGACCAATCCATTGTGGGAACAATCCTTTAAATATCAGCGCTGAGGATCGGTTGGGCATCATAACTTGTGAGACGCTACTTCATATCCCATCTGATTCATGGCCAGGTAAAAAACGGTGTGTAAATTTTTTTTGTTGATGTAATGGTTGTGCCGTTAATAAATATCAGTTTGAAGGACATTCAGTTTAACGATTCAAAACTTTCCACCACAGGGGGGGGCCGGGCTCAAAAGCAGAGCCCCTGGTCACCTGACTGGTACATCATCCCATCAGCTCCAGAGGAAACCACCCAACACAGCAGATCGGTCAAGGCTTTATTCCGTTCAGACTCAGTAAGAAAAACAACTGAAACCGTAGTCCACAGGGGTACAGTTGAGATGAAACAGTAAATTAAAAGTGACTACATGTAAAGATCCAGAGGTGGGTGTGATGGCAGCCTGGGGGGGGAACGGACGGACCCTTGCAAGGACGCTGGAGACCACCGGGGGGCGGTGCCCCGCAGCGGGACCACCAGGGGGTGGTCCCTCTGCAGCAGGGCGGAGAGGGTCACACCTGCGGTCTAAGGTGGTACGAGCATCCAGAGGGTATGGAACACTGCTTCAATATTTCCATAAAATATCAGAACGAGAACCAGGAGTAGTAATGTAAAAAACAGAGAAGCTGACACCTTATTTATACTACAGGAAACACTAGTGTGGCTGGTTAGTCTTCGGGGTTATGTGAATATCAACCAGACCAGCCACTCTACATAAAAACAAAGCCTTTCAACTCTGTCATTCACAAGAAAATCAAACCATCCCTTCGAGAGGCTGAAGATGCAAAAGGTTGATAAACAAATAAAATGCAACAATTCATTTGTAATTGCCAATGAAAAACACTCATGATAAAGCGCATGTTAAACTAACAAACCAATGCAGAAAGGGCCATGAGAAATGGATGCAGAATTTAACAGCAAACAATAAGGTAAAGGTGGCACCAAGAGCCACCTGGTGGCCATACGACATAACTACAGTCATAAGGACTTTTCAAGACATTACCCCTCGAAGGACATTACCCTTACAAGACGTTACCCTTGTTGATGCGTTCATAGTTAGGCACAGAGGAGCAGACACCTCCCCTGAAGCATCTCTGTCACACCGCTAGTCAGGACAGCAGCATAGCTATCAATCAAGACTAGCCAGCTCTGCTAAATGTAGCCACAAGCTAGCCATTAGCTAAGATAGCTAGTAGCTTGGCTGACTACATGTAGTCGCTAAGCTAGCTTGCTGTTAGCTCAGCACAAGAGTTCAGTTCTTCAGTCAGGATGCTGCTGCTGGGAGATGGGGAGGAAAAGATGGAGATGTCAGGGCTTGGGGGACATCCCTGGTATACCAGGGAGGCGGGGGGGACATCCCTGGTATACCAGGGAGGCGGCGGGGGAGGGGGACATCCCTGGTAGACCAGGGAGGCGGCGGGGGGGGGACCAAGGAGGGTTGGTGAGAACCTCAGTCACTGTCAAACTTGATGGAGTTGATGGTGGTGGAGATGGCGCCCCCTCGGTAGCTGCCACGCTTCTTCTTGGTCTTCTCGTGGCGGAAGGACTTGCCCTTGGTGAACCGCAAGACATCGTTGGCCTTCTGGCCCCAGTCACCGTTAGCGCCCATCTAACGGACAACAGGTATGTCAGCTTTGTAAACCTCGGGTCACCCTTGCATCACAATAGGAAGTTACTGTATGGACTCTAACGTTTAGAATGCTAGGAAGTGATAGCGACGGGAGAGGAGACGCAGAGATGCGCTGAGGGAGAGTTATTCTCGTGTTTTTGCTGAGTCAGTGGAGAGGTTTCTGTGTGTCGGGGAGGTGAACTCACCTTGGCGTCAAACGAGTTGTCTGTGAGACGGTGATCCACCTCAACATCCTCCTCTCTTATTCTACGGAAAGGTACATTGGCAGTCTTTAGAGAACACAGAGGGAGACACACGAGACAGAAAATGCGTTTAGTCAGAATCCTGCAGTGCCTAGTCCCAATGGGCCATGCAGCTTTAGAGAAAATACATGCATAACTTATTCACTGGTGAGCATTCAACAAACCACAACCCATCACATATACCACACCACACATACACCCATGTATCCAAGCCATGCTTTGGTTACAGACTGAAGGGCAGGTTCCTGGAAAGATATCTGCCTGTAGGCTTTGCTAATCTAGCACACCTGATTCTAATAATTAGCTGGTTGATCAGGTAACTGGTGTTGAATCAGGTCAAATAAGTGTGGCTGAAAAAAAAAAAGACGCAGGCAGGCAGGCAACTCTCCAGGAACAGGGTTGGAGACCCCTGGGGTTAGTGCATCTCTCCCATCCCAGACAGATGTGCTCAAGTTCAGAGCTTACACAGACCTAATACCCCAAGCAGCCAGAGACCTGAAGCCATATCTACAATCAGGGTGCTGCAGATACTACCACCACAAGAACCCAGTTTCAGCCCTTTGTCATGAATCTTCCTGTGAAAGATTTGACTGGTTGAACCATGATGCAGCTGTGTTAGCTCTGCACCCAGCAGCACCAGGGGGTTCTGGACTCAGAGCTCCAGACTTCATCCACACACTCCTCACCTTTGGCTTGACTTTGGGAAAGGTCTGTGGCGTTTTAGTGACTTTCTTGCTCTTTGGAGTCGTCACTTCTGCCTCCTCCTCCTCGCTGTCAGAAGAGTCTTCATCCTTTTTTCTCTTGACTTTTGTTCCTGCGGAGACAGAAGGAGGTGTTTGTTTTAAACTCCCCAGCCGCCCTGCTGGAGCAGTAAAACTGGCCAGTGTGAAACTGAGGCATGCTCCAAAGGGCAATAAACATGAAAAAACAACAAGGACATAAAACAAACAAGCTTGAACTTTAGCTAATGGGCTGTGCGAGGGGCAGGAGGATTTATGGACTACAAAATTCCACAGGAAGCATTTAGCCTTGGCTGGTTGTTCATGGAACAAGAATGCCTAGTAGCCAACCTGCCTGGTAAAAATAAAGGGTCCCATACAAGGAAGGGGAGCCTCTTGAGCTGGAGTCAAATGTTCTACCACTGACCTATACCCTTTAGTTCCCCCACTACCTCCTACCGTTTGTGGTTGGCGTCACTGCTGCTAGGGTGGTTTTACCCTTAGCCGCCTCCTCCTCCTCCTCCGATGAGCTGCTGCTGTCCTCCTTGGCTTTGGGAGGGGGGGCAGGAGTCGTCTTGGGGGTGGGGGCAGCCTTAACTGTTTTACTGGGGGCCTCCTCTTCCTCCGAGGAGCTGTCGTCGCTGGAGGACGACTCCGCAGGCTTGGCGGCGGCCTTGGTGGCAGGGGCGGTGGCTTTGGGCGTTGCCGCCTTCCCATTGGTCAGAGCAGGCTTTGCGGGAGTGGCTTCCGTCTCCGAGTCGGAGGAATCGTCAGAGGAGGAGCCGTCTGCTGTCTTGGCGGGGGCCTTTGTGGGGGCAGGGGCTGGGGTCTTGGTGGGGACAGGGGCTGGGGTCTTGGTGGGGACAGGCTTGGGGGGGGCTGCTGCAGTCGTGTTCTGCTCTTCGTCGCTGGAGCTGTCAGATTCGCTGCTGGACTCAGGAGCTGCCTTGCTGGTGGGGGCGGGGCTCTTGGCGGCTGGTTTAGAGGCTGGCTTGGCCACAACGGTCTTGGGCTTCACAGGCTCCTCCTCTTCCTCGGAGGAGTCAGAGCTGCTCTCCTTTGCTGCCGCAGGTTTGCTCACAGGGGTGGCTGGCTTGGAGGCTGGTTTGGGGGTAGTGGGGGCCGATGCCTTGGTCTTGGCTGGCTGCTCTTCCTCATCAGACGAGTCATCAGAGTCTGAGCTGCTCGCTGCAGCAGCCTTGGCCGGGGTGGGTCTGGGGGTGGAGGTGGCCGCCGGGGTGGGTGTGGGGGTGACAGGTTTAACGGGGGCCTCATCGTCTGAGCTGCTGTCGGAGTCTGGGAACACAGGAGGACAACTATGTTTGCAGATGCTACAGCTGGACGATGTGACCAACAAAAAATAACAATTTGTTTGGTTTCAACTGATCAATAACAATCATTATCACAGGCGTTATCTAGCTAGCTGTGTGGGGTCTGGTACAGCAGTAGGAGTTAGCTTGCTAGCTGTGTGGGGTCTGGTACAGCAGTAGGAGTTAGCTTGCTAGCTGTGTGGGGTCTGGTACAACAGTAGGAGTTAGCTTGCTAGCTGTGTGGGGTCTGGTACAGCAGTAGGAGTTAGCTTGCTAGCTGTGTGGGGTCTGGTACAACAGTAGGAGTTAGCTTGCTAGCTGTGTGGGGTCTGGTACAACAGTAGGAGTTAGCTTGCTAGCTGTGTGGGGTCTGGTACAGCAGTAGGAGTTAGCTTGCTAGCTGTGTGGGGTCTGGTACAGCAGTAGGAGTTATCTAGCTGAATCAGTCAATCTCCGTTTGGTCAACAACCACACGAGTTTGTTCCTCTGCTCAACGATTGTAGTGTTTCAGTAGAAGCAGTCAAAAACTCTACCAATGAGGTATGACCCCCCAAACAGTATGTCAGCTTTAAAGATCCTGTAAAGCAAATTCCATGTTTTGCTTCCAAGTACATTATATAGGTGTGAAATGAGTTCCTGAAAGCATGTGCAAAGCGCAAAAACTTTGTCGCACTGAAATGTGGAGATAGACCGAAGAACAGGTTCTCTTCCGTTTTCAGATCAGGTTTTAATGGGCGGAGCCAAAAAATTACCCATCTACGTCATATCACTGAATGGCTCCTCCTGCTGTACTGTTATTGTAGCCTACATCAGCTAGCTAGCAAGCTTCAGGATGTCTCCCTCCACCCGCAACTGCATCTTCCCTGGATGCAAGAACTTCAGCTGCGCTGCAACACTATTTAATTTCCCTATTGATGAGGAACAGAAAAATAGGTGGATTGATTATTTAATTTCCCTATTGATGAGGAACGGAAAAATAGGTGGATTGATTTTGTGAAGAACCACGCTAATGGAAAGCTTTGGATAAACTCCAACAGCCGCCTCTGCAGTGACCATTTCACGGCAGATAATTTTAACATGGACCAGAGACAGACGGGGTTCAGGGACACACAGCTTCTCTTGCAGGGCGGAGCCGTACCGAGCATCGCCCTCCCGGCCGTTCCTCCTCCGGTCACACCTGGACCATCCACCACTGCCAGCAGTTCATCACTCAGTTCTGTGTGCTTTTTATAATTATACTAGATAACTTTTCCAGAGGCGTCTCTGCTATGAGTTAGTGCAAACCGCTAACTTGATATTAGGCTACTCGGTGTAGAATGATGGTATTTTGGTGAAATGGTAGCTAATGTGCTAGAAGTAGTTGAATAGCTCACTGTCTGCTGTCTCTGGTGTCCATTTTTACTCCTGTGTTACAGCTCAGGGGAACATTTCATTTATATGCGTCTATGTTTCACTCATTGAACAAATAAATTCTAATTCTATACTGTTTTGTTCGGCTTGACGTAGCAGTCGTAGGTAGGCAGCGAGGGGCGGAGCTTCAGCTCCTTCAGGCGACACGCCCCCCCAGTCTCAAGCAGAGAAGACTGCTGATTTTTTCACGATTTCAAAGCCTAATTTAACATATTGTCTTTTTTTTTTCATTCGAATTTGGATGGGTAGTTAATAACTAGGGTTGCAAAATTCCGGGAATATTCAAAGTTGGAAACTTTCCACGGGAATTTACGGGAAATAACAGGAATAAACTGGAAATTTTGGGGTAATTTAACTGCATTTACTTTGTCATAAGCAGACATGCATGCAAACATTTATAATACAACTTTTGTGTGGACATACATACATCCTACTCTCACTGCTGTAAAAGGTTAGTCTACTGTATACAAATAAACTTGGTATTAAAATGAACATGGCTTCAGTTTACCAAGTAATCAATATGCTAGGTAATGACAAACAGTGTTGGGAAAGTTCACTTTCTACATGAACTAGTTCAGTTCATAGTTAATTTTTTTTTAAACTAAGTTCACAGCTCCAAAAATATCTTTCAATATGTTGCAGCTATAATTGAAATCTCTGTCTGCAATACCGCTCTTGGCCTCTACGCAATTCGTCGCTCTCATACTTGCCAGGCATAGGGCTGAAATGTTCAGACGCAACACTGATGACAAAGATGTTCAAAAACAACATAACGTTTTATGTTTATGTTTCTGGCAGACAATGTTCCCAACCAGCTGCATTCAGGGTCCAGCTGAGCTAGGCGTGTTCTCAGCTACATTTAAGTTCCCTGTTATATCAGTGCGCGAATTACGGGGGGGTTTGGGGGGGTCTGACCCCCGATTAAGGCTCAGACCCCCCCAAAATTGTAATTGTATAATTCGCACACTGTGTTATATGCTTTTGCAAAAAACTTTGGCACGTTTTTTTTATTTTTTATTCCAGAGCCAAAATTCCCATTGGAAACTTTCCGGAAACTTTCCGCCCCTTTGCAACCCTATTAATAACACATTCTTCTGTGGTGTGGTGAACTTAAACTTGTTTTCAATTCCACTTTACAGGACCTTTAACTGACAGCAGCTCTATAGCCAGTATGTCATCATGTCGCCTCCAAGACTGTCTAAACCCTTTGTCTAGAGAACAGGGCCACATTAGAAAAGGAGACCTGCAGAGCCAGGAAACAGAACCACGCTGGTCTCCTGACAGGTCTCATCTGGGTCATTGAATGTCTGATCTGGTTTTATGCCTGCCCACTATCACATATCCTTCTACTCTCTAAGAAGCTGTTAACTTTGTTTTTGACTCACCTGAGCTTGAGGACTCAGCCTTCTTGGCAGGAGGGGTCTTCGCTGGGGCAGCTTTAGCTGGGGTAACTTTAGCAGGGGTAACTTTAGCTGGGGTAGCTTTAGCTGCCGGCTTCTTGGCCTCCTCTTCCTCCTCCGAGCTGGAGGATGAAGAACTCTCCTCTGCTGCAGCAGCCTTAGCAGGAGTCACCTTCGGTGGGGCAACTTTAGCTGGGGTAGATTTAGCTGGGGTAGCTTTAGCTGCCGGCTTCTTGGCCTCCTCTTCCTCCTCCGAGCTGGAGGATGAAGAACTCTCCTCTGCTGCAGCAGCCTTAGCAGGAGTCACCTTCGGTGGGGCAACTTTAGCTGGGGTAACTTTAGCAGGGGTAACTTTAGCTGGGGTAGCTTTAGCTGCCGGCTTCTTGGCCTCCTCTTCCTCCTCCGAGCTGGAGGATGAAGAACTCTCCTCTGCTGCAGCAGCCTTAGCAGGAGTCACCTTCGGTGGGGCAACTTTAGCTGGGGTAGATTTAGCTGGGGTAGCTTTAGCTGCCGGCTTCTTGGCCTCCTCTTCCTCCTCCTCAGAGCTGGAAGATGAAGAACTCTCCTCTGCTGCAGCAGCCTTAGCAGGAGTCACCTTCGGTGGGGCAACTTTAGCTGGGGTAACTTTAGCTGCCGGCTTCTTGGCCTCCTCTTCCTCCTCCTCGGAGCTGGAAGATGAAGAACTCTCCTCTGCTGCAGCAGCCTTAGCAGGAGTCACCTTCGGTGGGGCAACTTTAGCTGGGGTAACTTTAGCAGGGGTAACTTTAGCTGGGGTAGCTTTAGCTGCCGGCTTCTTGGCCTCCTCTTCCTCCTCCGAGCTGGAGGATGAAGAACTCTCCTCTGCTGCAGCAGCCTTAGCAGGAGTCACCTTCGGTGGGGCAACTTTAGCTGGGGCAACTTTAGCTGGGGTAGCTTTAGCTGGGGTAGCTTTAGCTGGGGTAGCTTTAGCTGGGGTCTCCTCCTCCGAACTTGAGTCTGAGGGAAGAACAACAGATGAGCTTGCATGAACAGTGTGATTTTCTCTCCAGCAGGCTGAGAGTATCTGACCAGCAAGCTCCTACCTGAGCTATCGGAGCTGGACTCCGGCTTCTTGGCGGCAGGTTTTGGGGCAGCAGGTTTCGGGGCGGCAGGTGTGGCTGGGGGCGTCTTCACAGGGGCAGGTTTACCTGAAAGGTGTGAGGCAATGTCAGACCTCTGGGAGAGCCAAAGAACCAGGTCTACCCCTTACTTACAACCTCCTCAACCCCTACCCTACCACCCCCAACACCTCACCCTCAACCCCTACCTCCCAACACCTTACCCCCCCCACCACCTTAACACCCCTCACCCCCATACACAGGACTCCTGAGAGGAAGTTTCTAAAACAGTAACAGGTGTGCTCAATGAATAAAGATCCATTTTGACCTCCTGATTGGCTAGTGAGAGCGGCCTCCATGTTGGTGCAGGCTGCAGTGTCTCCAGTCCTGCAGGGAGGTCCTCTGGGGAAGGCAGCAGGACTTGCGACGAGCCCTTACCTGCAGTCTTCACTTCCTCCTCATCACTACTGCTCTCTGAGGAGCTGTCCTGGGCCTTGCTGGGGGCGGGGGCCTTGCTGGGGGCGGGGGCCTTGCTGGGGGCGGGGGCCTTGCTGGGGGCCTTCTTGGTGGCGGGGGGAGGGACAGCGCTGTATGCCCCTACAGAGACACAACACGGGGCATCAGCATCAAAGCGGGCAGTTCTAAAATGGGCAGTGTTCAGGTGTGATTGAACTTGGGACAAACATAACACATACACCCCATACACCCCTTACCAGCTTTGGGCTTTTTGCAGGGAGGAGCATCATCTTCCTCAGAGGAAGAGTCTTCACTGCTGGACTCATCTGCAGGGGGGGCCTTGGCTGGGGGGGCTTTGACTGCAGCCTTGGCTGGGGGGGCTTTGACTGCAGCCTTGGCTGGGGGGGCTTTGACTGCAGCCTTGGCTGGGGCCTGCAGAGAGGAGGAGAAGCTAGCATCAGTCTTCAGAGCAGAAAACCCCTCTACAGCTGGACCATGTCCTACTACCACCCCATGGGCAGTGGTGTTCCTTCATGACTAGACTTAACAGGTTGTAGAGCTGGGTGACGCCCGAGCCTGCACACAGCTTCTCACCACAAGTAGAGAGAAAGAGGAAGGGAGACTAGACAGAGGGGGGGAGAAACAGAAGAATGAGATGGAGGGGGAGAGATTGAGATGAGAGCAAGATAGGTAGAGGGGAACAGCGGGGGGTCTCTGGTACCTTGGCAGGCGTCTCGTCCTCGCTGGAGCTGTCTTCACTGCTGCTCTCCTGCTGCTCAGCGGCCTTGGGGGTGGGGGCTGGTCCTTCTGAGACACCAGGGAACACAGTCACCCAGGGACAAGGACCAGCAGGCAGCCACCTCAACCACACACCCTCCTCTACTGAACCCCAGAAACCCACTGATGCGTGGGGAACATGAGTGTGGTTCCCAGGACTTACTGGCTGCTCTGAACATGCGTGTGGTTCCCAGGACTAACTGGCTGCTCTGAACATGCGTGTGGTTCCCAGAACTTACTGGCTGCTGCAGCAGGCTGCTCCTCCTCAGTGTCAGACTCCTCACTGCTGGAGCTGGAGTCCTTCTTCCTGCCTCCCACCGCCAGCCCTGCCTTTACTGGGGCCTTGACCACTGCAGGTTTCTGTCAACACACAAGGGTTATACCAGTGAGACAAGATCAGGAAATGCAGAAGTTGAAATCTCCACGAAAGTAACCTCCTGCTCCATAGTGACATCTTACATGGCTGAGTAGCAGGACTCCAGACTAACTTGGCATCAGTGCTACCACAACATCAACTCATGGACATCAACTTTCTCAGTTAGTAACAGCTGCACCCTGAGTTGGTTGCACCCTTTTGTTTTGTTACAGCGCTATATGAATTACTGACTTAAGTTGTCTTCATTTTTATTCCCAAGTTTTTCACTGATGCAAGTTGTGAGCACGATAAAACATGCTTACAACAAGCCTGTTAATACTTTGCATACGCACATATTAACTGCTACTCGTACAATGTCCTTGTGTACAAATTCAACATTTGAGAGTTGTACCTGTAAGCAACTGCGAACGAGCTACGGGAGGAGAGGGGTCTCCCAGCTACGGGAGGAGAGGGGTCTCCCAGCTACCGGGAGGAGAGGGGTCTCCCAGCTACCGGGAGGAGAGGGGTCTCCCAGCTACCGGGAGGAGAGGGGTCTCCCAGCTACCGGGAGGAGAGGGGTCTCCCAGCTACCGGGAGGAGAGGGGTCTCCCAGCTACCGGGAGGAGAGGGGTCTCCCAGCTACCGGGAGGAGAGGGGTCTCCAAGCTACCGGGAGGAGAGGGGTCTCCCAGCTACCGGGAGGAGAGGGGTCTCCCAGCTACCGGGAGGAGAGGGGTCTCCCAGCTACCTTAGCTGGAGGCTCGTCTTCAGAGTCCTCGCTGCTGCTGGACTCTGCTGGCTTTGCTGCGGTGACCATCTTAGCTGGAGGAGTCTTCGCTGGAGTAGTCTTAGTGGCTGGGAGACAAGAAGAGAATCTAAGAACTGCTTCCAGACAATGCAGGTGACAGCTTTAGTAACATGTATATTAAGTATTCTTGGTGAACACACAAGCATGTGTATGATTCAGATAATAGCAGATGAACTGTGGGGTCACAGGGGTCCAGTAACTACCTGCAGGAGCAGCCTTGGCCACCTCCTCCTCCTCGCTGCTCTCCTCGCTGCTCGAGCTCTCAGCGGAGGTCTTGGTCTTCTTGGCTGACGGGCCTCCTGCATCGCTGGTGAGAGCTTTCCGCTTTTTAGCTTCAGGAGACCTAGAAAGTCACAAACATTACTATGACATCTAGGAGGACTGGTTTATGGGGGACACATATCTTGTAATAGTTCGGGCCAAATCTTACACTACGAGTTACAATGAGACTGAAGGCATCCTAGTCACATGTGGTACTGCTCTGGGGGTTGCACACAACACTGGCAAGCATATTCTACGATTATCAAACGGTCAAAACAGCGGCATTCAAGCGTTAAATAAAAGGTAGTTCTGCAGGTGATCACAACCATAACTTAGGAATGCCTCCCCCCTTGATGTTATAAGTGTTTAATCTTTTTAACCACGAGAAATCAAAAGGAGAATGGCAAGCTACTCACTTCACCCAGAAGTTAAATATGTCTTCCAGACTTTCATCATTGTTCTCACGCGGGTTCTGTTGGGAGAGAAATTGAAATAGCACGTGTTAATGACTCCACGGGATACTTCATACAAATCACAACTATTCAACACAAACAGGCGTTTGCAAGGAAGCGTTTAGCTATCAAACATTAGCATTAATTCTAGGTTGTTATCGACACGTGTTGCCACAGCAAAGTTGGCCTGCATTGCCAACTAGCAAGGAAGCTCGCCATACTCGCCAGCAGCAACTGCTAACTAATGGTGAAGAGATAAGCTGTGTGAGAGCTGTAGATTGACGTTAGGAGGTACTTACCACTTTGGCCTGTTTAATAAACTGCTGCGCAGCCTTTGTGAACTTGTTTTCTAATAGAAATGAATAAACGTGTTTAAAGAGATCACTCGGCACCGAATTTTGCGCCGCCATCTTCACCACGCACGTTTGTAGAGACTCGACGAGCGTCACATGTGAGTTGACTACCTGGCGCACAATAAGGCCGTTTGCAGGTGGTCCAACGTTTTATTTATTATTAGTAGATAATGGTCGTCCATTTTTGTTTAGGTTTACCTTACTGAATACTATTTATTTTTTTATTCGGTAAGAATTGTGTATTTTATCAATGTATATAAATCCTTACATGTTTTAAAGTTTGTCTCATGTATTTTACGTCATGAATACGTTCTCTACTTCCTCCCTTGCCTCATGCCATAACATGGTAGGAAAGTCCTTGGTGGTGTCTCGAAGCCGTAAAATGGAATCAGCGAATCTCTAACCGGAACTATTCGACCAGATTGATCGTTTATGTAATTTTTATTGGACGTTCATTTAAAATATTTGAACAATGCCGCGTTACGAACTTGCGCTTATTGTTAAAGCAATGCAGAGGCCCGAAACAGCGGCGACTCTGCGGCGGACAGTGGAGACTTTGATGGAGCGGGGAGCTATTGTGAGAGGTCTAGAGAACCTTGGCGAGAGATTGCTTCCCTACAATATATCTAAACACAACGAGCGCCACGCGCGTGGCGGGTACTTTTTACTCGATTTCCACGCTGCTCCCACCATCATCCCAGGGTTGCTCAATCATTTACATCGAGATGTGGACGTTATACGACCCACCGTCTTGAAGAATGACACGGAGATCTCCCATGAACATTGTTGTGGGACATCTGCCCCCATGCTCGATGACACTGTCCGCAACTGAGTGTAAGCCATGCAACTAATGGGAGATGTCGCATACAGTTGATTCCTGATTCGTTTGGACATGAAAACAATCAATCATCATTTAATCCCATTATCTTTAAATGGCTACTGATGCAATGGAGTTATTGACATGTGTCCTGATGGTCTACTATAGCTAAGCACTGTTGTTTTGTCTCCACAGTGCGTCCTATGCAGAAGAGCCCCATCCCCTCGAGTGTGCTGATCTACCCCATCGTCGAGTCTATTTATGTATCAGTATCTATCTAACTGATGTAATAAACGACACTTTTGTACAGACTGTTTGTTGCTTACGTTGCAGATGTTCAATCCACCCGCTGTCATGTGCCTGACAAGCTATGCTGACTCTAACATCTGTGTTAAGAAATGTCAAAGAAGCCACCGATGTGATTATTTGCCTACTGAGCTTTTGGTCAGAATCATAAAAAGCTGTTTAGCATCTGTTACTGACTTCAAGTTGTGACATGCAAAGTTAGAGACCGTCTGTATGTGAGCAAAGAAAACGTAATGACAGTGATTGTTATATATGTATAAATAAATAGATAATTCAACTATCCGTTGGGAAATTGCAGAATAACAGGAATACAACAAACGCGTAGCCTGTGTTTTGTAATTAAAAAAGGCAATATTTAATACATAAAAAAAAGGTCCATAAGAATATAAAGAATTTTCATTGTGCAAATTATAGGCAGTCATAAGTGGAGTGTCGCTATAAAGTGAAGGCAATTGTTAAACCACGCAGGCTACGAGAACTTAGAGCCGAGTCTCGTCACATGTCTGAAGAGTCACCTGATGATGAGCCATGAATATATAAGCAACACAAGGCCGCAGCCCTGCATTGCAGTGTTAGGAAAACAACGTCGTCGGTAAACTTTCAAGCATTCTAAAGAGGACGAACAGAACGGTGGAGTCATGCTGGTTTTTGCACTGCTTTTCGTCTCGTCAGGTAGTACGAATATTCCTAACAAAGCAGACGGTCTCTTAACGAAATAAAGGGCGTACTAATTCGTTAGTTTATGGACTGACACTTTAAAACATGGTATTATGAAACGACAGCAGTGCTCTTTTAGTTAATTCCGGTTGTTGTCGGAAGAACAGACAAGCTAGACTAACTTAACCAATATACTCAGATTTAAATAAGAGAATCCTTTACAAATCTCCACATTTTAACACAGTGTGGAGACATATTTGAACTTGAACAATGAACTGCGACCTTTCCTAAAATCTCGACGAACTGCGTAGCTTGAAATGCTAATTTTAGCTAGCTGTAGCTAATGTTTATTGTACCTAACTAGCTAGAGTCTCGAAACAAATTGTGCTAAATCCATTTGATTTGTGAGACTAACTAAAGTAACGTTAGGTTGTGGTTATTGTATATGGCAAGAAATGTACAACATTTGGTATTGTTTTTATTTCATTATTATTCTTATTTGTGTTTGATAAACAAGTCAACAATACCAGTACACACCCAGCCATTCTGTAACGCGGCTTGTATAAAATCAAATAACAAATTACCAACATGTGTCCTTGAATTGTGGAGCTTCAGTAACAAAATATTTAATCTTGTATCAAAATGTTTAGTTACTTTATACTCTGTCCCCAGGGCAGTTTGAGATGGGTTGCTAGTTCAACTTGGAGGGGAGAAAAAAATGGTTTTACTTCCCTTCTTGATATGAGTACTGGATCACCTGTTACTGGTTGAACAAAGGTCACAGTTGTTTTTAAAATAATGTCATTTCCTTTTTGAGGATATGTTACACCGGTTGGTTATACATCGATGGAACCTAAACGATCTTACAGGCCACCATTCAATGGTGACCATTGCTTTTGTCATCCTAGATCAGAACTTTCTGATGGCAGCTATAAACCAGTCATGCATGGCATGATTTTTCGATACAAACTGCTTGATTATTGCTTGGTTTGCATACTCTTAGAGGAACAATGTATTTAGATATTTTTGTACTTCCACATTGGGATTGTCTAGGTATCATTTCCTCTAATGGAAGATGCTTTGTACAGCTTTTTATTTCCTGTTTCAGATTCTGCTTGACATGTTCTCACTGAGGTCAGCTTATGCTCAGCTTGTGATTGTGAAGCCTTCAGAGGTTCAGAAGCAGGTCCAGGGGACAGGAGAGCACTGATGCCCTGGCTGTGGGACTGACTGAGGGATGACTGGGATGGTTCATTCCTGCCTGAGGGACTGAGGGATAACTGTGCTAGTTCATCCCATGTTGTCAAGTGGGCTTCAGCTCAGTGCTGTACATTACACTGGCCTGACTGCTTAACTGCCACTAAAACCCCATACTGATTACCTACTTTTACAGTGTAACAGAACGTCTAGTTTGTGGGTTTCTTTCACCATGCGCGTGTGTGCTATTTGCCAGTTTCTGCTTAGTCATAGGAAGACGGGACGCTGCAGAAACCTGTCCTGTACGCTGGGAGTCATTGAGCAACAACAGTTGGATCACATGACTGCTAGTCAAACAACAACAGTGGAGATTGGGAAGGCAGCAAGCGGGTGCAGCAGGGACATGACTACACTGTAGCATTCCTGTGGGAGCAGACATGGATTATTCACTCCCACACAGTGAGAAGGATCACACGACTGTGAGGCTGTGTTGGGTGTCTCTATCCAGGCCTATCTGCTCTCACAGGCTGCTATCATCCCGGCCCACACAGCCACAGTCCAGCTGCGTGTGTGTGTGTGTGCGTGTAACAAGTGATCACCAAAATGACCTGCTCTGCATTTCAATTCACTCTAGCTGAACCAACCAAATTGTTCCTACTGTGTGCTTTTAATCACGTGAAGATGAATAATTCTTTGACTGAGTCTACTGACAGACTACAGTCTACAGACTGGCATGGAGACGGTGCTGTAGGCTGTACAAGCCCCGCTTCTGGGTTGGTAACACTTTCACATTCAGTCAGATTAATTTCAGAGCCCTTTTTTTTTTTTACAATCAAGGTCACAGAGGGCTTCACAGATGCCCACAGGTCTGAACCTTTAGCGAACCTAAACCCTCAAGATGAGGAAGAACCCGCATGCGCAGAGAGGACAGAAGTGGAGCCCTCAGCAGAGCCTGTCTGAGGACCTCACTTCCCCTTCATGAGAAACACAATATCCCATTACTTGATTCTCTTTCATAATCGTCTGAAGGTCTGTTTCAAAAACCTGTAATGTAAGCAGTTTCTGTATACCTAAGTGTATGGACATTGACCAAGTTATCTCACATGTAACAGGGCTGCAGTAATCCTGCATGTACTTTTTTTTTTGGGGGGGGGGGGGTACTTTCCAGTGCTGCCTTTTATAATGTACTCTCTAACTAGTTATCACAAACATCCTCATGACAACATTGGGGAACTGAGAATGACCCATTTCTGTTATTCTTTAACTACTTTAGTTTGGTCAACGGCCCATTGTCTGAAAAGTTGGTTTTGATTTGACACACATGCAGCTTGTCACCCCAGACATTCCTGTCGGTTCTCACCCGGACTTGTTTAAACGTGAGCTGTAGAATGTTCTAAATTGGGTCTGTCGAGGACTGTAGATAATTATTATAATATATAATGCATTCTTTTATCAGATGGTTTTACCCAAAGTGCCATACAGGGGGATTTAAACCTGCACCCTCTTCATCTGCTTGAATTTCTATAGCCTACCCATCACTGACCTGCTGCTGTGACCGGCCTCTGGGTCAGGAGAGCTGAGCCACAACCTGTCCACTCACATTAGATATTAGCTACAGTCTGGACAGTAGACATCTCTGTCCCTGCCTGGAGAGACTGTGTCCCTGGCTGGAGAGACTACTCTGTCCCTGGGTAGATGGATGACTGTGTCCCTGGCTGGAGACGCTGTCCCTGCCTGGTCAGATGGCTGTGAGTCATGATTGGGCAGGCTTGCTCCTGGTTAGGGGACTCTGTACCCTGGGTGTTTGATGGGAACAGGATGTTCGCAGCAGTGTATGAAAGTGGATTGGGAATGCGATCTAACAGGATCGGAGTGCTTTTGCACTTGTGATTATAAAACACTCAGGTCTTTGAGAGCTCAACGTTAATTCTTGCCGTCTTTAACAGATTTGAGTTTGTTTGTTTTGGAGTAGCTCCAGCCGTTCTACAGTGGTGTATTGATACGTGGTGTGAACAGGCTCTGCAGCGGCAATTTTGACAGAATTGTGTACCCACAGAATTTCTGTAGGTAGAACAGGTTTAACTGGTTAGCAGAGATAAGATAACCCTGTAGTCAGAGAATGCTGTGCGTGACATGTGATAGATGACTGTGTTACACAGGAGCCAGACTCCATGATAAAGCACGGAGCCCATGAGCATATCTAACACTGCTCGCTCGCTCTCTCTCTCTCTCAGCGTGTGTAACAATGCTCTCTCTGTTGTCCAACACTGCTCTCTCTCTCAGCATGTGTAACACTGTTCTCCCTCTCTCTGCATTTCTAACACTGCTCTCTCTCTCACAGCTGTGGCCACCCCTCTACTGGGTACAGAGCAGTGTGCTCGCGGCGCCTCCTACTGGTGTCAGAATGTGAAGACGGCCTCCCTCTGTGGAGCGGTCGCCCACTGCCAGAAGAACGTGTGGAACCAGCCTCAGATGGTGAGCACCAGCCGTCTGTGTGTGTGTGTGTGTTACCCAGGTTTTTGTTGCTCACTATATTTTGTGTCCCGTGTCAGAAATCGGTGCCATGTGACCTGTGTAAGGAGGTGCTGGTCGTGGTGGAGCAGCTGCTGAAGGACAACAAAACAGAGGTGAGGGCTGCTTCTGATGTCATCAGAGGTGAGGGCTGGTTCTGATGTCATCAGAGGTGAGGGCTGCTTCTGATGTCATCAGAGGTGAGGGCTGCGTCTGATGTCATCAGAGGTGAGGGCTGCTTCTGATGTCATCAGAGGTGAGGGCTGCTTCTGATGTCATCAGAGGTGAGGGCTGCTTCTGATGTCATCAGAGGTGAGGGCTGCTCCTGATGTCATCAGAGGTGAGGGCTGCTTCTGATGTCATCAGAGGTGAGGGCTGCTTCTGATGTCATCAGAGGTGAGGGCTGCGTCTGATGTCATCAGAGGTGAGGGCTGCGTCTTATGTCATCAGAGGTGAGGGCTGCTTCTGATGTCATCAGAGGTGAAGGCTGCTTCTGATGTCATCAGAGGTGAAGGCTGCGTCTGATGTCATCAGAGGTGAAGGCTGCGTCTGATGTCATCAGAGGTGAAGGCTGCTTCTGATGTCATCAGAGGTGAAGGCTGCTTCTGATGTCATCAGAGGTGAGGGCTGCGTCTGATGTCATCAGAGCTGAAGGCTGCTTCTGATGTCATCAGAGCTGAAGGCTGCGTCTGATGTCATCAGAGGTGAAGGCTGCTTCTGATGAGGTCATCAGAGATGGATGTTTTTTAAGACCATATCCGTGATGGACATCTGAGTTTATATTCATAGATGACCTCCCTATTTGTGTAAAGTATCTAACCTGTAGCTTCAGATTAAAGACTAGTTTCTGATTGACTACCAAGGGGCCATTCGAGCATTTAGACGTGTGTGTTTTGTACTCCCCTCCCCAGTCTGAGATCCTGGGCTACATGGAGAAGGCTTGTCAGCTGATCCCAGATCAGGGTCTGTCTGCGGAGTGTAAGGAGATTGTAGACAGCTACTACCCCGTCCTCATCAGCATCATCACAGGAGAGCTGGTAGGAGCACACACCTGGGTCTCTACAACACCACCCTGAACACACACCTGGGTCTCTATAACACCACCCTGAACACACACCTGGGTCTCTATAACACCACCCTGAACACACACCTGGGTCTCTATAACACCACCCTGAACACACACCTGGGTCTCTATAACACCACCCTGAACACACACCTGGGTCTCTATAACACCACCCTGAACACACACCTGGGTCTCTACAACACCACCCTGAACACACACCTGGGTCTCTACAACACCACCCTGAACACACACCTGGGTCTCTACAACACCACCCTGAACACACACCTGGGTCTCTATAACACCACCCTGAACACACACCTGGGTCTCTATAACACCACCCTGAACACACCTGGGTCTCTACAACACCACCCTGAACACACACCTGGGTCTCTACAACACCACCCTGAACACACACCTGGGTCTCTATAACACCACCCTGAACACACACCTGGGTCTCTATAACACCACCCTGAACACACACCTGGGTCTCTATAACACCACCCTGAACGCCGGGGTCTCTCTACAGTACAGCTGAACTCGGAGCTGCTTCAGAAGCATATTAAACATCAGCCTTTGTCAACTTATCCTCTAGACTGTCTTAGACACACAATCCCTCACGCACACACACACACACACACACACACACACACACACACACACACACACACACACACACAGGGCAGAGGTGCTGTGAGGGGCTCTGAATGGACTCCATTGAAGGCAGCTGTCTCCCAGGAAGGAGAGAGGACAGAGCAGTGTTTGTCTCCTCTACATCCTCAGTGAGATCTGAGCTGTCTGGGTTCCTCTGTTCATCTCTCTGGCTCCGCTACAGACAGCTGGTGCTCGGCGCCCTCTATGGACCTCACTGTCACCCTCTTTGTAGTAATGGTCTGTCCAATACAGGAAAGAATACAAGGCTATGACTGAAGTATCTGGACAAAATGTATGGACTTGGGCATGATAGTGTGTGTGTGTTGCAGGACGACCCCAACGTGGTATGTGGAGCCATGGGTCTGTGTCGCTCTCTGCAGGCGGCCATGGCTGAGCTCCAGATCCAGACCAACGACATCCCCCAGATGGACCTCTCCCAGATGGACCTCTCCCAGATGGACCTCTCCCAGGTGGACCTCTCCCAGGCCGTCGCCCCCTTCCTCCTCAACGTGCCCCAGCTGCTCTACCCCCAGAAGGAGGCCCCCAGAAGGAGGCCCCCCAGAAGGAGGCCCCCCAGAAGGAGGCCCCCTCACAGGTAACGACCCCCGAGCCCTGTAGCAGTCCCCCCCCCCCCCCCCCCGCGCACGGCTGCAGCCAGCATTGACTCGTGTGACCGTGTGTGTGCAGGAGAACGGGGACGTGTGCCAGGACTGTGTGCAGTTCCTGACCGACACCCAGCAGCAGGCCAAGACCAACTCCACCTTCGTCAACAGTCTCATCGAGCAGATCGAGAGCCAGTGTGACCTGCTGGGGCCTGGCATCTCTGACCTGGTGTGTGTCTTGTGGGGGCTTTGCCCATGCTCATGGAGCGTTTGATTGCGTTTAACTTTGTCTGCTTTGTTTTCTGACCTGGACCCTGTTCCATAAAGCGAGGTTTACCAAATACGCCAGGCTTATGTCAGGGAAAGTAAGTAAGATAAGCCTGGTTTATTTGGTGAACTTGCTTTATGGAACAGACCCCTGGTGTGTGTGTGTTTTAATAATGGTGTCTGACTGTTCTGTTGCAGTGTAAGCAGTACGTCAGCCAGTATGCTCCTCTGGTGGTGCAGCAGCTCATGTCCATGGTGAGTCCTCCCCGTCCTCCTCCTCTTCCCCCTCCTCTTCCTCTTCCTCCTCCCCCTCCCAGGCAGCCTGGCTCTGTCAGGGGGTCATAGTTTCCCTTTGTGCTCAACTGCTTCCTCCAGCGGCCATGACTGTCTGAGTCAAAGCTCCAGGGAGGATCGGCAGGTCTAACGGCCCAACTTGCCTGCTGGCATCATTCACATCTTTAATCAGTTCTTTTTGTTTCTTCTTTTCCCCTCCTCCATTCCTTCCTGCTCTGTCCCCTCTGCTGTGGGCTGTCTGGGTGTGTGTGCTCCTCCCAGGAACAGGTAGGTCATCTGTAGCCTCCCTCTTAGCACCTGGCTGTCCTCTAGCTACTCACCTGGCTGTCCTCTAGCTACTCACCTGGCTGTCCTCTAGCTACTCACCTGGCTGTCCTCTAGCTACTCACCTGGCTGTCCTCTAGCTACTCACCTGTCTTATTAAATTGAACTTAATCCCTGTGGCCATACAAATGCATGTACTAGTTGGTTGAGATTGTGGCATCTGTAACTTTGCACAGTGTGGCTTGTCTGGACATGAGGGGGGGGGGGGGGTGTAGCTGTGTTCCTGTTGGTGTCATTCAGAATGACCGCTGGACAGTGCACTACATTTCCCAGCATGCCCTTCATAAACGGTCCTCTGTGGGCCTAACAGGGTCATGCTGGTCCTCTGCTCTCAACTCTGGACACCTGGGGGATTTGAACCCGGGTAAAGGTTTAGCGGGTGGGGTTGAACCCGGGTGAGGGTTTGGCTGGGGGGTTTGAACCTGGGTGAGGGTGAAGTTCTGGGCAGTGAGGGTACCTGCATGCCTTCACCTCTGGAAGCATTCTGTGGCCATCTGCCTGATGGGTCCATGCATGTTTATGCATGTGGAGGACATGCATGCAGTGATGTGTGATAAAGACATGCATGTGAAGGTCAGGTCATACTCATAGCAACCCTAACAGCATGTAAGGGCTCGTCCAGATCCCCCAGTACCTGACTCTCCTCATCTCCACAGCAACCCAAGGACATCTGTGCCCGTGCCGGCTTCTGTACCGCCATGAAGAGGTCTGTGCCCATGATGTCCCTGGTGGCAGCCCAGGTCGTGCCCTCCGCCCAGATGATCCCTGCTACCAAGGTGGAGGTTCCCAAGCATGGCAAGGTCAGTCAAGCACCGTGAACTGGGTGTGGGTGCAGGGCTTAGTTTAATGGTCCCAGAAATCCAGTATTGCTATTAAACCTTCTAGATCTGCAGTCAAATGCTCCAACCACTGAACTATGCTCATACATGATTTCAGCTAGTTTTTTTGGAGCTAGTTTTTTGGTTATCTACATGTTAGGACCAACTGGCAACTGGCTGTAGTCTAGTCCAGTGGTTCTCAAAGTGGGGTCCCCGGACCCCTAGGGGGCCGCGAGCCATAGCCAGGGGGTCCGTGAAATAATTTAGCCATAAATTATAAAATTAGAATTGTGCTGTATCATTAAAAAGTGAAAAAATATATAATAATCTACAGATAGGTGACCATTTGCACCAATAAAATAAGCATATTGTGTTAAGAGCACAAAGGCAGGGCTCTACATGGCTCAGGGCGCCCATTTAAATGTGTGTGAGCACAGACACACATTTAACACACAGAGCATGGAAAATGATTTGGGCGCACAGGTGCGAGCGAGTTGGCCCCAAAAGTTTGAGAACCCCTGGTGTAGTCAACCTAGTCTTTATTGAACACTCTAGTATGATCTAAAACATGCTAAGAGTATGTTCTAGAACGTGCTAACGGTGTGCAACGTGTGTTCTAGAACATGGTGCGTGTCCGTGACTCCCCCCAGTGCGCCATCTGTGAGTTTGTGATGAAGGAGATCGAGGACACCCTGGAGGATGAGACCACCGAGGTAACACACACACACACACACACCCTTCAGACCTGGAGACGGTCAGCTCATAGATGGCCATTCTATCCTAACACACCTGGGTTTGGTTCCCTCTGCTCGTCCCCCAGGCGGACGTGATCCACGCGGTGGAGAAGGTGTGCTCGGTGCTGCCCTCCTCCCTGTCGGCTCAGTGCCGGGACCTGATCGAGGCGTACGGCCAGGCCATCATCGAGCTGCTGGTGCAGCAGGCCAACCCCAAGACCGTGTGCACCGTGCTGGGGCTGTGCAAGGACGCCAGCCGCGCCTACATCCGTACGCTCCCGAACCGGCATCGCCACACACGCACACAACACCGTTCATTCATCACCGTTAATGGCTAAACCTGAGGTGTTCTCTCACTAAACAACATGCCACGGGGTCGTAGTTGAGTCATGTGCCGTGACGTACGTGGAATGTTCCTGTCCACGTGTTGACCTTTTGACCCGTCCACAGCGGCGATGGACAAGGCCCACTTCCAGTCAGGTGGGTACTGTGACGTGTGCAAGATGGCGGTCCGCTACGTGGACGGCATCCTGGAGAAGAACGCCACGGAGGCTGAGATCGCGGACGCCGTCAGGAAGGTCTGCAGCTTCCTGCCCGAGTCTGTCCGGAGCGAGGTGAGGAGGAGGAGGGGTTGTGTTGGTGTTTAGACGTGTTTGTTAGTCATGCATCAAGTGGGGAGTGCTAACATCTCTCTGCTGCCCCCTAGTGTGACCAGCTGATAGAGCAGTACGAGCCCATGATGGTACAGCTGCTGCTTCAGATGTTGGACCCAGACTTCGTCTGCATGGTGAGGACTTCCCCTCTTCAGTGTCTCTTTAGACAGTGCAGCTACACTGCAGTTCCTTTTTCAATGACATGATAGTTAGTTTGGATGTGTAACCAGGGTTCCCGCGGGGTCTTAAGTCTAAAATTCGGAGCTTTAAATTTAACGTCTTCAAAACGTCAAGATTTTCATCCGTGGTCTTAAATTTAATTTATTCAGGTCTAAAAAAGGTTTTACCCTCGTTCATTTCCAGAAACGGTAGCCGCAGAAAGTTATTACAACGTAGCAAAGTATTGAGTCGTAGCCTACAAAGCGAGTCTTTGCTATAAACGAAACCATCAGAACGCTGCCCTCAGAGCGTTGGTTCGGTGTGTTGTAGTTTTCTGGGGGATTTAGGTGTTAGGTGCGTTCGACTTCATGCAGCGCCGGCGTCGCCTGCAGCCCGGCTGACTTGAAGCAGCCAATGGCATTCTCAGCTTCAAGGCAGCCGTCTGCAGCCGGCTGCAGACGGCTGTCGGCGCTGCCGGCGCTGCATGAAGTCAATCTCACCTATTGGTACGTACGTGGTGATAAAACTACAAATACCGTGATGAATACAACACCTGCCTGCGAAATACGTCTGCGCTTCCTCAGTTTGTTAAAGTTCAATGACTGAATTCATTGAAATAAAGAATAAAATTCAGAATTTCTTTGATTTGAATATTTTTGGGGTAATGCGTCGTGTAGGTCTTACATTTCTATCTTTATGATCTTAAAATGTCTTAAATTTGACTTACTGAAACCTGCAAGAACCCTGTGTAACAGTCTTGGTACAGGATCTGCTGTTTTACATCATTGTCGACCGATCGACCAGTTTAAAGGCCATGCCGTTCTACAAATAGTTCAGACCGAAAGATCTAACGTGATTTAAACAAGAAGTAATGGTGGTTGATCGTGTGTGTGTGTGTGTGAGACAGAAGGTGGGAGCGTGTCCAGAGGCAGTGCAGCGTCTGCTGGGTGTGGAGCAGTGCAGCTGGGGTCCAGCCTTCTGGTGTAAGAACATGCAGACGGCCACGCGCTGCAATGTGAGTACAGCGCACCCTACAGGCCTGGAGTACACACTTACATTATGCATTACTCATTTAGCAGGCGCTCTTATCCAGAGCGACTTACAGTAAGTACAGGGACATTCCCCCGAGGTCAATAGGGTTAAGTGCCTTGCCCAGGGACACAACGTCATTTGACACGGCTGGGAATCGAACCAACAACCTTCTGATTGGTAGCCCGATTCCCTAACCGCTCAGCCATCTGACCCCATCTGAGTACGCACCACGGCCTTGCATTCCACTACAGACCTTTTTTTAAACGGATGTGTTAATTCACCCTGTGGTTGTGTAGGACCAGTCAGAGCTGGTTTCCAAACTGCTGCACAGTAGCCTGTTGCTATGGGGAACCTGTGAGGACAGATCTGTATCAATACACTGTAGTGAGACACATCACACACCAGGTGGAACAAACAGATCTGCTCATCAAGCAGCTCATTATTAGAATCAAGTTTGCTTAATCATATTAATCAATACAGCTGGGGTAGTAGTGTATCTCTCCAGGAGCAGGGCTGGAGTGTATCTCTCCAGGAGCAGGGTTGGAGTGTAACCCTACAGGAGGGTATCTCTCCAGGAGCAGGGCTGGAGTGTAACCCTACAGGAGGGTATCTCTCAGGAGCAGGGCTGGAGTGTAACCCTACAGGAGGGTATCTCTCCAGGAGCAGGGTTGGAGTGTAACCCTACAGGAGGGTATCTCTCCAGGAGCAGGGTTGGAGTGTAACCCTACAGGATGGTATCTCTCCAGGAGCAGGGTTGGAGTGTAACCCTACAGGAGGGTATCTCTCCAGGAGCAGGGTTGGAGTGTAACCCTACAGGAGGGTATCTCTCCAGGAGCAGGGTTGGAGTGTAACCCTACAGGAGGGTATCTCTCCAGGAGCAGGGTTGGAGTGTAACCCTACAGGAGGGTATCTCTCCAGGAGCAGGGTTGAGGAACCCTGATTAGTGACTGATTTATTATTCATACTTACCTGGGTCAACACAGTACTGACCTCTGATTTACATGCAGTCCTGCCTCCAAGTACCTGTCCTGACTGCTGGACTAAGAGGCGTTGTCCCAGACTGGATTCATAGTCACATAAGGGGACTGCTGGACCAGTGTGCACTACATGAAGACATGTTGGGACTCACCAGCCCTTGGTTCTCGTCCCCCGGACATCCTCTCTAACCCGCCGTCCTTGTCTCCCCCCCCCTTCGCAGGCGGTGAACCACTGCAAGCGCCACGTGTGGGTGTAGAGGGCGGCGTGGCCAGGAGCAGAACCAGCTCACTCGGACCTGGAGGACAATTAGGGAGAAATACTGTAACGCTGCTTTCCACTTTTAAATCAGTCTTTTTTTATTTTTAAATCTTCAAAAGCCAACTGCAAATTATGTTTTTGGGGAGTGAAACTGACCAGCCGATTTTAGTTGAGGGAGAAGTGTGTGTGTGTGTGTGTCGGGGAACGGAGGTGTCTGGTGGCCAAATAGATTTTCTCCCAGGCCAGGGGCAGGTAGGACCAGGGTTTGTTTTGGCTGAAGTTTGGGTCGTTTTTTTTTTAGTTACAATGGCAGGTTGGGAAACTCAACCCTAAAAAAAGTAGATTTGTGTATCTATTAGTTGTACTGTAATGAGTCTCTCTAATGGGTGTTTTGTTTGTGTACAGTAACTTTCTCTAGCTATGGTTTCACATGTGGCTTCCAGGATGCTGTGTAGGGTGCAGGTGGGTTGAAGGAGGTCATACTCTGATGGGGTTCAGAGGCAGGCTGCTAGGCTTCCTGCCTAGTTCAGTATCCTGCAGCAACTAATCAACCACCCAGAACCACTCTCTATTCCTAACAGTTTCAGACACAGACAGATCTGTTTTTAAACTAGACTGATTGTAATACAAGTTGATCTGTTTTGTCAAAACTGTGTTGTGTTGTAACTGAGGTGAGGGAGAGGAGGGTAGATGTGTCCAAGTGACCCCCTCTGCACTGGCTCCCCTGTCTGGATTCTCACCCTGTCTTGTTTGTGATTGATAGCTTCTTGTGTTCTGACACCCACAGATTAATATCTTGAGCCAATTTGTCAGGTGATCTGTTAAATCTTTAACAATTGAAATAAAATCATCCTAAATCCGATTTGGTGTGGCTTTTGTCTTCAGAATTTCTGCATTTTTGTTTCTGGTGGAATAAATGTAATTTTAATGTTCGATAACATGGTTTTGTGAAATGTCGAATTTCTAAATTCATTTTACGTCTCTAGTGCGATATGAATGAAATTATGTAAACTGTTTTGGATTGACAGTTTACCAACAGAGGGCACAATTGTTCCAAGAAATCATCAGTTAGGTTTTAGTAGGCGTAGCAATGTTCGCTTTTTAAAGTAGTTGCATTTGTGACCTGCGGATTAGACTACGGTAGGCCTAATTGATTTAAATTGAGGAGTGGTGACTCAAATTTAGAGCTTTTTAAGATCTACCTTCAAACTTTCCTTGACAGAGAAAGTTGTCGGAAGTGGACCAATCAACACATCACCATCATTCCAAAAAAATGCAAGATTATCGTTTGATTCAAGCCGCAGCTCCGAGAAATTGATTGGACATTTCCAAAACAGGTTTCGTTTCCAGGAGCGCCTCAAAGTTTAGTGCGCTTCCCAGACTAAACCGGTTAGTCAAGATGTCCGAGGCAGAGGGATTCTAGAAGGTTGGAAACTATCGATCCATATGCTTCCATCTCAAGGACGGGCACGTCTTGGTAAGGCACAATTAATATTAAGTGTTAGTCTAAAGGAAAGCGTGATATAGGCGACACTTTAAGTGTTACATGTCGCAAAAGTTTAAATTGTTCGAATGTTTCTTGAACCTCATCGTCTCTATTTAAAGACGTAGGCAAGTTAAGTTATTGTTGAATTTTGTCAATGTAATCGTAATAGACACAAAAGGAGATTGGAGAAAGTCATGTGGGAATTAACCAGTTGGCGTGTTGTTCCTCCATAGAATTTCAATCAGTAATAAATACAATTTTGTTTATGGTTATCAACATAACATGTTATGGTTCTCCAGAAATAACGCCATCTGTCTTGAAAATCAAATATTATTCACAGTAGCCTACCTATAGGGCCACTTCGTCAGAGAATTTAGTATGAACAAAACAATTCTTAATTAAATACTGGTGTTACCAAAAAACAGCTTCGGGCCAAAACGGCCATGAATAAACTGCTAACTGCCTAACCTGTTTGTATGTCAAGTAAGACTCCCGTGGCAGGGGTTATCGGCATGAATCATGATATTATCTCGACGGACACTGGAATGTTTACCTTTAAACACACTTAACTAACCGATACTTGGCCCTGTCCCGCAGAAAGTTTCAACTAACGTTTTTGTTACCAGTGCAGTAGTTTAGTCGACATATTCTAACGTCACATAACTTGTCATTTGGAAAGACGTGCTCTTGCCATCAATGAAATAAGACGTCTCCAGCTCTTCATAGACACTGAGCAACTGTAGAAATTACTTTCAGGTGTGTGTGTGTTTAGGGGGATCCGTCTTCTCTTTAAGACTTGGTGAGTGTGTTTAGACATGTAGGTAAACCTGGAGCCTCCAGTCAGCCAGGGAGGGATGAAGGGAAAGCTTTCTGTCTGAAGGTTAGAGGGAGTGTCAAGTAGGACTGTTGGCAGACTAACCTGCTCTAGAACAACACTCACTCCACCCTACACTGCTAACAGAGCCCTGCCCTACTACACTAACATTTACCCAGCCTCCTAACCCCTAGCCCTGCCCTACACTAACATTTACCCAGCCTCCTAACCCCTAGCCCTGCCCTACACTAACTCACCCAGCCTACATTCCTAACCCTGTCCTAGAATCACATCCCAGCCTCTCCACATTCTTAAACCTAGCCTGTCCTAGACTAACACTCAACCCAGCCTACATGGCGGTCACAGCCTGGCGGACGTCTGTTTTTTGTTTTCATCCAGATGGATTGTTGCCTGGATTATTTTATAAACAGGATTTGCTTGATACAATCTAAGCCTTATAGATAAACAAATTAATACATTTACAAAAATAATCAGTAGAAATGATTTACACAGTGTAAAAGGGGAGGGGGGGGGGGTTAAAAGACACAGAGCTTTTGATCTTCAGGTTCTTCAGCACTTCGGGACAGGAAGTCTGGTGTCTGATCACAGAATGGGATTGGCTGATAATTCCATTATTTTCCTTTCCTAAAGGAAGCCGTTTGGAGAGGAATGATGGGTGTGGTTCAGCTGCTTAAGTCCCAGTTCGTGTGTCAGCTGATCATCTGCTACGTCTTCTTGGCTAGCGGCCTTCTTATCAACCTATTACAGGTCTGCACGCTCCCGCTCTGGCCAATCAACAAGCAGCTGGCTCGCAGGATCAACTGCAGGCTGGGGTACTCCATAGCTAGCCGTGAGTGCTGTCATCTGTGGGTGACTTTCTACTCTGAACAGTCCTGCAGACTTCAGGAAACCTAGTTCTTTCTTGTTGAGTTTGTAGATGATGCTTGGGCAGACAGGGTGACCTCGTTTTCAGCTCTGCCATGGCTACAGGCCTGGAGCGTTACCTAGCAACATAAGCAGTGTTGTGTAAACAGGAAGTTTGACGGATGATGATGTGATTTCCTGTTCTTATATGTGCCAGCCTTGATTTCTCGTGTGTGTCGGTGGGTGCTTGTGTGTGTGTGTTTGTATGTCGATGGGTGCGTGCGTGTTTGTGCCTCCCTCAGAGATGGTGGCAGTGCTGGAGTGGTGGTCCGGGACTGAGTGTACGTTGCACACGGACCCTGAGAGCTTCCAGCTGTACGGGAAAGAGAGCGCCATCGTTGTCCTCAACCACAACTTTGAGATCGACTTCCTGTGTGGCTGGACCTTCTGTGAGAGGTTCGGGGTTCTCGGGGTGAGAGAACAGTTGAGCTGAATAAGTGAACACGATCAGTCTGTATTTTAATTGCTTTAGGTGTACCTGAGGGTTTTCTTCTAGAGTACTTCTCTGGGCACACAAAATCCTAATCACAAACTGTCTAACTGTTAATAAAGTATCTGACTGTTATTAAAGTTTTAAATTGAGCTCTGTAATTCACACAACTTTCTCCAACGTCATCCTGTCCCTCCTGCCAGAGCTCCAAGGTGTTGGCCAAGAAGGAGCTGGCATACGTGCCTCTGATTGGATGGATGTGGTACTTCCAGGAGATTGTGTTCTGTAAGAGGAAGTGGGAGGAGGATCGCAGAACTGTGGCCCAGAGTCTGCAGAACCTCAGGGACTACCCAGAGAAGTTCTGGGTACAGAACACATTCACATCCATCACCGTGGATCACGCACACATCTGTTGCTATAAACATGCATCTGTTTACAAGATACTGTTTACATGATGCTCATGATGTTGCTAGGTAACAATCCAGGCATGCAATATTATACTGTAATAGGCTATATATTATAGACATTCTTTTTATTTTTTCATTACATTTGATACATTTTGCAGATGTTTTTTTTTCAAAGCAAAGTAGTACTTGTACAGTAAATTAGGTCATAAAGGACCAAAAGTGTGATACTAACAATATTTTAGTTGTTAGTGGCAATGAACAGCCTGTATTTTTACCAGTCACAGTGGACCAATAACATGACCTCAGCTACAGAACTCTAATGCTCACATCTCAGACCCAGTTGTGATCTTGGTGAACGGGTGGGTGGCCAGCGTGTCTGAAGAACACACACACACATACTCACCCTTACACATGCACCACATACAAACACACACACACACATGCACCACAAATGCACACACCCCGCTCACACACACCCCTGACCTCTGCCCCTCGCTCCTCCAGTTCCTGCTGCACTGTGAGGGGACCCGCTTCACCCCGGAGAAGCACCGTGCCAGCATGCAGGTGGCCCAGAGCAAGGGCCTGCCCAGCCTGAAGCACCACCTCCTGCCCCGCACCCGGGGATTTCTGGATGACCGTCCAGAACCTCCGGGGAACTGGTGAGAACCCGACACAGGAGACAGATCATCACATGGTCAATCACACATTCAGTCAAATGGCTGCTGTCCGAATTCAGGGACAACGCCCCTATGTTGGTGCCCCTGTAGTTATTATATGACTGTATTGTAACTGACCATGTGAATGTCAGGGACATTTTGTGGAGTGATACTATTGCTCCTTTAATGTATGAAAGGGGTTTTCATTACTATTTATATAACAACATATTTATTAATCATGGAGAGTTTAACACAATAACACAGTAACGCTATTCGCTAGACAACGCCATCTAGTTTCCTAGACAGAACCGGAGAATCCAGTAACAGCAACACTTCCCAGCCGATGCACAATGAATCCCGAACCTAAAGACAGCACGCCATGTCATAGTACACAGTTCTCAAGAGTCATTGGTCCATCAGAACACAATCACTCAGCTGTCCCATGGCCCTTCTGTCATTGGCTCACTGCTTGAAAGACATTCCAACATCACAGCATCGTTTTCAAAGAACACAATCCCTCAGTACAATCAGCCAAAACAACAGTAATAAACTCTAGACCAACTGCCCAATGAACGTATTTCCCAGGCATAAACAGCAAGCTAGGTATCTTCTGTCCTCCATCCTAAGTCAGGAAATCCGTCACCCCCAGGGGATGGTGGCCATCTCACTGGTCACCTGTCCTTGTAGGGTCATTAACCCCCACTCAGTCTTAGTAGGGTTTTGTCAATACCAAAGCACTACCAAGACCATTCTGGTCCTGATCCCAAGGCTGATTCTGCTGCATTGCACCACGTTCTGACACCCCTGGGTTTGAATCTCAGACCTCAGAGCAGCTTGTATCCAGGTCCTGGACAGCTAGCTCTGTTCTCCCTCAGACCCGTAGCGCAGAGGAGGACAAAGGTTTGAAGGACACCTTGTCACGTACTGGACTCTAACTGGCAGGAGAATGGAACTGGCAGGAGGAGATAACATTTGCAAGACAAATATAGTTGCCACAGATAGCTGCCCATGAACACAGCTACCTCTGTGTTACCTTTACAGGGACTCATTTAGCAGACATTTGTGTCTAAAGCGATGTCCAGATAGTGCATCCAGTGAGTGCAGCTGATAGTCAAGGACCAGAACTAGAAGAGTGCAGTTGTAACATGTCAGTTCTCTGCTCTTCCTCCTGTGTAGTCGCTGCAGTTTACGATTCCACGCTGAACTTCCGGAACAACGAGAATCCCACGTTGCTGGGACTGCTCAACGGGAAGAAGTATCACTGCAGATTTATATGTAAGGTAGCGACAACAGTATCCTCTTCTATCGCTATACAGTAGCTCCCTTCTATAGATGAGAACTGAGTTGATTGGTGAAGTCTGATTTCCAAAGATCAAGTATGGGGACTGATCTCAGCCCATGTGACCCCCCTTCCTCTCCTCCATTTCTTGTGTGTGTGTGTGTGTGTGTCCCGCACCCCTCTCTTCCCTGCAGGAGAATTCCTCTGGAGTTGGTCCCTGAAGATGAGGCAGAGTGCTCTGCTTGGCTCCACAAGCTCTACCAGGAGAAGGTCAGTATCCCACTGCAGATAATGTACCTGTAAACCTCTAACACCGGGTCCTAACTGGATGCAAGCGCCCGACTATGACGTCAAATCAGACACTCTCTGTCCACACTGAATCCGGCATATTCACTTCTGTCACGTCATGTAAACTAGCCATGTTCCTATGACACCGTGTGTTACAAAGCTTTCACCCAGTTAAGACACGGTGTCATGATGTGTATTGTTAATGTTACTCCCCTAACCCTCATTTTGAGTTGATAATGTGGTTAACGGGTAATGTTAGAGCCTAGAGGTTAATGTTAGAGGGGTTAATGTTAATGTTAGAATGTTCATGTTAGAAGGGGTAATGTTAGAGGGGTTCATTTTAATGTTAGGGAGGTTAGTGTTAATGTTAGAGAGGGTAATGTTAGAGAGGGTAATGTCAGAGAGGGTAATGTCAGAGAGGGTAATGTCAGAGAGGGTAATGTCAGAGAGGGTAATGTCAGAGAGGGTAATGTCAGAGAGGGTAATGTCAGAGAGGGTAATGTCAGAGAGGGTAATGTCAGAGAGGGTAATGTCAGAGAGGGTAATGTCAGAGAGGGTAATGTCAGAGAGGGTAATGTCAGAGAGGGTAATGTCAGAGAGGGTAATGTTAGAGAGGGTAATGTTAGAGAGGGTAATGTCAGAGAGGGTAATGTCAGAGAGGGTAATGTCAGAGAGGGTAATGTTAGAGAGGGTAATGTTAGTGGTCAACATTAGTGGATAATGTTAGTGTGGTTGATGTATGGGTAATCTTGGAGTGGTTGATGGCATCCACCTCATTTGTGCTGGTTTGTTTCTGTATTCCCTTCAGGACCAGTTCCAGGAGCTTTACGCCCAGACTGGCCGGTTCCCAGGGCCCACTCTGAGCCTCCCTCGTCGGGCCTGGTCCTTACTCAACTGGCTGGTCTGGGCGGGCCTGCTGCTCTACCCCTTGGGCCTGGTGTTGGCGCAGCTGGTCCAGTCCGGGTCCACCTACAGCATCCTGGCCTCCCTCTGCCTGTGCTCCATGGGTATGGTCCTGGGTCAGGGTTGGGGGGTACGGAGCGTGCTTCAGGACATCAGTAGTGATAACTCCTGAGTATCGATGATGTTATAACCCCTGCAAATTATGTCGGAGAGTCGGAGCATGCAGCTCCAGTCTAACAGACCTGAGTCAGAGCATGCAGCTCCAGTCTATGAGTCAGAGCATGCAGCTCCAGTCTAACAGACCTGAGTCAGAGCATGCAGCTCCAGTCTAACAGACCTGAGTCAGAGCATGCAGCTCCAGTCTATGAGTCAGAGCATGCAGCTCCAGTCTATGAGTCAGAGCATGCAGCTCCAGTCTAACAGACCTGAGTCAGAGCATGCAGCTCCAGTCTAACAGACCTGAGTCAGAGCATGCAGCTCCAGTCTAACAGACCTGAGTCAGAGCATGCAGCTCCAGTCTAACAGACCTGAGTCAGAGCATGCAGCTCCAGTCTGAGCCAGAGCAGTAATCTGTCCTCTCCCCTGGTCTGCCCTCAGCTTCAGCAGGAGTGCGCTGGATGATCGGACAGACAGAGATCAACAGGGGCTCCAGCTACGGGGTGAAGGAGAGAAACACCTTGAACACCTGAGATGTTACCTGCCTTCAAACCAGACCTGCTCTGCATGCTCAGACCTGTCCTACGCCAAAACAATCCTGAGGCTTCAAACCAAACCTGCCTGCACACTGAATATGCTGATGCCAGAGGCCCTCATCTGCCCTGAAGCAGTCTAGTAGAACCAGACCCGCCCCACCGGACCACAGCCTTGCAGGCTGCAGATAGACTGGAGTTCAGCTTAATAACATGGGCAGGTGTGTTTGTTATGGGTACTATCTGTACATGTGTTTTTGTCTGCATGTTTGCAGAGAAAGCTTTGATCCATTTCTACTCATAGTAAAAACAAATGCATTTCAAACCAAAGATACTGCATACATGATGCTGTACTTTCTACATGCACTATTTGTCTGTTGCTTTGAGAAAAAAAGTCTTCGACATGAATAAACATGTAAATGTAATGCATCTGCGTAGTGAATGACCAGACCAGAGAAATGGCGACATACTCAGTGTTTCTTAAAAAAAAGGCTTGCTTTATTGTTTTTACATAACGAACACATGAAGAGCAGCAGGGGTTCATACGTGTGTGTGTCAGTTTGCGTGTGTGGGTGTATATGAGTGTGTGTGTGTGTGTCTGTTCTCAGCAGCAGGGAGGGAGTGGGCCTGATTTCTCTCCTCTTATTGGTTATGCTCCGGTCATGTGACTAGCCCACCAGTCATGTGACTAGCCCACCAGAGAAGGTGTGAAGCTTCGCCCACGTGACAGCCCCAGACCAACTGGCTAACATGGGGCTCCTGGACCAGCCCTGGAGGAGAGATCTGAAGACTGAACTCAAACGTCCTCCCTTGTTTGTGCTTCAGCCTGTGAGTGTTGTACTGATGGCTGATTGCATATTTGGGTGGTGAGCTACACACTCCTAACACGAGTGTGTGTGTGTGTGTGTGTGTGTGTGTGAGGTCGCGTCCACAGAGAGGGTTTCAGCCCCCGCCCCGCCCCCCCTCAGGTTAAAAGTGCCACAGCTTTGATCTTGTTCACCTCCCTCGCTTCAGCACTTCCCATCTTCATGTTTTCCTTCTTCCATTCCCGGTGACATCATCAGAGGTGGAGATAATTACTTTATATTGTTTTATACAAGGATCCAAGCCCAATCCGTTATTACAGTATTTACAATTCATCCCCCCCCCTACCTCCCCCTCCCCCCCCCCCCCACACAGGAAGTAGCCATATTAGGACTTCCTTCTTCCATGTTCCAGTTCCCTCTTAAATTATGAAATCTTCGTACAGTTCGTCAGTTAGGAGGCATGTGCCGTCAGCCTGAAGTTCCACCTCCTCCACGTCCTCTTGCTCCTGTGGCAGCTTCCTGTTACCCACAAGCCCTTGCCCAGCATGTACAGTAGTGCTACAGCAAAGTGTAAACATTCCAGTTTCAGGTTCCCCCTCACTCCTCATCTGTGCACACCTGGAGAGAGAGAGAGTGGAGAGCAAGAGAGGGAGAAGAGGGGGGAGATGGAGAGAGAGGACTGCTGTTAAACCATGGTTCCATGTGACGCCTGTTATCCTGATTGAATCACACCAGCATGTGACAGTGTGTGTGTGTGTGTTTCTCTGTCTCTCTAACATACAAGCGTGCATTGGTCCAGCGCATTCTCAGCAGTGACCACATGGTCATCATCCTCTACTGGTGAACAGAGCTCAGTCACAAAGAACCTTAAACAAGTATTTGAGGTGTGTTTGATTCACCTCAGAGGCTGAGCGGTTCCACTCTTGAGAATGGTTCATTTGGGTGACCGCACCAGAACTTCCATAATCAAACACATCTCAAGAACAGGACAGTAAATCCTGTGCAAGAGAGAGACACTACTGGAGACCAGGACCAGCCTGTACACCAGGACAGGACTGGTCCAGGTCAACACCCCCCCAACTGTGCTTGTGAATCCAGGTCTGGCCCATGCAAACATGCCCTGTCACTTCCTGTCTGAACAGGAAGCCAGTGAGAGGTTGTCGCGGGACGGACCTTGACGAAGGGGTGGTCGAGCAGCATGCTGGCGGTCCAGCGGCGCTTGGGCTCGCTCTCCAGGCAGTGGGACAGGAAGTCCTTCCCCTCCCGGCTCAGCTTGTCGGGGATGGGCGGCTTGTGGCCCATGCCCACCTTGTACATGATCTGGAAGTTGTGCTCGTACTCGTGCCATGGCCTCTGCGGGGGGAGGGGGAGTGAGAAAGAGACAGGAGGGTGTGAGGAGAGAGAACGTAAAGAAAGAGAAACAGGGTACAGGGAGAGACACCTGTAGTACCATGTATGGCCACACATGTCCCTACAGGTGTGCCCCATCTGCTGCTGGGGCGCAGCCTGCAGCGTGCGTGCATGCGTGCGTGTAGTCGTACCTTGCCGGTGACCATCTCAATGAGGACACAGCCCAGGCTCCAGATGTCGGCTGCACGGCCGTGACCCTCGCCCTTCGCCCGCGTGATCACCTCCGGGGCCATGTATGCTGGGGGGAGAAGACCGTCACTAGGCAACAGGGACTAGGACACAGGGACTAGGACACAGGGGACTAGGCCACAGGGGGCTAGGACACAGGGGGCTAGGACACAGGGGGCTAGGACACAGGGGGCTAGGACACAGGGGGCTAGGACACAGGGGGCTAGGACACAGGGGGCTAGGACACAGGGGGCTAGGACACAGCTCCAACTCTGATCATCAACACCGTAAACCTGCAGGATAGGCGGCCTCCACAGTAACAAGGTTGGTGGAACCCATGAGTTTGTGGGCTCTACTTCTAACATGCAGTGAGACTGTACTGGTGGTGCCACAGCTCCCCCTGCTGGTCATATACATTCAGAGTACAGCAGCTCACCTGCCCGAGCAGGAACCACAAAAAAATATAAAATATAACTACAAGCAGGGTTTTTTGGGCGGATGATTACATCCATGCTCTATGCAGCAGTGGCCTCTAGTGGCGGCAGCAGGCGATGGCAGGCAGAGCGTCTCACCTGCGGTGCCCATGGTGCTGTTCACCTCTCCAGGCATGGTCTGGGCGTTGTTCTTCAGCTTCACCGAGCAGCCGAAGTCACCCAGCTTGATCAGGCCCGACGACGTCAGGAAGATGTTTGCTCCTTCAACCAGAACAGCAAATAGCACTTCAGACAGCACCTCCACACTTCAGACAGCACCTCCACACTTCAGACAGCACCTCCACACCCCAGCGCCTCCACACTTCAGACAGCACCTCCACACCCCAGCACCTCCACACCCCAGCACCTCCACACTTCAGACAGCGCCTCCACACTTGAGACAGCACCTCCACACCCCAGCACCTCCACACTTCAGACAGCGCCTCCACACTTCAGACAGCACCTCCACACCCCAGCACCTCCACACTTCAGACAGCACCTCCACACTTCAGACAGCACCTCCACACTTCAGACAGCACCTCCACACCCCAGCACCTCCACACCCCAGCACCTCCACACTTCAGACAGCGCCTCCACACTTGAGACAGCACCTCCACACCCCAGCACCTCCACACTTCAGACAGCGCCTCCACACTTCAGACAGCACCTCCACACCCCAGCACCTCCACACTTCAGACAGCGCCTCCACACTTGAGACAGCACCTCCACACCCCAGCACCTCCACACCCCAGCACCTCCACACTTCAGACAGCACCTCCACACTTCAGACAGCACCTCCACACTTCAGACAGCACCTCCACACCCCAGCTACACTCAAAAACAGGGCTGCAACGTGGGCTATGAAGAGTTTGTGATAATTGTGTGCGTTGGAGTGAGTGTGTGTATATGTATGTGTGTGTATGTGAGTGTGTGTATGTGTGCAAACCTTTGATGTCTCGGTGCACGATGCCGTGCTCGTGCAGCACGTTGATCGCCGTGGTGATCTGCTTGCTGTAGAGGCGGATGACGTGCTCCTGAAGCCCCAGCCTGGACACCTCCTCCAGGGTGCCCTCGTCACAGTACTCCATGAAGATATACATCTCCTCCTGGCCCCAGGGGAGGAGGGGGAGGGAGGGAGGAGGAGGGGAGGAGGGGAGGAGGAGGAGGGAGGGAGGAGGGAGGGGAGGAGGGGAGGGAGGGGAGGGGAGGGAGAAGGGGAGGAGGAGGAGGGAGGGAGGAGGGAGGGAGGAGGGGAGGGGGGAGGAGGAGGAGGGAGAAGGGGAGGGGAGGAGGGGGAGGGAGGGAGGAGGAGGGGGGAGTGGATCATAGTTAGTCTCACACGTAATCAGCTTTCATACAGATTTTAAAGGTGTCATTTCTGAGTATGACATGAAAGGACTTGTAACCAACTACACTGCCTGCCAGTTTCCTACCCGGTGGACCTCCACTCCAAAGTAGCGGACCAGGTTGGGGTGCTTGATGCCCTCGAAGATCTTAAGTTCATCTGCCGTCTCCTTGATGGTCTTGTGGTCGTTGGGTTGGAAGCGGATCTGTTGGACAGAGACCAGAACTAAGCGTTGCTAGACCTAAACCTCTACTGGGGCACAGGCCCCGAATCATTATGCGTACAGTTCAGGGACGCACGTTTGATATCAGCTTTGGTAGGTACATCAATAGTTAATGCAAGTGTGCAGCAATTTATTTTGCCATAACTTGAGCACAAATACAGTTTTTTGAGTGTGTAATATAATACATTGGACTCATGTTGTTGTTTGAGTCCGAATAAGTTGATAGGTTGGCCTATTATTTCGAAACTTTCTTTAGTTTGGTAATGTTTTCTTAGCCTGCCTCAGTTGTGACTTGCCAGCCGACACCTGGACTTGTGTGTGCTGCTGCAGTGGCTGTTACAGCACAGAAGACATGGAACTCTGCATCCACGCATCAGTTTGTGTTTTCGGTTAAACTGCGTTGATTTTACATGCGTTGATTGGATTCAAGCTAAATGAATGCACTTGACTAGTAAAGTCAATTGTTAAAACTCAAACTCTTTAAAAAGAAATCTTCTGGGACACGTGCCCCAGTAAAAAGGGTGTAGCGACGCCCCTGACTAAGAGAGACCAGAATTAAGAGAGATCAGAACATAGAGGATTACCAGACAGAGGGGCGGGACCACATACCTCCTTCATGGCCATGAGCTCTCCTGTGTCCACATTGATACAGGTGTACACCTTCCCATACTGGCCCTCACCTGTAAGGAGGGAGCGAGGGAGAGTGTGTGAGAGAAGACTGATAATGACATGGAGGTCTAGGAGGGAAGTATGGTCTGATCTACTTTGTTGCCCCAACTGCCCCATATGTTGTTACCCCTGGGACAGTTCCACACCCCTATTGTTGCCCCTGAGGCAGTTCCATACCCCTATTGTTGCCCCTGGGGCAGTTCCATACCCCTATTGTTGCCCCTGGGGCAGTTCCATACCCCTATTGTTGCCCCTGGGGCAGTTCCATACCCCTATAGTTGCCCCTGGGACAGTTCCACACCCCTATTGTTGCCCCTGGGACAGTTCCATACCCCTATTGTTGCACCTGGGGCAGTTCCACACCCCTATTGTTGCCCCTGGGGCAGTTCCATACCCCTATAGTTGCCCCTGGGACAGTTCCACACTCCTATTGTTGCCCCTGAGGCAGTTCCATACCCATATTGTTGCCCCTGGGGCAATTCCATACCTATCTTGTTGCCCCTGGGACAGTTCCATACCCCTATTGTTGCCCCTGGGACAGTTCCATACCCCTATTGTTGCCCCTGGGACAGTTCCATACCCCTATTGTTGCCCCTGGGACAGTTCCATACCCCTATTGTTGCCCCTGGGACAGTTCCATACCCCTATTGTTGCACCTGGGGCAGTTCCACACCCCTATTGTTGCCCCTGAGGCAGTTCCATACCCCTATTGTTGCCCCTGGGGCAGTTCCATACCTATCTTGTTGCCCCTCTGCCATTTGAAGGTGACCTTGCGCAGGCCCACGTGCATGACGTTGTCGTAGGACTTGGGGGTGTGGCACACCTGGCCGATGATGTTGCGCTGCTTCATGACGGCGTAGCGCTTCTCCTCAAAGGAGCGGATTGAGCTACGCACCGACTCCATGGGGTTCTGACGGGCGGCCGTGTCTGGGGGGGACAGAGGGAGAAGGAGAGAGATGGAGAGGAGAGAGATTGAGAGGAGAGGGATGGAGAGGGATGGAGAGGAGAGAGATGGAGAGGAGAGGGATGGAGAGGAGAGGGATGGAGAGGAGAGGGATGGAGAGAGATGGAGAGGAGAGGGATGGAGAGGAGAGGGATGGAGAGGAGAGGGATGGAGAGGAGAGAGATGGAGAGGAGAGGGATGGAGAGGAGAGGGATGGAGAGGAGAGGGATGGAGAGGAGACAGGAAGGAAAGCAGGTGAGGGTGGGGTTAAGAGAATGAACTGGTCTCTGACTTGATGTTTGACCCAGGCTGTAGCAGGTCAGGCGGTGATGTCATCACAGTTCTCACCTTTCGATTGGCTGAGGAAGGTGCGGAGCTCCCAGCTCCTGCGTGCTGTGCTGCTGGGGTCTCCCTTGGGGTACGAGGGCTCTGGAAAACAACATCACCATCAACACTAAGCACAGGAACCCCCTGGAAAACATTATAACACTTAACACTATTAGAAACATCCCACACCCACCAGTATGACAGACAGACAGACAGGATGTCAGGCAGACAGACAGGATGTCAGGCAGACAGACAGGATGTCAGACAGACAGGATGTCAGGACAGACAGGATGTCAGACAGACAGACAGTGTTTCCTTTAGGATTTTTTTTGCAGTGGGGGCAGGTCTGTCCAAACAACAACAACTAATGTAATAGTCTACTGTCTAATAGTTAATGTAATATTGTACATATTTTCGTCCCATTTCCCATAAAGCAATAAGGTTAGGCTACTTAAAGACACCCCTTCCACTCATAAGTATGTTCTAAATGGCATAAATGCTGCCAATTAATAATTGACGTAACAACTTATCGTAAATGGTCAACAGCCTAGCCTATTGATGAAGGTAGGCCACTCTAAAGCACGTGTCCACTGTCTGCTTCATTTGATCTTGACATGTAGGCTAAGCATTCTATAGCAAATAATAACAATAAACCCACTATTAATTACATTATCTTAATGCAGTGTAACTACTTCAGCATAATAATGCACCTAAAATACAAATGTGAGCAAGAGCGTTCAGCAATCGCTATCGAATCAACAGCCAAGTGCAATTTAGCTAGCAGGTGAAGAATACAAAACGAAAATCACCAGTTAACTTAATTTAAATTATATACTATAGACGAATACAACAGGCTTAAATGAACTGACAACATAAGTTATACGACTTACAGTTCTCAAGGACGCACAGTTGCACGCGTGCCCGCTCGTGGTGTGAAGCGAGTGTCCGTGCTATTCTCCGACATGCACTCTAACAATCACTGCTGATAGACGGCCTTTTGTACAGCCCTATTTCTGATACCGTGCCGTGGCAGGCCGCCACGCCAAAATCAACATAGAGGAAACACTGAGACAGGATGACAGGCAGACAGGACGTCAGGCAGACAGACAGGACGTCAGGCAGACAGACAGGACGTCAGGCAGACAGACAGGACGTCAGGCAGACAGACAGGACGTCAGGCAGACAAACAGGACGTCAGGCAGACAGACAGGACGTCAGGCAGACAGACAGGACGTCAGGCAGACGTCAGGCAGACAGACAGGACGTCAGGCAGACAGACAGGACGTCAGGCAGACAGACAGGAAGTCGTCATCTCTCCTACCTTCCCTGTCCTCCGTGGGGCTGGAGTGACGACTAAGAGACTTGAACTGCAGCTCAGCAGCCACCGAGGACAGACGGTCGCTCTCATGGAGATTAGAGCCCCTGAAGAGACAAGAGAGACCAGGGGAGAGAGAGAGACCAGGGGAGAGAGACCAGGAGAGAGAGCGAGCAGGAGAGAGAGAGCAGGAGAGAGAGAGAGCAGGAGAGAGAGAGACCAGGAGAGAGAGAGAGACCAGGAGAGAGCACCCAGGAAAGAGAGAGAGACCAGGGGAGAGAGAGAGACCAGGGGAGAGAGAGAGAGACCAGGGGAGAGAGAGAGAGACCAGGAGAGAGAGAGAGACCAGGGGAGAGAGAGAGACCAGGGGAGAGAGACAGACACCAGGAGAGAGCCCAGGAAAGAGAGACAGAGACCAGAGGAGAGAGAGAGACCAGGGGAGAGAGAGAGAGACCAGGAGAGAGAGAAAGACCAGGGGAGAGAGAGAGAGAGTTCAAGGGAGAGACCAGAGGAGAGACCAGGGGAAAGAGACCAGGAAAAAGAGAGAGACCAGAGTAGAGACCAAGGGAGAGACCAGGGGAGAGAGAGACCAAGGGAGACAGAGAGACCAGAGTAGAGAGACCAGGGAAGAGCAGAGGATAAAGAGCGAGCAGATAATGAAGTGAGTAGAGGGATCAGGAGAAATGAGGAGAAAGACCAGAACAGGAGAGAGAGCAGAGGAGAAGAAAATAAGAGAGAGAGCAGAGGATGAATAGGGAGCAGGCAAGAAACATCAGTATCAATAGCAAGACTCTCTATACACTGTCACGCAGCAGCACAGCTGCTGGTCTATTCTCTGTCTTAACTAACACACCAGGACACACCAGGACACACACACACACACCATGACACACAGCAGTGTAGCAGGCAGTGTGGCATGCTTGCACAGGACAGGACACAGTATAGAGCAGGACACGTCTAGGAGGAACAGCCAGGCAGGGCAGCATCAAGAGTTAGCAGGACATGCACTCTCTCTCTCCCCATCTCCCGCTCGCCCATTCTCTCTCTTGCTCTCTCCCATCTCTGTCTCTCTCTCAGAGGTAGTTTGTGTCTTTAACTACTTGTGATGTATCAAACTACTGCTGTACAGTCAAGAGTATACTGCAGTCTTTACCGTGGGAGGGGGTGGGCGTGGCTCAGCGGTTAGAACATCTGACTACAGATCTAGAGCCAGTTCAAATCCCGCTCTGTTGGTCGCTTTGGATCATAGTGGCACCAAAATGAATATCGTATTAATGTTTCATATGAAGGTTTCTATATTGAGTGAGGACAGTCAGACTTGCAGGGGCCAGGCCATGCCTGCTCTATGGGCTCGGGTTCTGACAGGACCACTTCATCCTTGGGAGCTGGCAGAGGCACAATAACATCTGGGACTTGAGCTTATAGTCAAGCTGAAGCACCTCTTAATCAATAAGAATTTAGTTTGGGGAGAGAGGGAGAGCACAGGGATGTGGGGAGAAGGGCATGGGAGGGATGTGGGGGGAGAAGGGCATGGGAGGGACGTGGGGGGAGAAGGGCATGGGAGGGACGTGGGGGGAGAAGGGCATGGGGGGGACGTGGGGGGAGAAGGGCATGGGAGGGACGTGGGGGGAGAAGGGCATGGGAGGGACGTGGGGGGAGAAGGGCATGGGAGGGATATGTGGGGGGAGAAGGGCATGGGAGGGATGTGGGGGAGATGGGCATGGGAGGGATGTGGGGGGAGAAGGGCATGGGAGGGATGTGGGGGGAGAAGGGCATGGGAGGGACGTGGGGGGAGAAGGGCATGGGAGGGACGTGGGGGGAGAAGGGCATGGGAGGGATATGTGGGGGGAGAAGGGCATGGGAGGGATGTGGGGGGAGAAGGGCATGGGAGGGACGTGGGGGGAGAAGGGCATGGGAGGGACGTGGGGGGAGAAGGGCATGGGAGGGACGTGGGGGGAGAAGGGCATGGGAGGGACGTGGGGGGAGAAGGGCATGGGAGGGACGTGGGGGGAGAAGGGCATGGGAGGGGACGTTGGGGAGAAGGGCATGGGAGGAGATGGGCATGGGAGGGACGTGGGGGGAGAAGGGCATGGGAGGGACGTGGGGGGAGATGGGCATGGGAGGGACGTGGGGGGAGATGGGCATGGGAGGGACGTGGGGGGAGAAGGGCATGGGAGGGACGTTGGGGGAGAAGGGCATGGGAGGGATGTGGGGGGAGAAGGGCATAGGAGGGACGTGGGGGGAGAAGGGCATGGGAGGGACGTGGGGGGAGAAGGGCATGGGAGGGACGTTGGGGGAGAAGGGCATGGGAGGGACGTGGGGGGAGAAGGGCATGGGAGGGACGTGGGGGGAGAAGGGCATGGGAGGGAGGCAGTTGTGGGGGTGGGGGAAGTAAGGGGGGGGGCGGAAGAGGAGGGATGTGGGAGGAGGAGTGGTATGGGAGAAAAAGTGGAGTGGGGGGGCAATTAAATGGTACTTCTGCTTGTGTCCCTTGCTGACAATGTGTGGTACCAAGTCCTGTTTGGGTAGGGGGGGCTACCTGAGGTCACTGGTGGGGGTGGTGCCACCAGGTGGTTTGGGGTGGCTGGGGTCCCCAGCAGGGCCTGGGGGGGCGGGGGCCGGCCGGGGGCCGGGGGGCCACAGCTGGGTCCGCAGGTCACATGGTAAACTCCTGGAACTGAGATAAGACACACTGAGGAGCTGGCTGGTGCTCTGGACCGGGGAGGAGCAGGGCGTGCGTGAGGGGCGTGCGTGCTTGCGGGGCGTGCGGGGCGCGTGATTGATAACGTGGTTGGGAGAGCATCTGTACTTAAGCACACTTCTCACACACACAACTTCCAAACCAAGCAATCTATTAAGTTCTAACTGAAATTGTAGGTGAAACAGACCCACACAGTAATAGCAGCATAAGCGTTGATAGAATCCCAAACATTATGACAGCCCCTACAGGCTAACACCTGCACACAGCAGTACTGTAGCTAGCAGACTAACAACTACACACAGCAGTACTGTAGCTAGCAGGCTAACACCTACACACAGCAGTACTGTAGCTAGCAGGCTAACACCTACACACAGCAGTACTGTAGCTAGCAGGCTAACACCTGCACACAGCAGTACTGTAGCTAGCAGGCTAACAACTACACACAGCAGTACTGTAGCTAGCAGGCTAACACCTACACACAGCAGTACTGTAGCTAGCAGGCTAACACCTACACACAGCAGTACTGTAGCTAGCAGGCTAACACCTACACACAGCAGTACTGTAGCTAGCAGGCTAACACCTACACACAGCAGTACTGTAGCTAGCAGGCTAACACCTACACACAGCAGTACTGTAGCTAGCAGGCTAACACCTACACACAGCAGTACTGTAGCTAGCAGGCTAACACCTACACACAGCAGTACTGTAGCTAGCAGGAACATTGTTACTGACAGACCAATATTGAGAAATTAATAACATTCACTATTAATGGTTATTAAAGCCAGAGTGTGTGTGTGTAACCCCAGTCTAACCTGAATCCCTCGGCATTGGCAATAAACAGGTTGGGATTGGGTGGGTCACTATGGCAACGAGGTACCTTGACGGGTCGAGGGCTATTCCTAGAGGCTGAGAGGAGGAAGAGGAAAATGAGAGGGATGGAGAAGTGGTGGGCGAGAGGAGGAGGAGAGTGAATGAGAGTGGGGAGGAGAGAGAGGACAGGAGGTGGTGTGGAGAAAGGAGGGAAAAGAGAGAGGGAAGGAGACACAAACGGCAAGGTCAGGACAACTTGATATAACAGGTCCTTGTTGTAAGGACAGACCATTCTGGGTGAATGGCTGACCTGAATAAACATCCAGGCAGCCTGATTGGCCCAATGACTGCAGGGCCCTTAGAGGTAAGAATAGACATAGAATAGGTTTGTAGACAACAGGGACATCCAGGTTGGGGGGGGGGGGGGGGCAGGCTCCACATACACTGGCTCAGCTTTGCCCCATATCTACACATGCACTGGCTTTAGCTCAGACATCTCTGTGTGTGACTGGTTTTAACTCACCTATGTACATGCCAGTGACTGGGCTGTGGGGTTTGCCAATCACATGACCAATGCACTCATTCATCAACGCCTGAAGGTTCTGCACAGGAAGGAAGAGAAAGGTTACGATGACAACATCACCACAGGTGAAGTAAAACACCATGCTGCTGAATAAGCTATGGATGAAGACTGAGATTGATTGACAGGCCAATCGACCAATCGATGGTGGCGTCTTTACCAGGAAGTCGTCCTCAGGCAGGGCTGAGATGAAGGCGGGCTCGATGGCCTGGAGGAAGTCGAAGCCTTGAGTGGCCCACCTGGAGAGGGACACACACCAACCACGCGGTGAGAGGATGGACAGACAGACGGGGAGCGAGAGCAGGGGGGGAGAGTAAGCAGGAGGGAGGGAGAACAGCAGGAGGGAGGGAGGGAGGGAGAACAGCAGGAGGGAGGGAGGGAGAACAGCAGGAGGGAGGGAGGGAGAACAGCAGGAGGGAGGGAGGGAGAACAGCAGGAGGGAGGGAGGGAGAACAGCAGGAGGGAGGGAGGGAGAACAGCAGGAGGGAGGGAGGGAGAACAGCAGGAGGGAGGGAGGGAGAACAGCAGGAGGGAGGGAGAACAGCAAGGCAGAGAGGAGTCTGACCTGGGCCTGGTCCCACGTCCGCTCTCACACTTGGTCAGGACGTAGTTCATCCACTTCCTGGCGAAGGAGATGTAGCGCTCTCCGATCCTCTGGCGGAACTCTCCAGACATCAGGCGGACGACCTCCTTGTGGTACTGAGGACAGACAGGAGACGTTCATACAAACACCACAGCCCTGCCTACACACACGCACACACACGCACGCACGCACGCAAAGTCTCCTCAAGCACAGACAGCCATCACACCTGTTACAGCACTGTGACTCACTTGGTCTAGTGTAACACATTCTTGCATCGGTTGTGGTGGTCATTCAAATGTTCTCTTTCATCCATCTGCCCCCTTCTGTCTGTCTCTCCTCCCATGCCTCTCCACCTCCCCCTCTCCTCCCATGCCTCTCCACCTCCCCCTCTCCTCCCATGCCTCTCCACCTCCCCCTCTCCCTCTCCTCCCATGCCTCTCCACCTCTCCCTCTCCTCCCATGCCTCTCCACCTCCCCCTCTCCTCCCATGCCTCTCTACCTCCCCCTCTCCTCCCATGCCTCTCCACCTCTCCCATGCCTCTCCACCTACCCCCCACCTCCCATGCCTCTCTACCTCCCCCTCTCCTCCCATGCCTCTCTACCTCCCCCTCTCCTCCCATGCCTCTCTACCTCTCCCATGCCTCTCTACCTCCCCCTCTCCTCCCATGCCTCTCTACCTCCCCCTCTCCTCCCATGCCTCTCTACCTCCCCCTCTCCTCCCATGCCTCTCCACCTCTCCCATGCCTCTCCACCTCTCCCTCTCCTCCCATGCCTCTCCCATGCCTCTCCACCTCTCCCTCTCCTCCCATGCCTCTCCACCTCTCCCTCTCCTCCCATGCCTCTCCTCCTACCCCTCTCCCCCTCCAACCCTTCTCCCCCCTCCTGACCTCGAAGGCGAAGTTGTAGCCCTGGATCATGGCCTCCCGGTAGTACTGCTGCAGGGTGGAGCACTCCGACTCGTCCACCTCCGCCTGGAACTCCGACGTGAACATGAACTCCACCTGGTCGATGGCCAAGCTGATCCTTATACACAACTGGAGAGCCTCGTTCTGGAGGGGGGGGGGGGGAGAGGCAAGGGGAGGGGGAGAAGGAGAGGGGGAAAGGGGGAGGGGGAGAGAGGCAAGGGGAGGAATAGAGAAGTGATGTTTGTGCTACTTTCCTTGACTTCTCACTGGGGGAGAGAGAGATAGAGACATCCTTTCACAAAGCCTGCATCTACCACAAACTAGACTGACAGGGAGGAGCACTGAGACAGCCTCTCTCGTAAGGACGTCTTCACAGGGAACACTGATGGAGTGTGAGTGTGTGGGTCTCCTTCGTCTCCCTGTAACTGAGGGACACTCACAAGGTTTACTGGAAATCCTATGGTTCTGAAAGTAGAACACTGAGCTGACTGAGGCTGTGAAAACAGTGGTTGCTCTGTTTGATGTGTGTGTGTGTGCGTACATGTGGGTATGTTTATATAGGTGTGTGTGTGCGCATGTTTATATATGCGTGTGTTTATACACATACGTGTGTGCGTGCGTGCGCGTATGCGTGCAGCCTACCTTGAGCTGCTCCAGGGCGCAGGCTATGAGAGGCTGGCTGGAGGTCTGCTCTCGGCTGAGGGACAGCACGTCCTCCATGGCCAGCTGGAAGGCCTTCCTCTGGGCCACCAGGTGGGCCGACTGCATCACGATCAGGAGCAGGTTCTCCACCTGGGACGCACCACAACCACTCAGTCATATCCAGTCGGTCGATTAGTCATATGGTCAGCCGATTTAGTCAGTCAGCCTGCCAGCCAATTAGCCAAGTCAATCAACCAGCCAATCAGCTAATCAGTCAGTCAGCCAGACAATCAGTTAACCAATTAATAAATCAGTCAATTAGTCAGTCAGTCAGCCGGCACCCACAACCACTATGAACTACAACTCCCAGACCTACCTTCATGGCCCTGAGTGTGTCCACCGTCTCCACCTGGGGCACCAGTTTGATGGTCTGGCCCCCCCACTGCGCCCAGCCTGCCTCCCCAGGCGAGCCCCAGGCTCCGGGCTTGCTCATCAGCAGGTAGGCCTCGTCCTGGCTCTGCTCCTCCGGCTCCTTGCTGCAGTCCTTCCCTGCGGCGGCATGGAGCAGCTGCAGGATCAGCGGGCGCTGCTCCATCAGCACGCTGGGGACAAACACCTCCAGCTCCTCCAGCCCCGGGATCTGGACCTGGGGGGAGGGGGGGGGGGGAGAGACAGAAGAGGGAGAGAAAAGTGCAGGAGACAGAAAGAGATGGGAGGGGATGGAAGAAGAGGAGAGAGATACAGGGGGCGAGAAACAGAGGGAGAGATTCAAAGAACCAGGATTAGAAACCCAGCAGTGAGATAACAGGTTGAATGACACTGAGATAAAGCCTTGAGGTCAGAAGCACTCTGAATAGAATGTCTCCACTGATGAGAGAGAGAGAGAGAGAGAGAGAGAGGGAGGGAGGGAAGGAAGGAAGGAAGGAAGGAGGGAGGGAGGTAGGGAGGGAGGGAGGGAGGAAGCACTGACATCATCATCATAATTGACATCATCCCTGAAAAGCACCTTGACAAAGTTTCTTTCCATGAGAGCATCCAGGAGACTGGACACCCCACTGGTGATGCTGAAGTCTGCTGCTATCTCCAGATCCTGAGGGGGAGGGAGGGGGGACACAAACAGAGGTCAGTACAGACAACATTCACAGCCTTATCTGTAATAACAGAAGGACACCGCAGCCTCAAACACACACACACGTACACAAACACACAGGACAGATCTCTCTCACACACACACACACAGGACTGATCACACACACACACACACACAGGGGACAGATGACACACACACAGAGGACTGATCACACACACACAGGGGACTGATCACACACACACACAGGGGACAAATCACACACACACACAGGGGACATATGACACACACACAGAGGACAGATCTCTCACACACACAGGGGACAAATCACACACGCACACACAGAGGACTGATCACACACACACACAGAGGACTGATCTCACACACACACAAAGGACTGATCTCACACACACACAGAGGACTGATCACACACACACAGAGGACTGATCTCACACACACACAGGGGACAGATCTCACACACACACAGAGGACTGATCACACACACACACACAGAGGACTGATCTCACACACACACAGAGGACTGATCACACACATACAGAGGACTGATCACACACACACACAGAGGACTGATCACACACACACACACAGAGGACTGATCACACACACACACACACACAGAGGACTGATCACACACACACACAGAGGACTGATCACACACACACACAGAGGACTGATCACACACACAGAGGACTGATCACACACACCTTGCGGAGCATCTTGGCAAAGCCCAGAGCTTTGGATGCCCTCTCCCTGGCCTCATGGAACAGCTCTTTCAGAGACCTGCTGGTCTCGATGACCGACCGCCTGGACAGGGACGAGACCAGTTACACACACACACACACACACACACACACACACACACACACACACCAGGGCTGCTTCATCTCTTCACTTTCATCACAGGAAGTAGCGCAGAACACAGGAAGTACATCTGTACACTTCGTTCAAATTATTACCCACTACAGAACGACCTAGAGTACCACTACTAGACTAGAACCTCCCTCTTTCCCTTTCCTCTTTCCCCCCCTCCCCCTGTTCTCCACCCCTCTCCCCCTGTTCTCCACCCCTCTCCCCCTGTTCTCCACCCCTCTCCCCCTGTTCTCCACCCCTCTCCCCCTGTTCTCCACCCCTCTCCCCCCTGTTCTCCACCCCTCTCCCCCTGTTCTCCACCCCTCTCCCCCTGTTCTCCACCCCTCTCCCCCTGTTCTCCACCCCTCTCCCCCTGTTCTCCACCCCTCTCCCCCTGTTCTCCACCCCTCTCCCCCTGTTCTCCACCCCTCTCCCCCCTGTTCTCCACCCCTCTCCCCCCCCTCCCTACCTGATCTCGTCCGACACGTTGCTCGTCTCGTCCTCTCCACTGCCCCAGAACTCGTCTCCACTCTTCTGCAGCCCCGCGTTCCAGGAACTCTCCTGTAGACTTCAGCAGCATGCCGGCAATGTCGCTGGACAGGTTCATTTTAGGTTTATTATTATCAAATGCCTTTAGTCTGATGAACGAACAATTAGTCATATAATGGGTAGGGCAGCAGGGTAGGATAGCAGGGTAGTAGGGCAGCAAGGTAAAAGGTGGCAGGGTAACAGGGTACTACCGAGCTACTGACCAGAAGAGCTTGCCGGACTGGGCCTCTCCTCCCCTGATGTAGGGGGTGATGACCTTGGTGAAGTTCCACTCCTCCTCCAGCAGGTTCTTCAGGCTGTGGGACGCCTGGGGCAGCTGCTGCAGCATCTGGATCCAGCTGTGCATGTAGTCAAAGTACACCTGCGCACGCACACACACACACACACACACACACACCAAAGCCCAGATGAGATACTGATACATGTTCCTGTAGCACAGATGCCTGAAAACAAATCTAAACATCCTCCGATTTTTTGACTTGGCCAATCCAGTTCCTGGTTTATAAAATCCAGTTTGTAGAAATGCCCAGTCTGGGGCTGAAGACTGTTGTTCTTTGTACTTTCTCACCAGGCCTGTTAGAAGTGTTAATGAGAGAAGAAACAGGCTCACGAGCGAGAGAGCAGCAGCGCTTCTCTCTAACGTTTACTGAGCCAAGCCTGATAAAGCTGTTTGCTGTCAGCTGGCAAGACTGGCCAGGGTTCTGGTCAGGAGGAGGTCAGTGTTGGGGTCAGTGTTGGGGTCAGTGTTGGGGTCTCACCATCAGCATTTTGTGCAGGTCTTCTTCAAACTCATCGATGTTAGCGTTGGTCTGCAGGCCCTGGGCGTCGGTGACCACGCCCCTCAGCATGAACTGGTAGTACTGCTTCATCAACAGCCCCCCCTTCAGCACCTCCTTACACTCGCGCACCAGCTACACACAAACACACGCACAGGCACAGGCATTAAAGGCAGAGTAGGCAATGTTGTTGAGAAGCACTTTCTGATATTTGCCGAAAGTAACTTTACGTCTTGATAGCAACCAATATATCTAAAGGTTTGACGGTAATATGAAATAATTCTGACATTTGTGGGCGTCGCAATACTGTAATAAACACAACCAATCATTAAGGTATACCCTGAATATTGATTGAACGGGCTACCTGTCTGTCTACCTACCTGCGCGCACTCTGCCCCTCCACTCAACGAAGGGAGGAGGTGGGATATTTAGGTTTGAATCGTGTCAAAAAGAAGCTAAAATAGCTAGCTTCACGCAACTTGCCTACCCTGCCTTTAACACACACAAGGATAAACAAGTGCCTGAAGTGAACTGAAGTATAACCATAATTCAGAGCCTGTGTGTGTGTGTGTGTAAATGTTTACTGCAGACCTGCTTGATGCTGAGCAGAGAGGGTTCCCCGGCGGGCCTCTGTTCCAGACGCAGTTTGAGACACTCGTGGATGACGTTCAGCAGAACTCTGCAGAGAACCAGGAAGGCGGGACGGAACGAGGGCAGGTCCATGTCCAGCAGCTCCCCCCACGACACCTGCACACCACACACACGGTCAGTCAACACGCTTCCACCACACACACGGTCAGTCAACACGCTTCCACCACACACACGGTCACTCAACACGCTTCCACCACGCACAGTCAGTCAACACGCTTCCACCACACACACGGTCAGTCAACACGCTTCCACCACACACACGGTCAGTCAACACGCTTCCACCACACACACGGTCACTCAACACGCTTCCACCACGCAGTCAGTCAGTCAACACGCTTCCACCACACACACGGTCAGTCAACACGCTTCCACCACACACACGGTCAGTCAACACGCTTCCACCACACACACGGTCAGTCAACACGCTTCCACCACACACACGGTCAGTCAACACGCTTCCACCACACACACGGTCAGTCAACACGCTTCCACCACGCAGTCAGTCAACACGCTTCCACCACACACACGGTCAGTCAACACGCTTCCACCACACACACGGTCAGTCAACACGCTTCCACCACACACACGGTCAGTCAACACGCTTCCACCACACACACGGTCACTCAACACGCTTCCACCACACACACGGTCAGTCAACACGCTTCCACCACACACACGGTCAGTCAACACGCTTCCACCACACACACGGTCAGTCAACACACTTCCACCACACACACGGTCAGTCAACACGCTTCCACCACAAGCGGCTAAACGGGACACATTAAACTGAACGTACAATCTCAGTCTGCAGACAAAAGCTCTACCACTGAGCTATATAGATGTATTAATTTAGCATGCACTTTTATACATGTAAAAATGTGTCATCTTAGAAGAGTCTAGCTCACCTGGTCAGCGTCCAGGTCGGGCCGGCCTGGATCCTCACAGGACAGGTGCCTGGATAGCTCCGGCAGGTAGTCACTGTACAGCATGGGGTCTGGGAAGTCTGCAAACTGGATGAGGAGAAGGGGAGGAGGGCGAGATTTACTTTATTTACTTTAACAAATTTCAACTGTAATCTCAGATTTAAAGACTTTAATGACCTCTTAAAATCAGAAATACTGCTAGAAGGAGACAGGACATCATATCTTGCTGCCCAATATCTATCAACATGCCCCAACCTGAGACACTGAGCTAGTGCGTGTGTGTGTGTGTGTGCACTTGTGTGTTTAATTGATACTTTGGCAATATTGTTGTTGTGCCAATAAAACACAGTTGAACTGAATTAAGGAAAAATAGGAGAGAAGAGGAGGGCAGACAGATAGAAAGAAGGGAGGAGAGGAGAAAGAAGATGGAGGTTTCAGTGTGCGTGTTTGCTTTGTGAGTAGATATGCATGTTGTACTACTAGGATGAGTAGATGTCTAAAAGAGTGTGTGAGACAGTTGTCAGCATATGTCCATGACCTGCAGACAGATAGCTGTGAGGACGAGCTATCTGAACTAGGTCATTATCACCCCGCCCCTGCTGATGGCTGAAGGAAACCCTGTTTCAACCACAAAGCATGTCTGAATGACTCAACTGTTGTTACTCAGTTGAGTCATTTTTACTAACTAAAAAACAAGCATGATTGTTTTTATTTGCTAAACACTATGCAGTGAGCAGAATGCACATTTTGCACTTTGAAGTCAAACATTGGTAAAAGCATTATTAGTCACAATTGCATAACTAAAAAGTCCAATCCATAACCTCCCCTCCCCTCCCCCTACCTCCAGGGCAGGAGTGTGGCTGAGCAGGGCGGCCCTGGCCCGCTGCAGGGATCGGTCCATCAGCTTGTGCAGCCTAAGGATCAGCTTGCGCAGGCCCATCTGCTTCAGGGCCTTGTCCACAAATGGCCGGTAGATGGCAGTGGAGCAGTATTGTCCCCCAGCCCCCGCATCCCCTGCCCCCACCTCCGCCGAGCCTCCCGCCCCCCCAGCCCCCGCATCCCCTGCCCCCGCCCCCACCTCCGCCGAGCCTCCCGCCCCCCCAGCCCCTGCCCCCGCCTCTGCCGAGCCTCCCGCCCCCCCAGCCTCCCCTGCCCCTGCCTCTGCCGAGCCTCCCGCCCCCCCAGCCTCCCCTGCCCCTGCTGAGCCTCCCGCCCCCCCAGCCCCCGCCTCCCCTGCCCCCGCCGAGCCTCCCGCCTCCCCCGCCGCAGGCAGGAACTCCTCCTCAGACAGCAGGCGGGTGAACTTGGGCGTGAGGCAGGGCGACAGCTCCCCCCCCTCCTCCCCCGCGTCTCGCTCCTCGCCCTCGCTGTCGGCCGTGAAGGTGGCGGTTGAGTCGTTCTCCTCGTCCTCGTCCTCCTCTTGCTCCTCCTCGTTGCCGCGGGAACAGCGGGGAGAGGGGATCTCGAAGACGGGCCAGCCAATCCGGGACAAGTCTCTGAGGCCCAGCACGGTTGCCATGACACGCAGCTTCTGGTTGAGGTCCTGGGTGATGTTGAGCCATAGACAGAGAGCCTGCACCCTGCCCTGGAAACACACAGACACACACAAGAGGGTAGGAAGGATGTGTCAGATGGCTGAGCGGTGAGGGAGTCGGGCTCGTAATCTGAAGGTTGCCAGTTCGATTCCCAGCTGTGCAAAATGACGTTGTGTCCTTGGGCAAAGCACTTCACCACCCTACTTGCTTCGGGGGGAATGTCCCTGTACTTACTGTAAGTCGCTCTGGATAAGAGCGTCTGCTAAATGACTAAATGTAAATGTGTGTGTGTGGCTGCTGGTGCACTTCACAAAGCTGTGGTCAGGGGGCAGTGTTTTCCATTCATCGCTAGGTTGTGGCGCCCCCGCCATAGTTTCATAAAGTTACAAAACACAACTTTTAACCAACGTTAGCTCTAACAAAGTTAACTGTCAGTCTCCTGGCTTACGACTATCTAGCTAGCGTTAGCTCATAGCTAGCTAGTGTTAGCTCATAGCTAGCTAGCGTTACCTCATAGCTAGCTAGCGTTAGCTCATTCTGAATGTTAACGTTGTTACGAGCTCTGACGCGTAACTATTTTTAGCATCTGAGGAGCAAGTTGCCTCATTATATAACCTTAGGCTGTAACATGTAATCAAGTTGAAGTAACGCTTTTGTTTCTATCCTTGATTTTCAGATCATCATGAGCATAGATAAGTAGGCTGTTTTAAAAAGAGAGTGAAATCCACCAGGAGCACCAGACGAGGAAGAAACAGCCAGAGGTATCTAGCTAGCTAGGATAGTTTGATGGCAGGTAGTTGGGGCAGCAGGGGAGACAGCCTACCCTGTGGGGAGGGGGCAGCAGGGGAGACAGCCTACCCTGTGGGGGGGGGGGGGGGGGCTGCAGGGGAGACAGCATACCCTGTGTGTGTGGGGGGGGGGGGGGCAGCAGGGGAGACAGCAGAGAAAGGCCCGGTAGGTCAGAGTAGTTTCAGAAGTTGGTGCATGTGGAAGATAATTACTTTGTTTATAGGGCATCTAGGTGCAGGCAAACACTGTGCATCAGGGTGGAAATCCTGATGGCAGTATGACGGAGGTTTCTGAGATGTGTGCCAAACCTTGAACTCCACATGATAAACTGCATAATCTTCTTAACTCAAAGAAGAAGAGTACTAGTGTGCTCCAAATGCGCCTTTTATTTTAATTTGTTTGGCTAATTTACCTTCATTTCCAGCTCCAATCAGAGCATCGCAACAGGACACTGGTTCACCATGACGAAAGATGAGACTTTTTCTGTGTCATCTCCATTCATGCACAACCAATATATTTGATGACATTTTTTTTACTCAAACACAAGGTTCCTCTCAATGTCGCTCTGACAAAGCAGCAGATTGATGGATTTAACGTTATAAATGTTCTCACTGGGAGCATGCCGCCGGACCCCCTACAGTCCCAAAGCTCCCCCCACAGTCTCACTACATGCTGTGTGAAGCACTGGAGGAGGTTAGGGTGTGTGTGTGCGTGTGTGTGCGCATGCACGTGCGGCCCACCTGGAAGTCTCTGGCGGCGTACTTGTCGTAGTCCTTCTGCAGGGCCTGCAGGGAGGGGAACAGGGCCTCCACAGACTCCAGCAGCTCCATGACCCTCTTCACCTGCTGGAAGGCCAGCCGCTGCCTCTGCAGGTGCTCCCGGCAGCCCTGCCCCGGGCCCAGCGGGGCCGCCACATCCAGCGATGGGGACGGGCTGGCGCTGAAGCCCCACGGGTCCACCCCCACACGGCTGCCCTCCGAGGGGCCCGCGGCCGGAGAGCTGCCCGGCCAGGGTTCACTACCTGGGGAGGGGATGTCCTGACCGCCCCTCTCCGCTGGTCCTGGTTCTTCTGCCCCGGCCTCCAGCTGTGTCCTACAGGGGCTGAGGCTGTGGTAGTCCACCTTGAAGTGCAGCACTTCCCTGATGATGTCGGGGATGGCCTGGCGGGCCGTGTAGAGGAAGAGATCCTGGTCGTGGACCGAGCGGTGGGCGTGCCAGGCCTGCAGCTCCAGCCACACCACCTCGTTGTTCTGGCCCATGAAGGCCGAGTTCTCCAGGCCACGCTGCTCCTTCTCCTTCTTCTTGGACGACATGGAGGTGAGCTTGAGGAGCAGGCGCAGCGTCTCGAAGAACTTGAGGCGGTCGGCGGGGCAGTCGGAGCGCGAGGTCTGGCGGTGGGGCCGGGGGGCCAGGGCGTGGGGCATGCTGACAGGCAGCTGGCCCAGGCTCAGGTAGGGCTTCCTGGGGTCCATGCTGAGGGCTCCGAAGGGGCTGGGCCTGGACAGCGGGTCCAGCATGAAGGAGCCTTGGAAGGTCTTCTTGATGTCTCTGTCCGTGGAGCGCTTGGCGGAGCGCTGCTTCTTCCCCTGCTTGTAGCTGTGCTCCTCCGGGGGCTCCGACGGACGAGGGCTCTCCCTGTCCCGGGACCTCTGGGTCAAGGGGCTGGTGGGGTCTGGCTTGTCTGATCACACACACACACACACACACACAATTGAAAATGACCAAATACTTCACGATTTAGCGCATCTAGTACAATAAAAACCAAAGATAAGTGTTTTGTTTTGAGACTAAACAAATGCAGATAGGGGCTGACTAACCTTCCTCTCCAAATCGTGGCACATTTTGTGTTTTGTTTGTTAATGCTACAACTCTACTGCAACAGCGCGGTTTCAAAAAAGCTCTCCTCGTCTTTCTGTGTCTTTCCTCCCCCTCCTCACCTCCCTTATCCTCCCACCCTCTCCCTCCCTGCTCCTTTCCCTCCCTCCCTCCCTCCTTCCTTCCCCCTCCTCCCTCACCCTTGTTGGGGAGCGTCCGGCTGAGCGGCCCTGGCTGTTCCTCTGGTGTTTCCCTGACATGCGCTTCATCTGCCGGGGGGTGCAGGGGGGGGAAGGGCTGTACAGGCCCTCCTCCTCAGTGTCCCAGGACTCGTCCTCCTCTGGGGCACCCCGGGGCCTGGCATCACCAGGGGGGCTCGCCTGCCTGGGGAGGGGGGGGGAGGAGGTTAGCTACAGCAGTTGGTCTCAAACTGGGGGCCGCAATGCTCTGGATGACTAGCTGTTAGTCAGCAAGAGCCTCTCGAACATAAGGATAAGGAAAGAAGAATTTCACCATAGAAAGAGGATATGGTTATAATAGGTGTGGGGATGTTTCCAGTTCCAGAAGGCTGGGCTAGTGAACCGTTCAGGCCGGCCAGGAGGGCCCTGAGAGGGTTCCCTCACCTCCGAGGGTTCAGCTATACTGCTGGTCTGTGGGCTTCTGTAAAGCCCTCTGTCACCACGCTTAGAAAACACAAACAACAGTTAAGTAACGCTGAAGTGGGAGCTCATAGCGAGTACCGGCCGGCTGAGAGAGAGTTTGGGCATTTAGACGAAAGGAAAGGGGTTTGCTGGATGTATAACACAAGACAAAACAAGATCATCATCTTAAACCAGAATGCAGCACAATAATCGTTTTATATTTTTTTATGTTTTAGCAATTGTTGGATGTCAATATTGTGAATTTCCCACCCAGCCTTCAATCTCCAGGAGTCTGTCTGCTAGACTCTCAGCTGCGTGTGATTTGATCATCAAGATAAAACGATTATTGTGCCCCATTCTTTTTCACAATGATGCTGATGTGTCAATGAGTCATCGGCGTTAAATATTTGCAAATACGAACCAAAATAATTGTGTCAGTTTTAACAATAATTGTGCCAGTATTCATAATAATTGTGTGTCCCTTCAGGAGGTAACAGACTCACAGGTCATACTCCAGGTCAGCAGCCATACGGAAGCACCAAAGGGTGGCGGGTCAAAGGTCACGCCCTAGGGCTCTCTAACCTACGACCCCGGGCAGTAAGAGCTCTTTATGCAGGACGTCTGCTGGCGACTTCAGTCTCTGCAGCTGCTGACTACAGTTCTGTACAGCGCACCAGCAGCTACATGTGCGCACACACACACCCACATGCGCACACACAATATATACCACAATATACCCACATACATGCTAAAAATGATCTCAACCCATTTAGACCTGAACCCTCATTGGTGTGTGTGAACGAGAGCTAGCAGTCAGGCTGGAGGATGATAGATATGAAAATAGATCTGGCAAGAGGTGAGATAGCAGCGACAGCAGGTCACTGTGGGTGAACTGGCCTCTATTCAGAGAGAGAGAGAGAGAGAGAGAGAGAGAGAGAGAGAGAGTGTGACTGTAGCTGACCTGGCCTCTATTCAGAGAGAGAGAGTCACTGTAGCTGACCTGGCCTCTATTCAGAGAGAGAGAGAGAGAGAGAGAGAGAGAGAGAGAGAGAGAGAGAGTGACTGTAGCTGACCTGGCCTCTATTCAGAGAGAGAGAGAGAGAGAGAGAGAGAGTGTAGCTGACCTGGCCTCTATTCAGAGAGAGAGAGAGAGAGAGAGAGAGAGAGAGAGAGAGAGAGAGTGTAGCTGACCTGGCCTCTATTCAGAGAGAGAGAGAGAGAGAGAGTGACTGTAGCTGACCTGGCCTCTATTCAGAGAGAGAGAGTGACTGTAGCTGACCTGGCCTCTATTCAGAGAGAGAGAGAGAGTGACTGTAGCTGACCTGGCCTCTATTCAGAGAGAGAGAGAGTGACTGTAGCTGACCTGGCCTCTATTCAGAGAGAGAGAGAGAGTCACTGTAGCTGACCTGGCCTCTATTCAGAGAGAGAGAGAGAGAGAGAGAGAGAGAGAGTGACTGTAGCTGACCTGGCCTCTATTCAGAGAGAGAGAGAGTGACTAGCTGACCTGGCCTCTATTCAGAGAGAGAGAGAGAGTCACTGTAGCTGACCTGGCCTCTATTCAGAGAGAGAGAGAGAGTCACTGTAGCTGACCTGGCCTCTATTCAGAGAGAGAGAGAGAGAGAGAGAGAGAGAGAGAGAGAGAGAGAGAGAGAGAGAGAGAGAGAGAGAGAGACTGTATCTGACCTGGCCTCTATTCAGAGAGAGAGAGAGAGAGAGAGAGAGAGAGAGAGAGAGAGAGAGAGAGAGAGAGAGAGAGAGAGAGAGAGAGTGACTGTAGCTGACCTGGCCTCTATTCAGAGAGAGAGAGAGAGAGAGTGACTGTAGCTGACCTGGCCTCTATTCAGAGAGAGAAAGAGAGACTGTAGCTGACCTGGCCTCTATTCAGAGAGAGAATCATAGAGAAGGGGGGTAGAGAGTGAGATTTGTTGATTTTGTAAAGTCTTTACTGGGCAGTCAGAACTGGCAGGTAGCAGCTACCACCCTGGGCATTTAGAAAACTTAAATCACACTGGTGCAGGACTCAGGAGAGAGAGACAGAGAAAGATACAGAGAGAAAGATGGACAGAGAGAGAGAGGGTAGAGAAAGAGAGAGGGGGGGAGACAAAGAGAGAGCAGAAACCAAGCTGTTGAAACACTTCCTTCAGAGTAAAAGGCGACCAGAACACAAAGCAGCAGAGACAGGCGTGGCCACGCCTCTCCAGGTTGCGCTCTTTGTTCCTATAAGCTGCTCGGAGGAGAGTTTAACAGGATTAGAGGAGGAGGGGCTGACCTGTCCATGAAAACAAAGGAGGAAGAGGGGAGAGAGGAAAAGAGGATAGGGCGATAGAATAGAGTGTATGTGTGTGTGTGTGTGGGAGGGCAAGGTGTGTGTGTGTGGGAGGTCAGGGTGGGGATGTGTGTGAGGGCGAGAGAATGGAGTGTGTGTGGGGGGGGGGTGGAGGGCAGGGTGGAGGGCAGGGGGGAGGGCAGGGTGGAGGGGGTACTTAATATCTTCATCCCTCCATCAATCAAGTGAAAGACATTCCACCACGTGTGTCTGTGCTGGTGTACAAGTGTTCAAGGATGTGTACAAGTGTTCAAGGATGTGTACAAGTGTGAAATTGCAACCATTTTGGTCGCATATCCTCCCAAAATTGGGCGGTGCGACCTCAAAATATATTTGAGCATTTGTGCCACCAAGTAAAAAAGTTAATTTCAAGCCCTGTGATTGTGTACAAGTTTGTGAGTGTGTGGGTGTGTGTGTATACGAGTGTGTGAGAATGTGTACACTTGTACGAACAAGTGTGTATGAGTGCATGAGTGTGTGTGTGAACCAGTGTGTGAGTGTGTGTAGGAGTGTGTGTGACTATCTGCATTACTAGATCACTTTCACAAGGAGCCTTAATCCCCCCCCCCCCGCCCCCCCACAGCATTTCACTGGAGACAATGAGCACGAGCATCTACTGCCCATCTGCCCTGACCTCCCCCCCCCCTTCCCCCCCCCCCCGTCACTGACACTCACTCATTTCCTAAAGCACACACACACTCCACCCACTTACACAAACAGACCACATAATGCCGCCTCCCCGCCGTGCACACACACCCTAAAACACACACACCCCCTAAAACACACACACACACACTGTCTCTCTCCCCTGGGACCCACTTTGGAGCTACAGACACCTGCTGCTGTTGGGCTGGAGACACAGAAGACCCCAGATGCTGCAGCTACAACATCACAATGTAGAGAGAGGAGGGGGAGCGGGAGGAAGAGAGGAGAGGGAGAAGGAGGAAGATGAGAGGAGGAGCAGGAGGAAGAAGGAAGAAGGAGAGGTGGGGGAAGATGAGAGGAGGAGCAGTCCAGAGAGAAGAGGGATGATCAGAAGGAAGAGAGAAGGAGGGGGAGAAGGAGAGGGAAAGAGGAAGATGAGAAGAGGGAGCATGAGGAGAAGGAAGGAGGAAAGAAGGAGGAGAGGGAGGATCAGAAGGAAGAGGAGGGAGGGAGGAGGATGAGAGGAGGAGTGGGAGGATCAGGAGGAAGAGAGGGATAAGGAGAGGAGGGGGAGGATGAGCAAGAAGATAGAGGGCATCAGGAGGAGGGAGAGGACAGGAAGGAGGAACGGAGAAGAAAGATGCAGCTACTCCACCATGTGTAGAGAGGAGGAGGAAGATCTGTACTCCACCACCACTAAGCATTAAGGAGGAGAGGAGGAGGAAGATCTGTACTTCACCACCACTAAGCATTAAGGAGGAGAGGAGGAAGATCTGTACTCCACCACCACTAAGCATTAAGGAGGAGGAGGAAGACCTGTACTCCACCACCACTAAGCATTAAGGAGGAGGAGGAAGACCTGTACTCCACCACCACTAAGCATTAAGGAGGAGAGGAGAAGGAAGATCTGTACTCCACCACCACTAAGCATTAAGGAGGAGGAGGAAGACCTGTACTCCACCACCACTAAGCATTAAGGAGGAGGAGGGCACATTCCTGCCGCCTCCCTAATGAAGTGACCAACTTTTACAGAGAACAGGGATCTTTTCAGCACGCTGGTGTCATCGCAAGAACAAGTCGCACAAGTCCGCTTTGTGTGGCACCAGCGGACGCTACACTGGCAGAGTGAAACCGCTTCTGATTGGGTCAGTCAGCCTCCATCTGAGAGGGTTGCTAGTGTAGGTCTGTTTACTTCAGAGTCCAGACAGAAACACTGTTGACTGTCCTACAACTGACATCAGCCTTAACCAGTAGTAGCCATATCGTTTTGCATATTAGCCAACGTAGCTCGACGCAAACTATTCCTCTCCATTGTTTTGTAGATGTGGGTGTGCTTGAGCATGCGAGGGTGTGTGTGTGCGTGTGTAGTACATGGGGTGTGGCCCTGGGCACAGTGAGGTGACTCAATCACTCAGGAATGGGACCGGAACCAGTGACATCATCACACTGCCCACTGTTTGTTTGGTTGCTATGAGACGCTTCTACGAAGCTCTGCTGGGCCCAAGGACAGTACAGGACAGACACACCTTCTCAACTGACTGCCAATAAGAACCTCATGCCTGTGTGAGCTAGGGGGTCAGATGGCTGAGCGGTCAGGGAATCGGGCTATTAATCAGAAAGTTGCCGGTTCGATTCCCGGCCGTGCTAAATGACGTTGTGTCCTTGGACAAGGCACTACACCCTACTTGCCTTGAATGTCCCTGTACTTACTGTAAGTCGCTCTGGATAAGAGCATCTGCTAAATGACTAAATGTAAACATGTAAACCATGAGTAGGCCATGTTCACCCCCCCTCCCCTCCCTCCCCCCCTTCACACATCCCTGCCTCCCCACGCTGACACCAGTTGAATTGCCCCTGCAGATGGCGTCTGGCTTCTCTCAATGGCTCATCTGACAGCCAACCAGCTCAGCGGCACAAGCTGCAGGGCTGCTGTGGCCCCTCCCCTCAGACAGGCGCTCTGAAGGGTAATAACCAGCCAGTGGGGCGGAAGACAGAGGGGCCGGGGGCGACCTTTGAACCCACAGCCATCAGATCCATTGTGCCAGGCAGCAGCATTGTGAGGGAGGGGGTGGGGGGGGCACGTGGCCGGGGGGCAGAGCTGAATGGCTGGTCACAGCTGCCGAGTGAGCTAGCAGACACGGGGCTTCACCACAGGAGCCCACGAGGAGGGGAGGGGGAGGAAGAGACGTTGGCAGGAACTCTTTTCTTTTTGTCAGGGGGTGGGGGGGGGGGCTTTCCGAGCTAAATGAGTCATCCATGGTTCCCAAACCAGTTTATGAGAAAGCTGTGTTGTGTACCTGACAGGGGAGGGAGGGGATTCCGATAGCAGTTGCTAAAAGGAAATATGTTGCACAGTCGCTTGACACTTCAGTCAACAAGCTAACCACGGGTTAACAGAAAAGGGAGGAATATGCAGCCGGAAGCAAATTCAGTCACTCAGAATTTCCCAGAAGTGCAGAATAATAACCCTGAGGCCTGTTGTTTGTCAGTTGAAGCCTGTTTGAAACCTGTCTGTGATAGAAATGGCCACAAGTCCTCGACCCTCAGCAATGATGACAGCAAAGATCAAACAACACAATCAATGTGGGAAAGAACGTTTATCAATTACGTATTTTTATGAAATATATTTTACATCGATCAAAGTCCAGTTCCAAGCAACATAACATGAATCCTTCCAGAAACTGAGCTGTATCCTCATTAAAAACATCATCAATATTGTGATTTGCTCCAGTGGCATTGGGGGCGGAGACTGAACAAACATCAATCATTTCAGAGACTGGAGCAGAGTTTATTCTAGGTCATAGTCTAGATATAGCAGCTATCTAGCTAGCTGTGGCTTCAACGTCAGTTATGTATGGAAACACTGACAACATTGAACAAAATGCAGATCAAGTTATGCAGAGAAAAGCTGTAATAACTCAACTACTAGTACAACGTCCCTTCACCTCACATTTAAATACAAAATGTCGAGCAAAAACACAGACAGACATGTATTTTACTACTGTCAATATGAGGTTCAGTAGTCTACTGTTCATGTTCAAGAAAATACTGTAGTTAAACTGAGATTTAAATACAATATCCAAAGCATGCAGGGTGTCTGTGATGCTCTGTACTGCAGAGTGTCTGTGCTGCAGGGTGTCTGTGCTGCAGGGTGTGTGCGCTGCAGGGTGTCTGCGCTGCAGGGTGTCTGTGCTGCAGGGTGTCTGCGCTGCAGGGTGTCTGCGCTGCAGGGTGTCTGCGCTGCAGGGTGTCTGCGCTGCAGGGTGTCTGCGCTGCAGGGTGTCTGCGCTGCTCTGTGCTGCAGGGTGTCTGTGCTGCAGGGTGTCTGCGCTGCAGGGTGTCTGCGCTGCAGGGTGTCTGTGCTGCTCTGTGCTGCATGGTGACCCAGTGTTTGTGCTACTCCTCATGACCCAGCAGGGTGAAGGAGCAGCTCTACTCCTCATGACCCAGCAGGGTGAGGGAGCAGCTCTACTCCTCATGACCCAGCAGGGTGAGGGAACAGCTCTACTCCTCATGACCCAGCAGGGTGAGGGAGCAGCTCCTCATGACCCAGCAGGGTGAAGGAGCAGCTCTACTCCTCATGACCCAGCAGGGTGAGGGAGCAGCTCTACTCCTCATGACCCAGCAGGGTGAAGGAGCAGCTCTACTCCTCATGACCCAGCAGGGTGAGGGAGCAGCTCTACTCCTCATGACCCAGCAGGGTGAAGGAGCAGCTCTACTCCTCATGACCCAGCAGGGTGAGGGAGCAGCTCTACTCCTCATGACCCAGCAGGGTGAGGGAGCAGCTCTACTCCTCATGACCCAGCAGGGTGAAGGAGCAGCTGTACGCCTGATGACCCAGCAGGGTGAGGGAGCAGCTCTACTCCTCATGACCCAGCAGGGTGAGGGAGCAGCTCTACTCCTCATGACCCAGCAGGGTGAAGGAGCAGCTCTACTCCTCATGACCCAGCAGGGTGAGGGAGCAGCTCTACTCCTCATGACCCAGCAGGGTGAGGGAGCCTGCTGCTCCAGGGAGTGTGTGCCAGTCCGTCTGCCCTGGAACAGTGTAAACAGACAATAATAATGGACTGTGCAGCCATAGACACTTCCTTCCAACAATATATGCACACAATCCACATGAAGGTGCAGTCGTTACTCTCTCTCTCTCTCTCTCTCTCTCTCTCTCAGAGAGGGGTGGAGAGATATATATTCAGGAAGTGTTGCCAGGATTCCTGAGTGTCAGGGCATTAACGAGTTCTAGAACATCTAGCCAGATGGCTTTTACAACCAGAATCCAGCAGATCTCCTACACACCACGCAGGAAGTCACACGGATCTCCTTCACAGGAAGTCCCGGCATCAGCAGTGTGGGAGTCTGCTAGAGGAACAACCAGGCCTCAGACTGAGGCCAGAGGCTGACAGACAGACAGCCTAAAACGCTGCTCACAACAGATCTCTGTGTGTCCGTCTCCTGCAGACATGAATACAGCGTGCTGTTCCACAACTGAGACATTCTGTACAGATGTGACCTGAACTTGGAAGAGCTTTGCACAATCATTTGCGTTGTTGGGTCTCCCTGCTTCCTGCAAAAGTACTTGGGAGGGGGAAGGAGGGGTGGTAGGTGGTCAGAATGCCATTCGACAACACGTAATTCTGTACTCTGTATTCTACCTCAGTCTTCTACGTTTTCCTGCAGAACAGCGTCTGGAAGCATGCAGTGAGTTCCTGTATCTGAGCGAGGGGGTCCTCCAGTAAACTGACTCCACTGTCTGCTGGTGATCTTGCAGGCAAGCTGTAATAATCTCACTGCTTCCTGGAAAAACATGCACTCGACTGCAGCTCTTAGCTACCAGTGCCAATATATCCTATTGCATACTATTGCATAAGACCAACTATGCTAAGCATGGTGTAATAAAAAGAAAATCTCCAATCAGAGAGTAATGCGGATGGCGGATGGACTGGATTAATCCAAACTGACTTTAGTCGAACCATGAAAACATGACGGGGGAGGGGGGGGGGGGGGGGGGGGACTCGCGGGAGACAAAACATTGGATTCCAGAGAATCTGTCGCCACGAGTCAGGGGCAAACACGCGCAATGACGTCGTTAGGGTCAAGAAAGACGCGAGTGGCGTCAACATAAAATAACAAGCATTCCACAACAACATAATAAATGAACTGTAAGAAGCGCAAGACAAACACGAATAAAAACAATTGTGCAAATATAAATAAATAGTAAAGCTATTATTCAACAGGTGAGAATCCAGAAATACAGCAAACGGTACTTGCTAAACATAACAAAAACAGAGGACACACCTTTACACAACTGGCCCACTTCTAATATGGAAAATTACACATTACACGATTAAAAGTTAGCAATCCTACACGCAGCAGTACACACGTGAACAGCCCAGATGGATATCTTTGACAAAGGGCTGACTTGACTGCTCCGGCCGCTCCGATGTCAGCTAAGCACATTTGCGGTGTTTACATGAACAATCACAGCCTGCACGAAATTCGAGTAGCCACTACATTTCTGCCTTCGTACACCAACACATTACAATCAGGGAGACTGTATAGTCGCAAAATAACCAGTGTAAGTGTGTCCAGAAGCTATCTGCAACTTATTATGCCTAGAAATGCAAAAAAGATGTTTAGTTATAATAAACTAAACACATGCATTCTACAGGGGCAATATCAATGCTCTACAACCTACGGATCTCTTATGGGTAGAAGTATGTTGCTAGCTAGGAAATCAATTATGACACTTCGGAAAACTGCAGACAATAACTCGAGTCGACGAAGCGCCCGACTATTCATTTGGCTGGCTGTAGCTAGCTAACGTTCGCTAGCTAGCCGTAAACGGCTAGCTTTTTCACGTTGTGCAGACTTGGACAAGTTATAAAAATTACCTCTTTCACACGGCAGGCATTTCCTCCAATAGTCCAAAACTGAATAACAATTAGAAAACCTGTACAGACTTGCGTTTATAAGATGCTAATTCTCTCATAAAAGTTTGCAACTTCAACGCTGCAAATTTACAAGAACTGCAACTGCACGCGGACCACTTTGTGACAGGAAGATGACAGCCGGAGTTGCGCAGGCGCGCCCATTGGCCCACTTCATTTGTCACATTGAGCTCACAATGTGGCAAGCGCCAGATCCCGGCTGTGTAGTTCTCAATATTCCTCAAACTATCCTTTCGCATACCTGCTAGGATCGTCGTTAGGGTCCGGAGGTTCCATTGCAGGGAGAGGGCTCCTCGGTTCTACACGTGCATGGGCTCATCCATGTCCCGACAAATGTAGTAGCTGTTTGCACGTTTGCAGTTTGCAAAGGCGTCAAATTGGCGTCTTTTCAAAGCACTTTTTTTTATCCACCCGCAGAGTTAGGACTCGCCCGTTTGCGCGCTGTCGCCATCAGAAAAGCTCTTCTACGGCAACTCGTACAGTACATTACAAGTTACGACACTGGCGATGATCTTCGTGCTGCCGTTTTTTTCGTTGTCACTGTCCTCGATTCTCGTCTCTTTTATGTAAATATAATTATTCAGTTGGATATTCACCATATAGTTTAGCCTACATTAAAAAAAATATATATAATTTTTTTACGTGCAGTTACAATAAGGGCACAATCTATAGACTGTGTTAAATAGTAGGCCTACTTACATACTTTTGAACGTTGACATGATATTGTAACATTAATATGATGCTTTTTCAAGCCTCACATTCTCAATCCGTGAAGCCAGAACATAACCGTTCTAGTTTTCATCTTATATCAATGTGCATGAACTCTTTCTAGTAGATAGGAGTCTGGGTCATGACAGACATTACACTTAAATATACAATAGGTACGATTTTTTGTAGTAAAAGAAGCTCAGTCTTGTCCTCTCTAAACATGTTGTGTAAGCTAACGAGGCCCTCTGAAAGTTGTTTAGCAACACAGACAGCTCAGTGCCAGTGGAACAAACATTTATAAGTTTGGAGCTGTCGGCTACTTTCCAGCCAATTATATTCCAGCAATTCTTCTTCGAGCCAATCACCTTCGGCGAGGCGGGCCTCTCTCTTTCGACGATTTTGACAAGAATGTGGGTCTGTTTCTCATGTTTGGAAGTATTTTATGACGTTACCTACTGGAGCTAAGAGCCACCTGCAGAGAGGACATGCATTTACGCGATTTGTAGTCCCATAATAGTCACTGTATACTGTATACAGTGACTATACAGTGTATACGGTACCCGTTACCAAAAGGTGTTCTTTATGTCTCCCGCAATTGAAATGACATATACAGTAACCGACTCATATCTCTGACACTTCAACAAAGTTTTCAGTCTCTCTGTTAGATAATTTGACACCCGTCCCTCATTTGACTCTTCATCTGTCTGGATAAGTGAACAAGCTGCTGGTCCACAGCGCCACCTAGTGATGTCCTTCATGCGTGACATCAACTCTTTCTGACTTAAAGGCAGGGTAGGTAAGTTTTTAAGCTAGAGATTTGGGCTTGAGTTGGAAATGATTCAAACCTAAATATCCCACTCCCTCACTTCAAAGCCACTCCCCCAAACACATCAACTGTAGACAGACATCAGTAGCGGTTTTTGGCATGGGCGAAGCGGGCAGCTGCCCGAGGTGGCATGAAGAGGGGGGCGCCTAAACCTTGCCCAGGGCACCAAATGTGCTAGGACCGCCACTGACAGACATGTAGCCCATCCAGTCATTGCATTCAGTCCAAATGCCGTGTAAGCACTGGTCGTGTTTATTACAGTCATGCGACGCCCACAGATATCAGATTTATTTTATTTAACTGTCAAACCTTTAGATTTATTGGTTGCTATTTGGACGTGAAGTTTATTTCAACAAATATGACAATAAGTGCTTCTCTACAACATTACCCTGCTTTCAAACTGTCTAGGTTAAATTACCCCATGGTTAAAAGTCATGCTTAACTAACCAATCCCAGTCTAGATTCAGCCAAATCTTTGCCCAAGTGTTATTTTTAATTATTATAGTAAATCCTGGCTTTTTTTTAGCTCTAGTGGTCAAAACCTTGAAGACATTTGTGACGTTTAAGTCTTTTGAGTACTTTGACGTATGGCAGGGTTCGTACCACAGGGTCCACCGGGGTCCCACGTTTCACAGGATCTGCGCCATGTTGAACATCCAGCTCGTCCGGTTATGCGCTGTAGAGTGTCTCGCCGTGCTCCTGGCTTCATCAAAGATCTGTGCCGTCTTTGACGTAAGCAAAAAATGGGGTGCTGGTTTCCTCATTTCGGATTGGTTTCAAACTCTGTAATACTAAATTATTATTGGCCTTGTTTATGTATCACTTTGAGTGCTTGAGAAAGCCCAAATATGAATATATACAGCCCAACAGGGCGGGATGAGGCTGGCATGTATGAGTTTGGTTACACTTTAAACTGTTTACATCGATTACATTGTTTTGGAAAATTAATAAAGAAATGTATCTGACTGCCCAACCTGTCATGGAAGTTTAGAACTCATCCTGGTTAAAATAACAATTTTAAATGTGTGTTTTATTCATTAATTTGTGCCTCAGTTTAACTAAACATTTTTGTTAATTTTGTTAAATTATTATTACAATTTTTAAGCATATACAGTGAATTAATATTACCAAGGGTAATTAATTAGCAAGTAATATACTGTATATATTTATACTGTGGACAACATCCCAGCAGCTTGGATGATGGAATGACCTACATGTCGTGGAATGTGACCCGACAGAACATGACAGTCACAGACAAGCAGGCTGAATTAGAGAACAATAGAACTATTACGAGGTCAACATCACCTTTACTTCAACAGCTTGTTCTATAAAGCATTTCTTTTCCAGTTTATCATTAACATATTACTTTTTCAGGGTCTTCTTTGCCAACCTCAGTTTGCTGATGTTACACGTTGTGGAATAAGCATGTTAGTAACTTGGGGAGGCTTGCTGTGCAGGGACAGTCACAGAAGACCACAGGGAATCCTGGGCCCTGAGGTGTTGTTCTCAAGTCACTATTGTCTTCTTCTCTATCTTCTCCAGTTGACGTCCACAGCAGTGGGCCTGTGAAACCCACCCTAACCCAAATCTTGACCCGGAGTGCGAATCATTTATACCTAATGCATATACCAAGCAAAGTAAATCTATTTTATGAAAACTGAACGAGAGAACCATGTCCTTGTACTCAACTTCACTGCTCATCACTGATTTAACTTTCCATAAGAGAAATCTTCCTGTTGTATCAGGATGTTTGCCAACCATCAAGAGCACACAGGCCTACTGTACATTAACCAGACCACACTAATCAACCCAGAGAACTGTCTGACCTCATCACTCCTGTCTCTGCTATCCTCGGTCTTCCCTTACCTCAGGGCTTATCATTTAGCACACAACCTTGGACTGGCTCACAATTACTCTGGCCCTGCAAAGAATCTCAGATTCCCAACACACTCACCTTGAAATGTCACACCGGTTCAGACCAGGGCTATTTCTGGAGGCCTTTCTGACTAGCAGAGCATCTGGGGCAAGGAGACAACAGGGGAAAGTTATGCTCACTCATGTCAGTCCCACTGCAGTCCTACTGCTGAGGAAACATGAGAGGCTTATTCAGGTAGAACCTTTCTTGGGAAAGGTGTGGGATCATATTGTCAATATAGAACAATGTTTTAAAATGTAATAAGTTAGAGAATAGGTTGAGTGAGGTAGCCTCACAGTGAATGAGTTATGTAGGGGAAGTTTATGATGACATATTCACTCGTGATTACGTAAAAGAACATCACTGATATGTTTTACTTCCTGTTTTCCTGGTATCATACTACACTCTAACCTGCAAAAGAAGAAATGGATCAAATAAAATGTGCCTTATGGCAAACCTCTGAACGGGGAAGTCAGAGGATAATAGCTACATTGACTAACAAAGGCACCATGACGGATATTCACAGACCAACAGGTTCATCTCTTTATCTTGAGAACATCGCCCCACCCTGAGCAGCTATCTGACGCGCAGATAGGCGTGGTGCGTCTACAATTAGATATGATAAAGGGCATTGGTGCAGTTCAGACTAGCTGAAGTCTGAGGTGAGGTGTGATTTTGTTGTACTGCAGCGTTTGGTAATGACCTCACTTGTGCACCAAACCGAGCAAAACTAAACAGCTACACGCAAGTTGAAGTGTTGCTTTCACTTGAGGCAGTGAGAGAGATAGAGAGAGATAGAGAGAAAGAGAAAGAGAGAAAGAGAAACCTGTGAAGGGCAAAGACGAATGTGTCGAAATAAATATTGGTCATAGGTCGCCTGATAAAATTGATTATGGATTTGAACTAACACAAGTTCACAGTGCACAGATAAGAGCTGGGGCTATAAAACACGCTATGGAAAATACCGTGACCGATATTGAAATGAAAGCCTGTGTCTGTTCCCGTTTGATTTTGTGATTTTGTATAGGAAGATAAACTATAATCGACAACAAGGTGCGCTTATTTTAATATATATTTTCACAGCATAATAGGACCTACTAGCCCTGTGCCACAGGCATAACATGTTTAAATTAGGATTTTGTTTCACCGCACCCTATCTCGACCATTGTTGTTTTTGTATAGATAAAACAAGGCTTATTTAACACCAGCTACCGCTTTCGATGGCTTGGCTATAGAGGGCCGTCTGTTTCTATACCTGGGAGGAGAGAAGATGAAAACATACGTCACACATCCACCCTCGACTCGGCCGCCACATCACCCAGCCTGCTTCCAAAAGCAGGTTTGGTGAAAGTCAACCGAATACGGAGACCTCCGAGGATAAACACCGCAAAAATAGACGAGGAGAATAATTATATCTTTGGTCGTCGACATTGACAGAATTGCGCTGGACAGAAGATTATCATCGTTGACGCCGGTGCAAATTTCAACATTGTAAAAAATCGAGGGAGAACTGTTAAAATGTTACAGTCGTTAACCAGTAACTCGTGCGTTAGGTTGATCCAGAGTCACAAATCGACGTGGTATTTTTTGTTTTTAGTTCTAGGATACCTTCTGTATCTAATATTTGGCGCTGTTGTATTTTCCTCGGTGGAACTGCCGTATGAGGACCTGCTAAGACAGGAGCTTCGAAAAATAAAGAAGCAATTCCTCCAAGATAACGAATGTCTGTCGGAGGAACGCCTCGAGGAGTTTTTGGAGAAGGCACTGGAGGCTAGTAACTATGGAGTTTCCATCCTTCAAAATGCTTCGACAAACTGGAACTGGGACTTCACCTCTGCGCTGTTCTTCGCCAGCACCGTACTGTCCACCACAGGTGAGTGCCACTGCTATACATTCACAACAAAAGTCTGTCTGAACACAGCAGCCGCTCTCAGCCCGGAAGCCATGGGCGCAGTTTTTTCAAAATAGTGAAATTACGTCTCCCTGTCAGGCCTACGTATGTGTTGAGGTGGTGCATGATTGTGGTTACTACTGTCTATTGTTTAAACGTTTGCCAAAGTGGTTCAGGTGTAATACAGGTTATCGCGCCAGGTGATATAGGCCGTATTTTTGATGCAGGTTGAGGCGACGCTGAAATGTATTCCTCCACGAAACAGTACCCACATGACAGCAGGATACATGAGCTTTCTCAAAAAGCCTGACACGGGCATTATTTTGTGGGCCAGGCGTTAAGTAAAGTTATGTCTACGGAAACATCATGAGGATGAAAACGTCCTTTAAACATGAAAATCATACAAACACTGTCATTCAGCTTCACACCTTGCATCATCAGCTTGCTTCGAAAAACATTCATCCACTCACTTACGGTGAGTGAATGACAACCTGAGCATATTCATTAACCCGTTCTCTCAAACAACCACCCCAGTTCCTAGAAAACCTATGTGTTATCTTCCACATATATCTTCCATTTTTTTTAGCGGATATTGCACAAAACGGTGGCTGAGCTTTTACAGTCAGCCACGTGTAGTCTCGACAACTCACTTCGAATAAACAGTTTCGTTATAACCGCTCGGCTAGTGCGGAGTGAAGAAAACGACCTACCGCTGCCTCAGCTCTGTGTTTAGATAACAGACCCCGGATAGAGGGCGAGGGCGTGGGCCCTGAACCCTAGATTATAGTTTTATCCTTTGTTGTCTAGACAACAGCTCACAGATAGCTGATGTCGCCCACCTGTCTCACAGTCATTTACGGTAATAACAGTGGGGCTGCGTGGGAGGTTGTCAACCTCGAGCATGGAATGCTTTCATTCAGGGGTGTGTCCTTGTTGACCAAGGCTATGTAGCAACTGCTTTATAACTCAATAGTACATGTTTTTATGGATGTGAAACAGAACTGAACTTTATTTATTCAACAAAAATAGAACAGAACTACAACCACAACAAATAGAACAGAACAGAACTGGAACAGTTAACATAGTAAAGTTAAGATGCTGGTGTTCAAGGCTCTCTTAGTATTAGTAATGCATTTAGCATGTTCTTGCCAGAAACACAGGCATGTTTAACCTTCATGCTATAGGTCCACTTGTCCAAAACAGGCCACCTTGTGTTATTGACATATTGGTCACCTGGGTGTGACAGTGCCCTGGAACAGACCTGCATCTGACAGGCTGCTGACGTAGCTTGGCTGTTGCTAGTAAAACCACTGGCTCTCAGTTGTAGATGTTAAAGACACCAACAATGGAAGAATGATGGTGGATGTCTGAATTACGTCACTGCTCCACCTGTGTATGTGGGTGTCTGTCTGTAGACAGGAAGTGCCGCTCATATTTCACAATCTGGGTTCTGGAATTCTGTGTGTGTTGTGTAGGTACACGTATTTTAGGCTTTTATACAAATGTTGGTGTGGATAGAATATTCCACTCACATACCCTTATGTGTCTTGCTGTTCTAATCCTACTCTCTTTCCTCCTCATCATTTTCTCCTTCTCCTTTTCTTCCCCATCTTTTTTCATCTTCTCTTTTCCCACTTATCTCCTCTCTCCTGCTCATGGTCCCTCCTTCTCTCCTGTCTCTCCCCTTCTCTCATCCTCTCCCCTCCTCCTCTCCTCCTCCTGTCCTCCACTCCCCTCCTCCTCTCTTCCTCCTCTCTCCTCCTCCACTCCTCCTTTCCTCCATCTCTGTCTCCAGGTTACGGCCACACAGCTCCCTTGTCAGATGGAGGCAAGGCCTTCTGCATCGTCTATTCCGTGATCGGCATCCCCTTCACCCTCCTCTTCCTCACCGCCGTGGTGCAGAGGATCATGGTCTTCAGCACGCGCCGGCCCGTCATGTACGTGCACACTCGCTGGGGCGTGTCCAAGCCGCTGGTGGCCGTGGTGCACGCCACTCTCCTCGCTGTCCTGGCCGCCTCCTGCTTCTTCCTCATCCCGGCGGCCATTTTCTCTGCCCTGGAGGAGAACTGGAACTTCCTGGAGTCGTTCTACTTCTGCTTCATTTCGCTCAGCACCATCGGCCTGGGAGACTACGTTCCAGGAGAGGCCTTCAACCAGCGCTTCAGAGAGCTCTATAAAGTGGGGATCACTGGTGAGTCTGCATCACGACTGTCAGTCATCAGTGGTGTTGACGTACAGTATGTCAGGATCCAGTCATTCCTGAGGGATGTCAGGTATATCAGCAGAGTTTTAGAGAGCTCTCGCATCAACACATTTACCCATTAGGCAAAGTAGGCAACCGCCTGGGGCCCCCAGCTGCCAGGGGCCCCTTGAAAGACTCCATAAAAAATACTATAGGATCAATAATAACTATAATAATAATACTAATCGATTAAAAGTCATAACCTCCCCCAAAAGTATCAACAAAAATCGCTGCTCGTTAGTGAGGAAAGGGTCAGTTCAAGTTATGTGTAGCTGATCGGTTAAACTCACTCCTCAGGTATGTAACAGGCCACCCGCATCAGTGAATAGCTGTCTTTTTGTTGGCGTAGCTGGTAGTGCACGCGCCTGAGATGTTGGAGGTGGTGAGTTCAATCCTGAGTGTAGGCGAATATCGGTATAATATTGAGTATTCTTCCGACCGGGGCACGGCCACGTCTGTTACTTAAGGACATCATTTTGTGTGGTTGTTGTCTGGTTGTTTAGATTATATGGATTGAAAAGAGTGAGAATAGGAATTAAGGGGGCCCCATGCCTGTCTTCGCCTGGGGCCCCGAAATCACTAAAACCGCCCCTGACGAGGGGTCAGTGTAGTTGTGCTGCTTGTCATGATTGCTGTGGACAGCGATTACACACAGCAGTTATCTTATTTCTGAAGCAAAGTAGCTCTTAGCACAATCAATTGAAGTTCTTTGCTGAAGCTCTGTTTTTTTAGATGCCGATCACAAATTCAGTTGGTCTCAGTTTGTCATGATAATTCCCCAGCCCCTGACAACCGTGGAAGGGTTCAAGGCCAGCTCAGAGGTGGTGCTGCTCTGGAACCAATTCTCCTGGCCGGGAGACGGTTCTTTTTCTGTCAAACGCAAAGAACAAAGAACTGATTTGAGATTGGGCATCAGCTCCAAACCCTTCTAACTGCCTTGGTGGAAAAGGAGTGACACACTCACGCACTCACACACACACACACACACACGCACTCACTCACACACACTCACACGCACTCACACACACACACTCACACGCACTCACACACACAATCACACGCACTCACACACACACACTAACTAAGATAAATTAACTGTGAAGTTACATATTTAAGAATCTCAATGTTCAGTTAAAACCCTAACTGGTCCATTTCAAATGTAACACAGGAAGTGTGAAGTTACTGATGTAACACAGCTGCAGAGCCCTGTGAAGTAGAGCGTGGTTTAGGGGCCTGGCTGTGTTCTGGCTGTGCTCTGTGTTCTGGCTGTGTTCTGGCTGTGCTCTGTGTTCTGGCTGTGCTCTGTGTTCTGGCTGTGTTCTGGCTGTGTTCTGGATGTGTTCTGGCTGTGTTCTGGCTGTGTTCTGGCTGTGCTCTGTGTTCTGGCTGTGCTCTGTGTTCTGGCTGTGTTCTGGCTGTGTTCTGGCTGTGTTCTGGATGTGTTATGGATGTGCTCTGTGTTCTGGCTGTGCTCTGTGTTCTGGATGTGTTATGGCATTTTTTTCTGGATGTGTTCTGGATGGTGTTCTGGATGTGTTCTGACTGTGTTCTGGCTGTGTTTTGGCTGTGTTCTGGATGTTTTCTGGATGTGTTCTGGCTGTGCTCTGTGTTCCGGCTGTGTTCTGGCTGTGTTCTGGATGTGTTCTGGATGTGTTCTGGCTGTGCTCTGTGTTCTGGATGTTTTCTGTCTGTGTTCTGGATGTGTTCTGGCTGTGCTCTGTGTTCTGGATGTTTTCTGTCTGTGTTCTGGATGTGTTCTGGCTGTGTTCTGTGTTCTGGATGTTTTCTGTCTGTGTTCTGGATGTGTTCTGGCTGTGCTCTGTGTTCCGGCTGTGTTCTGGCTGTGTTCTGGCTGTGTTCTGGATGTGTTCTGGCTGTGCTCTGTGTTCTGGATGTGTTCTGTCTGTGCTCTGTGTTCTGGATGTGTTCTGGCTGTGCTCTGTGTTCTGGATGTGTTCTGGATGTGTTCTGGGGCACATCCTGACCCAGGCAGACCCGGGCAGAGCCTCATGAGGCTCAGAATAGACAAGCAGGCAGATTTAATTTATTAGGGGCTCTTGCATATTTCATGTGAAATAGTCTCGGTGCTTTTTGATGTCTGCTGGACCTAAAATACGAGCAGATGTCTTTTCTTAGGTCCCTCATCTCTCCTCATTAGTGTGGTCTGTTCAGACCCTGACAGACCTGCATATGGGGCTGTGCAGGTCTGGCCAGACTGGCTCTGTTGATGCCAGTCTGGCTGCTGGAGATCTGTTTGCATCAACACTCTTGTCCTTTGTACGATCCTGTTTGTAAACGAATACTTTGATTGTCAAATATGTGGCTTGCTAACGCTTTCACAACATTAGCAAAACTAAATTACTCTGGCAGGAATGCCTCATTCAGCAAAGATCCCTATTGATTCTTCTTGCTGGGTTTGGCTCTCTCTTGCTCCCCCTGCTGGTGAGAAAGTGTCACTGCTATAGGCCTCAGACACAGCTACAAAGACCATGCTAGTATGATAGCAGTGCTAACTTAGCACCTAGTTTAGTAGCTACCTACGTTGGCAGCTAGCTCCAGGTGGGTTGCACTGAGCTGAGAAGTTACGTTAGCTGCTAGGCTAACTAATAATAACATTTATTTAGCAGACGCTTTTAAACAAAGCAACATGAAGGGGGTTTTGAACCTGCAACCGTTTGATCAACAGTTAGTTGCTCTATACCACTGGCCTCTCCTCAGGCCCTTAGCTCCAGACAAGCTGAACGGTCTGCTGGTGAGCTGCAGGACCTGTCTGCAGTCTGGGGGTGGTCATGACAGGACCTGTCTGCAGTCTGCTGGTGAGCTGCAGGACCTGTCTGCAGTCTGCTGGTGAGCTGCAGGACCTGTCTGCAGTCTGGGGGTGGTCATGACAGGGGATCTGGGCTCATGTGTGATGTCATCAGTCTCACCAGCATCAGCATGCTGTGGCGCTAACGCCCACGAGCCATGTGACATCAACACACCGGAATGTTTGTGGGGGAGGAGGTGAGTGTGTGTGGAGGTGTGTGTGTGTGAATGGGTGGAGGGGTTCCCCCCCCCCTCCCCCCAGACAGACAAATTAAGCTATCTTGCTTGATATAGAGCTAGCGATAGCTATCTTTTAAATTGGTGGTTAACCATGTTTCTAGTTTCTATCATTAACATTCTTGTGAATATTCTACAGCTAATTTCCATTACAAATACAGTCGTGACAGATTTTTGGGGTATTAGATAGCAGACTTGCCTTTCTTGCACTTTCTCACGACGCAGAACGCACCGCTACACTGAGGTGATTCAACAAGCTTCTGTATTGCACACTGCCTGGTCACTCACGCGCGGTGTTTCTTGAGTTTTATTGGGCACTGGTCACTCGCGCTGTGTTTATTGAGTGAATTTTGACTATGGCAGTCAGTGTAATAGTGTGTGATATCCCCTGCCATAAAGTCAACATTTCTGTGTATCGCCAACCTGTTATTGAATGAATATGGTGACTATATTGTGATATTTACGATTACAGGTAAGAACGATATATAAATGTATCGACCCCCCCGACCTGTGGTTTTTACTTCTTTTGGTGGGGTCCAAGCCTTAATCGGGGGGGTCAGACCCCCCCAAACCCCCCCGTAATTTGCACACTGCCTATAAGGATCAGTTGGAGTCATTCCTTAGATGCCTTTCCAAGTATACACCCTCATCTCTCTTTCTCTTTCTGTTTCTCTATCTCTCTCTGTCTCTCTCTCTTTCAGAGATACATACAAAAACACACACTCACACATAAACACTGTATACATTGATTTCCTTGTGTATTTCCCTATATTTCCTATAGCTTATGTGGATGACAGGTCACTCTCATCCACCCTCTTACATGCTGCTCACCCAAACACACTTTAAAATACCATTACTCAGTCAACATAAACCACATCTCATCTTCTCTGTCTCCCTTCTTACTCATCCCTCGCTTTGCCACCTCTCTCTCCCCATTATAGAGGAGATGCAGAGATCTACAGACCCCTCTCTCTCTCTCACACTCCCCCCTGCTCTGTCTCTCTACAACCACAAGTATTTCTTTTCTGCCTTGGCCTCTCTTTTACAACTGTCTCTGCCCCTCTGCTTTTTCTGACTTTCCTCCCCCCTCCCTCCTTCTCTCCCTTTTCCTCCTCCGAACAGGTACTTATTTTCCTGGTTCTAATTATGATGTTGCTGGTACTGTTGATCCTCTGTAACCTAATGATTCTCTCTCTCTCTCTCTCTCTCTCTCTCTCTCTCTCTCTGTATGTCTACCTCCCTCCCTCCCCCGGCCTCCCCCTCCCTCCCCCAGTCTACCTCCTGCTGGGCCTCATCGTGATGCTGGTCGTCCTGGAGACGTTCTGCGAGCTGCAGCAGCTGAAGCAGCTGAGGCAGATGTTCTACCTGAAGAAGGAGAAGCCCCAGGACCGCCTGGCCATCCTGGAGCACGACCACCTCTCCTTCACCTCCGTCTCCCAGGGCTCCGCCCTGCGCTCCCACAAGCCCGACATCAACACTCCCGTCCTCACCTCGCCCTGCGACGACCCCATGATCGGCTAGGAGGAGGGATGGACGGATGGAGGGGTGGAGGAGGAGGCCTGACTGGAGGGGGAGGGAGGATGAACTTGGTGGGGAGGGAGGGGGGGGGGGGGGCTGGAAGGGAGAACATTTGACTGGGTAGGTGGGGAGGTTGTTCATGGGCATGGTGAAGTATAGCAGTATCAAGTCCATACACCTCAGTTGCAGCTAGTAGCTTACAGTACAGTAACCATTCCAATCCACTGTAAGGTCTCTCACAGGGATGCTGTTATCCTCACAGCCCCTAGGGGGCGCAAGTCACTGCTGTAATAACAACATTGCTACTGTCAGCTGGTTTGCTGCATAGGGACGCGTGTGTAAAAATATAACAGGACGTAACCAACGCACATGTAGATGTTTCCTGTTTTAAGGGTCTTCTGTAAACAGCATCATGTAGCCTGCAGTAAGGAGCTCACAGTAGCCAACAGGAGGTAACAATAGCAGACCCATCTGTAGAGGAATCATGCATTTAAAAGTAACTAAACAACAACACCTAGTTTCTTAGACCCCTATGGTGAATGCTCATGCACGGCTCAATGCACAACTCAATAATCCTGCTCTTGATTCCGACAAATCTTTCCTCAAGTGTTATTTTGGATGATTTGGTGGTCTCAGCTATTTTAGTGGTTAAAAAAAAAGTTTGAAGACATTTGTGACGTGTGAGTGTCTATTCAAGGGACTCTTACTTTCTTTAGCTTACCTTTTCACCCGGAAGCGGTTTTGTTTTGAGATCATCTCAAATCTTTGATCTAATCTAACATGATCAGACAGGTGAAAGCTTGTAATTCCTCTATACAGGTGATGCCAACCCAGTCATGTCAAAATATGTGTTTTCTTAGACAACCAAAGGATTCAAGGAAAGAGGGATGCGATGAAGGGAGGAGGGATCAAGGAAAGGGCTGGCCCCTAGCTTTGCATCATGAGTCAGTGGCAGGAGTCATATAGCAGGCGGTGCTACTCAGGCTTAGAGAACAAGCGCCCAGCTGGATTGGCTTTGCACATTGTACCACACAATGCACAAAAACACGCAGGATATATGATATCTGGGGGGGGGGGGGGAAACACATCAATACAGACTAGACTCCTTGGTGCAAGACCAGTGATGAAATCATAGATCTATATTTCAAAAATGGAACTGAAACCATTTATAACGTGTTTTGGACCGAAATAGCTCTATTTTTTGAAGATGCATAAGGAGGGGATGTTTACAGATGTGTGATTGTAATTTATGGAGGTGATGTTGTATGAGTAGCATGTTCTCTGGAAGACAATCTGTTTTAAAGAAAGTTGACCGGAGGGACCCACCTCTGACTGCTGCCGGTAGCAGCTCCAGCGAGGCCTCATGGTTTGCAAACAGACGGCTACATTACGTGATGGCCAGCAAGCAATGCAAGCTAAACTGAATTTATTTATTACGACTCATTCCATTTAGCAGGAAGTATGTTTGCTTGTAGCCTACATATTTGTCATTCCGTATTTGGAACACATCTTCAGTGTACGTTGGAGTAGAATGTGTGTGAATCCATACTGTACAGAAATCTAGAATGTTTCACCGTCGCACTGCGGAAGAGCTTCGAGGCTTTAACTCTTCTAGAAGGCACCTTGTTTTAACAGTGATGTTAACTACACAGCTGCGTTCATTACTTCTTGAAAAAAAGAAATAAGGAGAAGTCTGTCATTTCATACTTGCCAAAAACGTGTTCTTCAAATGTACAGGCATGTTTTGATTGTTCCATAGATGTGTTGCAGTGTTATCTTAGAGGCTTGTTGGAGAGTGATGTGCCTCATGGTGCCTCTGAGCTACACCAGCCGTCTGCTGTCAGCTGTGGTTCTGTGTTTTTACTTGTGTTTTAGTCCCTATTAGTCCCGGTGTGTTCAAAACTTCATCCTTAAAACTTGAAAACCCGATGTAGTTTGGTTTGAAATGGAAAATGTTTGGTAACCCTTTATTTACAGTCCATCTGTGTATAGTACTTGCAAAATAGATTATTGAATAACCATGATCAAATGTTGCTTTTAAATAGCCTATACATAACCAGTTTATCAGCATAGATTCACTATTCTTCTATCTATTTGATAATTTGAGAATGTTTTGTTGATCTACAGATATACTGTCTACATTAAGAACTATACAGGCTAACGTATGTGGTACCAACGCTTTTTCTCTCTCTGTCATATTATTTGCATTCAGCAGTGGTGTATCGTGCAAAACATACCGTAGCTAGCTTTAACACGTTGCCAGCTTTACATAACAGACAGCTAGCTTTAACAGATAGCTAGTTTAAACAGATAGCAAGCTTTAACAGATGTCTATCTTAAATATATAGCTAGCTTTGAGAACTTGCTTTACAGTAACAGATAGCTAGCTTCATCCTGTAGTCTACAGGCCCAGGCCTGGCAGCAGGGTTCATGTGAAGTTCATTCCTGTGTGAAGGTGTGAGGTGTACATGTGATCTGTGAAGCTTCCTAGTGTAATAACACAATAACATGCTGCTGTAGTACGAGACACCTCCTCTGTGACGCTGTTTCTGTTGAGCTACTGCCTTTTGTCTTCTCTTCCTCTCCCCTCTCAGTTTTCTCCTGCTTTCTCAGTCACTGATAAACACCTCTTATCCTAACCCTTTACCTCTCGTTACCTCTCTTTCTTCCTTCTCGATTATGCTGTCTCTTTGATGGGCACGCTTTTCACCTCTCTCCCAGACACCATTTCTGTCTTTGTCTCATCTCTCTCTCTCTCCCTCTCTTATCTATCTCCCTCTCTTATCTCTCTCCCTCTTATCTATCTCCCTCTCTTATCTCTCTCCCTATTATCTATCTCCCTCTCTTATCTCTCTCCCTCTCTTATCTCTCTCCCTCTCTTATCTCTATCTCTTTCTCTCTGTTCCTGGAACTGATTATCTGACAAGCTGTAAGCCCAGGCTGGAGTACAGAACCATATAACAACACATCATGTTTACTGTAACTACCTGCAGCATCCTTGTCGTCTTTTCATCCATCGCTCCTTCCTCTCTCACCTCTTTGTCTGTCATCCCTCTGTCATCCCTCCCTCCCCTCCTGGTGGGGTGGTTCCTGGTGTGATGATCCTGACTATCTGACTGTATTCCAGCTGCTTCCTGTGACTGCTGCCTCTTCATCTGACACCCTCCCACCCAAGAGAACAACACGATAGACAGACAGACCGACAGATAGACATGGATTCATAGATGGATAGATGACATGAGAGAATGAAAGAGGGAGGCAAGGAGAGAGTGAGAAAAGGATAGAGGGGAATGTGATAAGGGAGGAGAGGGAAGGATAGAGTTAGAGTAAACAAGAGGCAGGGACAGGGGGGCAACTACCCAGTGTCAGAGGGGTATGCAGCAACAATTTTGGCGCCCCCCCAAAAAAAATTTAAAACAAAAAAGTAAGTGTCTAAATCATGTATGGGCTTTAAATAATAAAGGTTTATAATAAAGTATATCAGCCACTGTAGGCCTAGGTATATATAGGTATATTCAGGGCTCGACAAATTGTGGCAACCAAATTGTGACAAGTGGTAACATAATCATCACCCCTGGTTGCCCCCTCTGGCAACCACATTATTGTAGCCCACTTTTTTCTTGTACTTTATTTTCATTTCAATAAATCATCATTGATGGCATTCGAGCATATGCTTTGTTTAAATGTTGTTTAAATGTTGCGATGTTTAAATTTGCGTTCTGATTTGTTTACTACGTCCCCACTGTCAGACATAGGCTAATTGTTATATTTCCCACATGCAGGGTTTTGATACAGAAATGCATTTTTCATTCGCAATGCATTAGCCTAGCCTATAACAAAACATGACTTCATCTGTAAGCAACCCCACTTTAGCTCACGTTAGCAAACACTGGCTAGTCTGAGAACAGTCTGTTAACATGAATATTAGCAAGTCTCCAAGTGTGGTAGCAAATCTATGCATGATTCCATTGTAAACCAGAGTTATTGCATTAGTTATGTCTTCCAGATTCTTGTCATTTATTGTACATGCTACCTTATATTTTCCAGTTTTCAGCTCAGCAACCTCGGTTTTGCGTATTCTAAACTAGCCGTGTGCTATACTACGGTACGGTGGCCCTGAAGTGCAAATCACACCCACTAACATGAGTGCATCCCCCAAATGAAAACACTCCCCCCAAATACGAATCAACTTCCCCCAAATAGGA
>CM042857.1:18737693-18740193 GCA_023658055.1 Thaleichthys pacificus | reverse complement strand
TCAGATGTCTCTCTTCCTCTCTCTCTCTCTCTCTCTCTCTCTCTCTCTCTCTCTCTCTCTCTCTCTCTCTCTCTCTCTCTCTCTCTCTCTCTCTCTCTCTCTCTCTCTCTCTCTCTCTGTCTATCGCTCTCTCTCTCTCTCTGTCTATCGCTCTCTTCATCTCTCTTTCTCTCGATCTCACACTCTCTCTTCCTCTCTCTATCTCACTCTCTCTCTTCCTCTCTTCATCTCTCTCTCTCTTTCTCTCTATCTCAGAAAGAGAAAGAGTAGGCGTTTGGGAGGGGGGTCGCTCGATGCAAGAGCAGTGTTACTGGGGCTGGTCACAGCAAGGTTGCGTATTGAGTTCTCGTATTGTAAGCTGGAGGGAAAGATGGAGGAGTTTGTTGATGTGTGGGGGTGAGGGGTGCCTTGTGTACAGTGGATGGGGAGGGGGGTTTACAGCTGAAGTTCTGCATAGGAGGGTTTTTTATTTTAATTTTTGTTTTGTTTTTGTTTGATTGGAAAGGAACATTTTTGAAATGTATAAGTGAAATGGGTTTGGTTTGAATAAGAAATGGCTGGTGTGTTGAAACTGCTTGGTAAACTGGCAGTTCTAACTGCCCAATAAAGGTATCTTTAAAAGTTAAAAAGTCTCTTTCTCTCTATCTAACACTCTCTCTCTTCCTCTCTTCATCCTTCTCTCTCTTTCTCTTTATCTCACACTCTCTCTCTTCCTTCCTCTCTCTCTCTCTGTCTCTCTCTCTCTCTCTCTCTCTCTCTCTCTCTCTCTCTCTCTTTCTCTTTATCTCACACTCTCTCTCTTCCTCTCTCTATCTCACTCTCGCTTTCTCTCTATCTCACACTCTCTCTCTTCCTCTCTTCATCCTTCTCTCTCTTTCTCTTTATCTCACACTCTCTCTCTTCCTTCCTCTCTCTCTCTCTGTCTCTCTGTCTCTGTCTCTCTCTTTCTCTTTATCTCACACTCTCTCTCTGTCTCTCTCTCTCTTTCTCTCTATCTCACACTCTCTCTCTTCCTCTCTTCATCCTTCTCTCTCTCTATCTCACTCTCTCTGTTCCTTTCTCTATCTCACTCTCTCTCTTTCCATCTTTCAGTCCCTCTCTTGCACTGTTCCTTTTGTTGTTCTCCCAAGAAAGGGAGAGAGAGATTTTTACGTCTAATTTACAGTTTTTCACAATTGTTAACACACAAAAAGCAAATATTTGGCACAATTTTCACAACCTTACAGTTTTTCACAATTGTTACAGTAACACACAAAAAGCAAAACTTTGGCACAATTTTCACAACCTTAACTTCAAGTACCAATTGCTGGACCCAATTTGGCACAACTTCACACTCCCTTATCTGCATTAGACTCTGACTTTACTTGTTTACACACTGATGTCAATTACACATCACCTTGTTGTCAAAACACTACACACAATGTTGCACACACTTCTCAAGTAAAGTCTCAAAGCATCAACCTACAACACACAAATATTCAAATCTCTAAACACTCAGGTCTGGTGAGCAATTTGCGATCAGAACTGCAGCATAAAAAGGGCCTTCAGCCTCTGTTTTGTTTAGTGAATAATGGAGAACTTAGAACATATCAACAACCAGAGAAGGAGAGGGGTAAGAGTGAGAGGAGGAGGACAAGGAAGAGGACAAGGAAGAGGACAAGGAAGACGAGGGAGAGGAAGAGGAGGACAAGAAGGAGGAGGAAGAGGAGGACAAGGAGGAGAAAAAGGACAAGGAGGAGGAAGAGGAGGAGGAGAAAGAAGAAGGAGAACGGTGATCTCTAATGAGATTCGGGCCACCGTGGTAGACCATGTGCTCAACCATGGTTTGAGCATGAGGGAGGCTGGCCAGAGGGTCCAACCAAATCTCAGCCGCTTCACAGTTGCTGCCATCATTAGAACCTTCAGGATGGAGAACAGGTATGAATTATATTTGCCTTAGAATAGAATACAGTGTGCTCACTGTATTTGTATTTTGCAGGACTGAAAGAGAACCACACCGTGGAGGAAGAACATGCACTTTCACAGCCGAACAGGAGACTGACATTGTGAAAATGGTTTGTGAAAACAACACTATCACACTCCAACAGATACAAACCAGGATCCTGGCTGACCATTCCTACATTCAGAAACATCCAGACCGTCAGCCTCTCTACACTGGACCGTGTTCTCCGCAGGAATGCCATGCGGATGAAACAAGTGTACAGGGTCCTATTCGACCGGAACACAGACCACATCAAGGAGTTACGGCAAGAGTTTGTGCTTGTAAGTCCCATACATTCAGCACTGACACATGCATGTATTGTACCTGTAATCCAATATTGTTCCTTTTCTACAGTGTCTCACTGTAGCCCACTGTGTTGACCCATCTGTGTCCATACTATAACTTGCATTATCATGCTGTCTGTTCCAGTGGATCCAGGAGCATGACACAGCTAATGAGCTATATGAATACATATTCATTGATGAGGTTGGATTCAACCTGGTGAAGAGGAGGCGCCGG
>CM042857.1:18485193-18732693 GCA_023658055.1 Thaleichthys pacificus | reverse complement strand
CCCTCCCTCCCTCCTCCTCCCTCCCCTCTCCTCTTCCCCCTGCCAGGCCTTCCCCTCCCCCCCCTCCCTCCCTCTCCTCCCTCCCCCTCTCCCTCTTCCCCTGCCAGGCCTTCCCCTCCCCCCCTCCCTCCCTCCTCCTCCCTCCCCTCTCCTCTTCCCCCTGCCAGGCCTTCCCCTCCCCCCCTCCGCCTTCTGTAAGCAGTGGCTGCAGTCAGCAGATGTCCTGAGGTCAGAGGATGGGTAGCTCTTGTCATGTGGTTCATACATAACATATCAGACCTCCATGTAGGACATCCTTTAAATACGAGGAAAGTCATAAAAGACTTAGTGTCTTCCTCGAATCCCCTCCCTGGAGATGTGTGAAGTGTGTGGTGTTTGTGCATGCATGTGCGTTAGTGTGTGTGGTATGTATGTGTATGTAAGCATGTTTATAAGTGTGTGTGTGTGTTAGGGTAAGCGTTGCTGTGTTGTCGCTGTATATTGGTGACCCACATCATAAGGTTTTAAATAGCTCCTTAAGTAGCTCCTGACTCTGGAGGGGGGAGGGACAGGGTGGTCTCTCTGAAGGTGCTGTCTCTCTGAAGGTGGTCTCTCTCAAGGTGGTCTCTCTGAAGGTGGTCTCTCTGAAGGTGGTCTCTCTGAAGGTGGTCTCTCTGAAGGTAGTCTCTCAAGGTGGTCTCTCTGAAGTGGTCTCTCTCAAGGTGGTCTCTCTGAAGGTGGTCTCTCTGAAGGTGGTCTCTCTGAAGGTGCTGTCTCTCTGAAGGTGGTCTCTCTGAAGGTGGTCTCTCTGAAGGTGGTCTCTCTGAATGTGGTGTCTCTCTGAAGGTAGTCTCTCTGAAGGTGGTGTCTCTGAAGGTAGTCTCTCTGAAGATAGTCTCTCTGAAGGTGGTGTCTGTGAAGGTGGTCTCTCTGAAGTTAGTTTCTCCGATGGTGGTGTCTCTGAAGGTAATCTGTCCAAAGGCGGGTGGGTCAGGGTAGTCCCTCTGAAATTTATATCAGAATTGAACACTGGCACAGGCAGTGTGTGTCAGCCAGGGTGTTGCCCTGAGAGGGGTGAGAGGTGGGGGAGGGGTGAGAGGTGGGGGAGGGGTGAGAGGTGGGGGAGGGGTGAGAGGTGGGGGAGGATGGTTGGTCTGTCCAGAGGGGGTCTGTCCCAGAAAGGTCATGTTTACCCTGGCTAGCTGTGCGGGAGTCACATGGGTACATGATGGGCACCTGCCCAAACTACAGAGAGACGAATAGTCAGACAGCCAGTTCATATTCATGCTTGTCTTCATGTGAAGGGAACTCTGATGCCAGATAGATAAACAACACATGATGGCCAGCTAAACAGGTAAATACCTTCATGTTACATTTCATCCACATTTTCGGATTTATGCTACCACCTCACTGGCTGAAACTTTCCCTCACCGCCACCACCAGCCAATCAGAGCTGGCTTGTTGCACTGTCTCTGGGCCGGAATGGTCATTAAATATTGATTCTAAGGAGGGAGTGAATTTACGTTGTGTTCAAAACGGTGAGACGTTGACTGGACACCAGGGAGTTCTGAAACATCAGCTGGTGAAGTCTGGTGGACCAACAACCAACCCAGTTACAGAGAAGCAATCATCCACTCTGGAGGAGAGAGAAGCTGAGCGTTCAAATATTAAAGAAGCAGAACTGCTCCCGGATGGTTTGTGTTTAGCCGTCATAACTCACCCGGCACGTAACTCACAGGAGACGTGGACACCTTTAGCTCGGTGGTTAGAGGGATTGACCGCAGCTCGAGAGTTTGCAGGTTCAAACCCCTTCCACACACGTTGCATTGGAGCAAAGAGACTGCTCTCATGACATTTCCGTGACATTTGATTCATTCAGCAAATGCTTTTATCCAAAGCGACGTACAGATACTGCACATGGAAAACACAACAAAAAAGACCAAGGATCAGACGTGCATCAGAGTCAAGAAACGGTATTGGAGTTACTGGCCATATTGCAAAGTAACCACATCTCAGCTGTCAAGCACTGTGAACAAAACATAACACTACAATGCAACATTGACATCTCGATTAGAGCTATTATGAGCTAGAATAGCTCGCAGTGTAAAGCAATGGCCTTTGGTGTATTATGTGTTTAGGGAGTCAGGTGGCTGAGCGGTTAGGGAATCGGGCTAGTAATCTGAAGGTTGCCAGTTCGAGTCAAAATGACGTTGTGTCCTTGGGCAAGGCACTTCACCCTACTTCACCTTGGGGGGAATGTCCCTGTACTTACTGTAAGTCGCTCTGGATAAGAGCGTCTGCTAAATGAATAAATGTAAATGTATAGTGAACACAGTACTGTATAGTACAGTGTATAGTACAGTGTATAGTACAGTGTATAGTACAGTGTATAGTACAGTGTATAGTACAGTGCTGTCTAGTACAGTACAGTACTGTCTAGTAAAGTGCACCAAAACAACTTTCATACTCTCTCTTACTTTCTTACTTACTTTCTCTCTCTGACTCCCTCTCTCTCTCTTTCTCTCTCACACTCTCTCTCTCTCTCACACTCTCTCTCAATCTTTCTATCTCTCTCTCACACACACTCTCTCTCTCTCCTTTGCTCTCTCACTCGCGCTCTCTCACAATCTCTCTCTCTCTCTCTCTCTCTCTCTCTCTCTCTCTCTCTCTCTCTCCTCTCTCTCTCTCTCTCTCTCTCTCTCTCTCTTTCTCTCACTCTCTCTCACACTTGTTCTCTCTCTCACTGGCTCTCTCTCTCTCTCTCTCTCTCTCTCTCTCTCACTCTCTCTCACACTTGTTCTCTCTCTCTCTCTCTCTCTCTCTCTCTCTCTCTCTCTCTCTCTCTCTCTCTCTCTCTCACACACACGCACTCTCTCTGTCTGCCCATGGTGGCGTGTATTGGTCTATTGATGACTTGGACTGGAGGCCACTGTTATGCTAGAGTAAGCACAGGTTCCTCTGTCGACAGGGACCTGCCAGCTTGGGCTGGCGTTCTTCAATCGATGCAAAACCTATCATCAAAAAAGATGCAACCCCCTGTGTAGTTCTCCACCTCTCTCCACCCCCTCCCTCCACCTCCCTCCACCTCTCTCCATCCCTCTCTCCATCCCTCTCCGCAGTCTGGGATCCACAGGATGCAAACGCAATGCAGGGAGTGGAACGTAGAGCTGGGACGCCCAGAAGAGAGCACCCCCTCAGCACCAGGTACATACGCACACACACACACATACACACACACACACATACACACACACACACACACGTACACACCCACACACACACACATACACACATACAGACTCGCACACTGCCCGCCCTGGGACACATGCGATCTGGGACTCCCTACCTAGAACATGCCTCTAATCTGAGGGAGAAATGGAAGGATTTACCATTGGCATGTGCTAATCCTGTTTTACCTTTTTAATATTGTACATTGTAATATCCTGGTTCTTCATTTTACTATAAGGATGTATGTGAATAAGGTAAGACTTGTAACTAGAAAATGTAACTACCCTTCATTTATAACTAGTTCTTAATCATGTAACTGGTGCTTAATCATGTAACTAGTCCTTAATCATGAAACTAGACCTTCATCCTGTAAGTGGTGCTTCATCATGTAACTACCCCTTCGTTTATAACTATTTCTTAATCATTTAACCAGTCCTTAATCATGTAACTGGTGCGTAATCATGTAAGTGGTGCTTAATCATCTAACTAGTCCTTCATGTAACCAGTCCTTAATCATGTAACGGGTGCGTAATCATGTAAGTGGTGCTTCGTTTGTAACACATGCTGTAGCTGCTGAATGACTAGTAGTCCCCTCTCACCTTGAGCCAGGGGCTGGTGTGGAGGTCTGTGAGAAGGGAGACTGGCTGGGCTGGTGTGGAGGTCTGTGAGAAGGGAGACTGGCTGGGCTGGTGTGGAGGTCTGTGAGAAGGGAGACTGGCTGGGCTGGTGTGGAGGTCTGTGAGAAGGGAGACTGGCTGGGCTGGTGTGGAGGTCTGTGAGAAGGGAGACTGGCTGGGCTGGTGTGGAGGTCTGTGAGAAGGGAGACTGGCTGGGCTGGTGTGGGGGTCTGTGAGAAGGGAGACTGCTGGGCTGGTGTGGGGGTCTGTGAGAAGGGAGACTGGCTGGGCTGGTGTGGAGGTCTGTGAGAAGGGAGACTGGCTGGGCTGGTGTGGAGGTCTGTGAGAAGGGAGACTGGCTGGGCTGGTGTGGAGGTCTGTGAGAAGGGAGACTGGCTGGGCTGGTGTGGAGGTCTGTGAGAAGGGAGACTGGCTGGGCTGGTGTGGAGGTCTGTGAGAAGGGAGACTGGCTGGGCTGGTGTGGAGGTCTGTGAGAAGGGAGACATTACATAGTATTCACACAGACAGTACAGTTTCATCCAAAGCAACGTCCAAATCGTGCGTATAGAAAGCAGGTGTGCATGCTGCTGGTTGATGCTCAGTGTGCAGGCAGATGGGGGGTGATCAGTGTGCAGGCAGATGGGGGGTGATCAGTGTGCAGGCAGATGGGGGGGTGATCAGTGTGCAGGCAGATGGGGGGTGATCAGTGTGCAGGCAGATGGGGGGTGATCAGTGTGCAGGCAGATGGGGGGTGATCAGTGTGCAGGCAGATGGGGGGGTGATCAGTGTGCAGGCAGATGGGGGGTGATCAGTGTGCAGGCAGATGGGGGGATCAGTGTGCAGGCAGATGGGGGGTGATCAGTGTGCAGGCAGATGGGGGGGTGATCAGTGTGCAGGCAGATGGGGGGTGATCAGTGTGCAGGCAGATGGGGGGTGATCAGTGTGCAGGCAGATGGGGGGTGATCAGTGTGCAGGCAGATGGGGGGTGATCAGTGTGCAGGCAGATGGGGGGTGATCAGTGTGCAGGCAGATGGGGGGTGATCAGTGTGCAGGCAGATGGGGGGTGATCAGTGTGCAGGCAGATGGGGGGTGATCAGTGTGCAGGCAGATGGGGGGTGATCAGTGTGCAGGCAGATGGGGGGGTGATCAGTGTGCAGGCAGATGGGGGTGGTGATCAGTGTGCAGGCAGATGGGGGGTGATCAGTGTGCAGGCAGATGGGGGGTGATCAGTGTGCAGGCAGATGGGGGGTGATCAGTGTGCAGGCAGATGGGGGTGTGATCAGTGTGCAGGCAGATGGGGGGTGATCAGTGTGCAGGCAGATGGGGGGTGATCAGTGTGCAGGCAGATGGGGGGTGATCACAGACAGGTGGAGGAACAGCGTTGCTCGTCTCCAGCCAGCTGTGGTCCTGCGCACCTCTGGCCCAGCTGAACAGCAGCGGCGGCCTGATCACAGAGCAGCCGCCCTTCTGCGCTCTCCTTCTCTCTTCCTCATATTTCTCTCTTTCTCTCCCTGTCTTGCCCTCGCTACCCTCTCTCTCTCTTCTCCAACTCTCTCCATCTTTCTCACTCGTTTTCTCTTTTTCTCACTTTTTCTCTCTTTCTCTCCTCAAGTTATTTGTCTACCTTTTCCTCTCCAGTTCTCCTCACTAGTTTGAGCTGCAGCCTGTGGTGGAGCCTGTGTTGGGTCTGGCCTGCTGCCAGTCGCTCCGGGTCAGAGATGGTATGAATAACGGTCCAGGAAGGATCCCAGGGGTCCACTGAATCACTGAGGTGTCTGTGGAGATGCCTGAGAGGGCGCACTGTGCCCAGTCCCACTGGCACTGGGCCGGGCTATGGTAGTTAGAGAGACACGGTCTGGCTATGGTAGTTAGAGAGACAGGGTCTGGTTATGGTAGTTAGAGAGACAGGGTCTGGTTATGGTAGTTAGAGAGACAGGGTCTGGTTATGGTAGTTAGAGAGACAGGGTCTGGCTTATGGTAGATATAGAGAGACAGGGTCTGGCTATGGTAGATATAGAGACAGGTCTGGCTATGGTAGTTAGAGACAGGGTCTGGCTATGGTAGTTAGAGAGTATGGGTCTTGGCTATGGTAGATATAGAGACAGGGTCTGGCTATGGTAGATATAGAGACAGCGGTCTGGCTATGGTAGTTAGAGAGACAGGGTTCTGGCTATGGTAGATATAGAGACAGGGTCTGGCTATGGTAGATATAGAGACAGGGTCTGCTTGGTAGATATAGAGACCAGGGTCTGGCTATGGTAGTTATAGAGACAGGGTCTGGCTATGGTAGATATAGAGACAGGGTCTGGCTATGGTAGATATAGAGACAGGGTCTGGTTATGGTAGTTAGAGGTATGGGGTCTGGCTATGGTAGTTAGAGAGACAGGGTCTGGTTATGGTAGTTAGAGAGACAGGGTCTGGTTATGGTAGTTAGAGAGACAGGGTCTGGTTATGGTAGTTAGAGAGACAGGGTCTGGTAGTTAAAGGTATGGGGCTTGGCTATGGTAGTTAGGGGAAGTGGAGCAGCTCTCATAGAGACACTGGATTGAGAGATTGACAGGTGAGAGGGAGCCTGGGCACTATGCAATTGAGGAACCTTCTGTTCTATAAATTAGAGAGATTAGAGCACTTAAAAAGTCCTCTATTGTTAGCAGGCGGAAGGGAAGGGTGAGGTGCTGTTAGAAAGAAGGAGAGCAGTGTGTGCTTTAAGAAGACGCAGAGTGGTGTGTGTTCCAAGCAAACAGAGAAGGAGGGGAACCCAACAACATGAAATAATCACAAGTGAGGGGAGAGAGGGCTGCCTCTGCCTCTGTACTGAACTTCGCTCCTCCTCCACCTTCCCTCATCCCTCCGTTCCACCCTGTCTCCCTCCGCCCTCCTTCCTGTGTCTCTCCTCTCTCCTCCTCTGTCTCCCTCCGCCCTCCTTCCTGTGTCTCTCTCCTCCTCTGTCTCCCTCCGCCCTCCTTCCTGTGCCTCTCCTCTCTCCTCCTCTGTCTCCCTCCGCCCTCCTTCCTGTGCCCCTCTCCTCCTCTGTCTCCCTCCGCCCTCCTTCCTGTGTCTCACCTCTCTCCTCCTCTGTCTCCCTCCGCCCTCCTTCCTGTGTCTCTCCTCTCTCCTCCTCTGTCTCCCTCCGCCCTCCTTCCTGTCTCTCCTCTCTCCTCCTCTGTCTCCCTCCGCCCTCCTTCCTGTGTCTCTCTCCTCCTCTGTCTCCCTCCGCCCTCCTTCCTGTGCCTCTCCTCTCTCCTCCTCTGTCTCCCTCCGCCCTCCTTCCTGTGCCCCTCTCCTCCTCTGTCTCCCTCCGCCCTCCTTCCTGTGTCTCTCCTCTCTCCTCCTCTGTCTCCCTCCGCCCTCCTTCCTGTGTCTCTCTCTCCTCCTCTGTCTCCCTCTGCCCTCCTTCCTGTGTCTCTCTCCTCTCCTTCTCTGTCTCCCTCCGCCCTCCTTCCTGTGTCTCTCCTCTCTCCTCCTCTGTCTCCCTCCGCCCTCCTTCCTGTCTCTCCTCTCTCCTCCTCTGTCTCCCTCCGCCCTCCTTCCTGTGCCTCTCTCTCCTCCTCTGTCTCCCTCCGCCCTCCTTCCTGTCTCTCTCTCTCCTCCTCTGTCTCCCTCCGCCCTCCTTCCTGTCTCTCTCCTCTCCTCCTCTGTCTCCCTCCGCCCTCCTTCCTGTGTCTCTCCTCTCTCCTCCTCTGTCTCCCTCCGCCCTCCTTCCTGTGCCTCTCTCTCCTCTCCTCCTCTCTCTCCCAGAGCTGTTTCGTGTGCTGCCTGTGGCGCTGCGTGTGCTTCTCCTGTGCATCTCCCAAAACAGACTCACACACACACCTTGTCTCCACCAGCTCCTGTTCTCTCTGTCATGAGGGACCAGTACTTGATTGGCTCTGTCCTGGTGGCACCCTGCCTTTCTGCCTGTCCCCTCCCTCCTTCCTTCCTTCCTTCCCTCCCTCCCTCCCTCCCTCCCTCCCTCCCTCCCTCCCTCCCTCCCTCCCTCCCTCCCTCCCTCCCTCCCTCCCTCTGTGTCACCTCCCCCCCCCCTACTTCCTTCCCTGCCTCCCCCTCCCTCCTTTTCTCCCTGTCTGTCTCCACCCCTCCCTCCCTCCTTCTCTCCCATCTTCCCTTCCTGCCCCCATCCCTCTTCCCTCCCTCTCTGCCCCTCCCTCTAAGACCACCCTATAGAGTCAGATGAAGTCAGACCATCTACCCTCCCCAACCCTGCCCTGTAACAGGATTTCATATTGTTGAAGGCCACAGGTTCTCCCAGGGGTAGAGGCAGCCTGCTGTGTTGATTGGTGACAGGCTGAATCTTGGAATCTGTTTCAAATGGGTTTAAAAATAGACCTGTTCCCTCCGCCACCCACTCTGCCGTGCCCCCTCCCCTATGAACACCCTCTCTTCTCATCATTGTTCATCTCCACATGCACCACCAACCACTGCTTCGGTGTGTGTGCCTTGTGTGTGCTTTGTGTGTAACTTGTGTGTATATGTGTGTGTGTATGTGTGTGTGTGTCTGCTAAATGAATAAATGTAATGTCATGTATGTGTGTGTGTTTGGTGAGTGAAGACAAGGGACAGTGAGAATTTCTTCAGGGACCAGAAGAGACGCCCACAGATGGTGTCCTGCTGTGGAGGACCCCTGCAGACACTCACACACACTCTGTTCTCAACACACACTCTGTTCTCAACACACACACACTCTGTCCTCAACACACACACACACTCTGTCCTCAACTCACACACACTCTGTTCTCAATACACACACACTCTGTCCTCAACACACACACACTCTGTTCTCAACACACACACACTCTGTCCTCAACACACACACACTCTGTTCTCAACACACACACACTCTGTCCTCAACACACACACACTCTGTCCTCAACACACACACACTCTGTTCTCAACACACACACACTCTGTCCTCAACACACACACACTCTGTTCTCAACACACTCACCAAGTCCTCAACACACACACACTCTGTCCTCAACACACACACACTCTGTTCTCAACACACACACACTCTGTCCTCAACACACACACACTCTGTTCTCAACACACACACACTCTGTCCTCAACACACTCACACACACTCTGTCCTCAACACACACACTCTGTACACACACACCAGTGTGGTGGGATAGACAGGGTAGATATCAGTGTGGTGGGATAGACAGGGTAGATATCAGTGTGGTAGGATAGGCAGGGTAGATATCAGTGTGGTAGGATAGACAGGGTAGATATCAGTGTGGTAGGATGGACAGGGTAGATATCAGTGTGGTAGGATAGACAGGGTAGATATCAGTGTGGTAGGATAGACAGGGTAGATATCAGTGTGGTAGGATAGACAGGGTAGATATCAGTGTGGTAGGACAGACAGGGTAGATATCAGTGTGGTAGGACAGACAGGGTAGATATCAGTGTGGTAGGACAGACAGGGTAGATATCAGTGTGGTAGGACAGACAGGGTAAATAGAGTGGGCAGGGTAGATATCAGTATGGCACAGCTACCTCCAGAGAGGCCTTCCTCATAGACACACACAACATTTGACACCTAATCAAACTATAATAATGGTGTTCCATGGTTGACTACTTTTGGCATCGTTTGATAAACACAAACCACAGGTCTGCTTTAGTCAATGTTCATCAGAGTGACAAACTGCTAAAGTGGACACAATACATAAACACTGCATGGTCAGTGGTCTCCTGCATGAAATATTAAAGATAAATGACCTTTAACACACTGGGGAAATAAATAAATGCAATATCTGCAGCAAATGCTATTTGTTCTGTGGACTACAGAACGTGAGGTCATCTCTGAATCCATTTCATGGATCCTGTTCAAAGATTCTCTATTTGGCTAAAATATCTAGGATCTATTGTAAATTCAAACCCATGTTTGTGTCTTTGACTAAACAATACTTTAAATCAACGCTGTATAATGCTACATAACTATTCCACACAATGTGGTCGTTGTGGTTGTTTTGGACAACTGCTTTAGAACAGGCTCGCATCGCCAAAATGCAGCAATGATCTGGATGTCGTGTAGACCACAGGTTGACATGAAAAGCAGTATTTTAAAATCCGACAGGTAGCGCTGTTGCCGTGTCCATCAGCCCTCAATCCCCCTTGAGGTGCGCCAACGTAGAGAAAAGCGCATCAGTTTGTGTCCGTGTGTGTTGAATAGAAGCCGCAGCATATGTGTGTATGACAAGCAGGACGATGTTAGCTCTCCCCGGATACACTGGATATTTCTTATAGGCTAGCTGCGCTGTCTCCCGCTCTATGGCCGTAACCATGTACGGTGATGGAGAGGGCACCGTTTGGGACCGGGTCGGGCGCCCGCGGAGGGACTGCATGTGTTACCTTGGACCCCCCACTACGCTGATGCCCATGTAAGAACCATTCACTCTGTATACGGAAATCAGACTACTGCGAATGGACGACGGCGTTTGACGATAACAGAGTAGAACTAAAACTGTCTTTTGTAATTAATGCTTGTGGTACAATACTCGTTAGTTTAAGGACTATCAAGAGCAGAAAAATAAAGTGTCCCAAAAATCTAAACTATTATATATCTAGGCCAAAAGGTAAACTTAAAAAACAACAACACACACAACCGCAGACACCTGTGCCATAAGTAACTGATCAACTCTGTTCACGTAGAACGGTGTAACCGCAGACCATAGAGGCTGACCTATGAGAACCCTTTTCTCCGTAATGGTGTTAGATTGTTATTTTATGTTCGGTTGTACGTGACGCGGTTGCAACGCCACAGTAACGAGTTCGTCTCCTTAAATCATTTTGTTTCTCAGCACCGCAGGGTGGCCTGCTCGCAGAAGAATGACACAAATAGGACCTTGTTTAACAAGCTCTAGACGATGGTGACTGGCTGCTATTTTCTGTATACAGCAAGATGACCAGTGGGTTATGTGCTCGAGTGCGTACACGCCGCCTCGGCTGTCACAAGCGCTTCACCCTCGTCTTTCAAAATCGTTTATAATCGATTTATTCATTCGTTACCAAATCCACCGTACATATCTTTACTTGCTCATCTTAATGGTGGGTTTGCATGGCGTAAGTACAGTATACAGCGATGCAGTTGACTAGTCACTTTCGTTTAGTGTCTCCCTTTCTCAACATCTCCGTAGCGCGAGGCCAGTGAGGGATGATTATTTCCCTCTCCATGCGCTCCCTGCAGCGGCGCGCGCGAATGTGGGTTCCACTGTTGGAGGAACACTGGCCGTTGCCTTCCTTGTTTGTGGTCTTTATTGTCTGCTATGGAACTGAAACTATTCTAAACAGCCAAATACCACCCTTCCATGCCCACAACCGCTTATTTGTTATGAACGGGCCTCCTCCTTTTGCCAAATGGTCTCACCTCGTGCCAAAGATTCCCGCCTCTCTCCTAACCGTCGCGCCCGCACCCCTTGTGTTCTCGCCTTTTCCAGCGGGATGCGAAGGTCTCCCGACGTCAGCCCCAGACGGCTATCGGACATCAGCCCCCAACTGAGACAGCTGAAGTACCTGGTCGTGGACGAAGCCATCAAAGAGGACTTGAAGTCGTCCCGTTCCGTGGAAGACATCAACAGCGCGTCCATAGAAGAGCGTATTCTGAGGATCACCGGTTACTACGGTTACCAACCTTGGAATGCAGTCTACAAAAACAGTAAGTCAAAGAGCGCTTTTGCCGGTTTGTAATGGCTATGCTGGGTCATTTTTTGGTCTGCTTGTCACTTGAATGTGGAAAACGTGCAGTGACCCTGTGGCACAGTTAGGCAACTGAAGTGACCTACATTAGTCTTTTTTAGAGACAAAGTGTTAGCTGTTTCCAAGAGCAGTCTGTAGCCCTTTCAAGATAATTAGCTGCATCAACTCATGAAACAGCAATTAGTCTGTGAATTACAGTGCAGCATATTTTTCATGAATTAATCACCTAGCTAATTACCATAGCTGTTGGAGAGGTACTTGAGAGGAGCTTGTACTGACAAGGTATTGAACCAGACACACATGCTAAGTTGGCAGATAGATAGACAGACAGACAGACAAGCAGACAGACAGGCAGACAAGCAGGCGGAGAAGGACATGGTAAGACAGACAGATAGACCTACAGACAGACTGACAGACAAGCGTTACAGAACAGGCATCCCCCTGGGCGACTGAGCTTGTTCTCCACCGCAGGAACAAACCAGGCGTCCACAGGCATCCTCATCCACACAGCGAGGAACAAAGACACTGGTACAGGTTTCAGTTGCCTGTAGCCCATCTGAAAATATTATGCAAGCTGCCAGTTCTGCCTTCCTCCATGCCTTCTTCATAAACATCTCAGCGTGGAAGCTGGAGTGTTCAGAAAGGCGTGCTGCTCCAGGATGGAGACAGGCCGGCCTGGCTCCCCCCTCAGCGGGCAGCCAGGCCGGCCTGGCTCCCCCCTCAGCGGGCAGACAGGCCGTCTGTTGTGGTGTTGATTCACTGGTGCCTTTGTGAGCGTCCTGCGGAGAACCCTCGGAGAGACTCAGGAGGCGTGAAATGAGGCAGGGTTACATTCAGGGGGTGATGAACTGCCAGGGACAGACATAACTACTGGGGAGAAACCAGGCGGAGAGACCAGAGGGAGAGTCCAAGGGGCCCGGAGAGACCAGGGGGAGGGAGAGACCCATTGAATTAATATCGTAATAGTAGCTCAGCTGGCTAAAGCGATGTTTCTGAGAGGTGGTCTTCGTGTGCGTGAGTAAGAGGACCCTGGTAAGGAAGTAGTGAAGTAGGGAGGAAGGAAGCGATGAGTGAAGTGATGTCACCTGTACAGAGACTACTGGTCAGTTAGTCTGCCTGAGATGGTCTTTCTCTGGGACTGGTCTCTCTCTGGGTCTGGTCTCTCTCTGGTAACCTTCCTGAGACAGTCTCTCTCTGGGTCTGGTCTCTCTGTGCAGGGTCTACTGGTAGTACTGGTAGCCTGCCTGAGACGGTCTCTCTCTGGGTCTGGTCTCTCTCTGGTAACCTTCCTGAGACAGTCTCTCTCTGGGTCTGGTCTCTCTGTGCAGGGTCTACTGGTAGTACTGGTAGCCTGCCTGAGACGGTCTCTCTCTGGGTCTGGTCTCTGTCTGGTAACCTTCCTGAGACAGTCGCTCTCTGAGTCTCTCTCTGGTAACCTTCCTGAGTGAGTCTCTCTCTGGGTCTGGTCTCTCTGTGCAGGGTCTACTGGTAGTACTGGTAGCCTGTCTGAGACAGTGTGTCCTGTTGCTGTTCCTCAGGGCAGTTGGACGCATTAGAGACCATCTGGACAGGCCTTGATGAGGAGGCTGACAGTAGGACGAATTTAACATAGTAGAGAGAGAGAGAGTGGTGGAGTTTGCGAGAGAGAGGGAGTTGTGGGGTTGGAGAAGGAGAGCGAGAGAGAGAGTGGTGGGGGTTGAGAGAGAGGGAGATAGATAAAGAGAGAGAGAGCTAGAGAGAGAGATAGAAGCCTTAGGCCCTAGTGTGTCTAGCACTGCTCTATTAGGTCAGCTAATGTAGAGCTGCATGCACAGGACTAGCTTATCCCATTATAAGCTTAGCACATCACTAGTTTAGCACACCACTAGCTTAGCACATCACCAGTTTAGCACATCACCAGCTTAGCACATCACTAGCTTAGCACACCACTAGCTTAGCACAGGACTAGCTTAGCACACCACTAGCTTAGCACAGGACTAGCTTAGCACATCACTAGCTTAGCACATCACCAGTTTAGCACATCACCAGCTTAGCACATCACTAGTTTAGCACATCACCAGTTTAGCACATCACCAGCTTAGCACATCACTAGTTTAGCACATCACCAGCTTAGCACATCACCAACTGAGCACATCACCAGCTTAGCACATCACTAGTTTAGCACATCACCAACTAAGCACATCACTAGTTTAGCACACCACTATCTTAGCACACCACTAGCTTAGCACATCACTATCTTAGCACATCACCAGCGTAGCACACCACTAGCCACCATCACTCTTCCTTTCTCTCCTTTAATTTCTCCCTGTGTTCATGTCTCTCCTTCACCTGTGTCTCCCCAACTGGCTCTCTCCCTCCCTCCCTTACTGTCTCTCCATCTCTCTTCCTCCCCCCTCTCCCTCTCCCCCTCTCTTCCCCACTCCCTCCCTCTCTATTTTTTCCCTACCTCTCTCTTTGTGTCAGTGTAATTGCTTTCTAAAGCAGATAGATGTGTTTTCAGTAATTTAAGGTTGTTTAATGGCTAGCAGAGTGCAGGCCGAGATGTGATCCTGAACAGATCCTCGTGCAAATGTACTTATGTGTGTGCATGTGTATGCGTGTGTATATGTGTGAATGCATGCATGTGTGTGTGTGTGTGTGTGTGTGTGTGTGAGGGGACGGGGGCTGACGTGAGGCTGCATGGTCCAGTTGTGACAGATCCTGGTCAAGGGAAGCAGTCACACACATGCACACACACACACGCATACACACACACACACACAAACACCTGCACACACACATACACACACACATTCACACACACACATACATTTACACATGCACACACACAACACACACACACATACACACACATTCACACACACACATTTACACACACACATACATTTACGTAGTTCACCACGGCACGATACGATACTCGCTGTGCAACAGCACATCTATGCACATTGTATCCATGTGTCGTTGCTAACGTGTGCTGACGTTGTGATGTAGGCTAGCACTGAGTTCCCTTTGTTGACAAAAGGCACTTTTTCCCCACAAAAACGTTGTTACCTCCTAAACCGTGCAACGGAACGTGAATAAAAATACAAGCAACGCAATCGAGACCAAGACGAATCTTTTGACACCGACGTTGTCTATATAGTCCAAATATTGACAGATCCTTAGGGGTGGGAAAATAAATAAAAATAATAATAAAAAATATATATATGTGAGAGAACAAAGGTTGTGCTGTCGCCGAAGGCTTGAGCACACCCAATAATAGTGTCCCTTCAATGTGGACTGCTTTGGCAATATTGCTCAACCCGAACACTCATGCCAAGAAAGCATTCTGAACTGAACTGAGAGAGAGAGACAGAGAGAAAGGAACAGAGTCAGAAATAAAGACTGACAAACAGAGAGGGACAGAGAGAGAGAGAGACAGGGAGAGAGAGAGAGAGAGAGAGGAGAGAGGAGAGAGAGAGAGACAGAGAGAGAGAGAGAGAGAGAGAGAGAGAGGAGAGGGGAGAGAGAGAGAGAGAGAGAGAGAGGAGGGAGAGGAGAGAGAGAGGGAGAGGAGAGAGAGAGAGAGAGAGGGAGAGGGAGAGGGAGAGGAGAGAGAGAGAGAGAGAGAGGGATGTGTGGAGGTGTTTGTAGAGGCTCTCTGTTATACAAGGCAGTAAACCCTAGAGCCATTTGAAAGTGACTGGCTGTCTGTCAAGCCTTAAAGAGGAAACACCATTCAGGTATTACCGAAAGGGAAGTATGTAACAACAGTGTACTCGTGTGTATGTGCATGTGTATGTATGTGTATGTAGAAATGTGTTTTTGAGTTTCTAAGTATTTGATTGTGCATGTGTATGTGTGCATTTGTGTGTGTGCATGCGAGTGTACATGTGTAAGTGTATGTGTTTGCGTGTGTATGTGTGCGTGTGTGTGCATGTGTGTGCGTGTGCATGTTTACGTAGCAGCAAATGTACATTTAAGCAAATCAAGACTTGCATGTACAGTAAGTAATGTCACATTAAATAATGTTTATAAACTCAAGCTTGTGTGGTGCGTCGCTGTCTTCAATGCCACAGTCCTAAACTTTATGTCAAAAGAAACGTTCTCATTTCCGGCGCTTTAGCCATTTCCCCCTAAATAAATGTCAAGCTTATTTACGTTTTTGGGGGCATATTTTCAGTTAGCAGATGGTACTGTTTGAATCGCGATTCCATCTGAAATACTGCCGGTGACAACGTTGTTACAGTGGCTTGTTTCAAAGGGGGTTCTAAATTATGCAATATGAGTAGGCTAAATGCTTGAAAAATGTCACTAGAAGGGAAAAACGTAAGGGGACGGACCCACCTGCAACCGACGCAAGCAAGCACACCCTACAACTTCCCCAGAAATTGTACCCTCTCTAGTTTATGTATTATGTAACATATATATCATAACATATAACAAAGAGTCTAACAATAATAATTTAACACAATAGCAGTAGCATGGTGAGTTGGAGACTGTAGAAAAGATAAATACATCTTACATAAGATACAGAAAGGTTTTAACAATCACACAAGGTTGATTCACTGTCCCTCAGGTCCCCCCCCCCCCCCCCCCCCCCTCTCTCTCTCTCTCTCTCTCTATCTCGCTGTTTCTCCCTGTCTCTCTGTACAGCAGGTGTACAGCATCGCTACTGCTGTACACCTGCTGTACATGCAGCTGCATCGCTACTGCTGTACATCTGCTGTACATGCAGCTGCATCGCTACTGCTGTACACCTACTGTACAGCCGCATGTACAGCAGGTGTACAGCAGTAGCGATGCAGCTGCATGTACAGCACTGTTTCATGGAGTGTGTTGCATAGTGTGTGGTGTGTATGGTGCAGCAGCTGCCCAGTCAAGGCGATGGTTGAGAGTGTGTGTGTGTGTGTGTGCATGGTTGAGTATTATGTAACTAGATAAGATGCATTATAGAGGAGACGCAGAGATCTACAGACACCTGCTCTCTGAGCTTAGGATGCATGCTGGGTAGTCTCTCCATTCCTTCCTCTCTCTCTCTCTCTCTCTCTCTCTCTCTCTCTCTCTCTCTCTCTCAATTCAATTCAATTCAGCTTTATTAGCATGACAGTCATTTCAACCGTATTGCCAAAGCAAGACGCACAACAACAGACAACCATACATCAACAACACCAATCAAAAACAACATAAGGAACGACAGTCTGTGTTGTCCGGAACATGTGGTCTCTCTCTCTCTCTCTCTCTCTCTCTCTCTCTCTCTCTCTCTCTCTCTCTCTCTCTCTCTCTCTCTCTCTCTCTCTCTCTCTCTCTCTGTCACTCCCACCTGTTCTCCACTTCCTGCTCCCTCTCATTATGTGTACTCCTCCTCATCCTCCTCCTCCTCCTCTACTCCTCCTCTCCTCCCCTTCTCTCCTTTCTTCTCTTCTCTTCTCTCCTCTGTTCCAGATTCAAAGAGACTGATCCTGAGAGGTGAATCTCATCAAAAGAGGAAGTGAGCTGTGCTGGAAGGGTGGTGCCTCTCTCCAGGAGAGTATCCATACAAATGGCTTGGTCTCTATCTGTTTAGCGCTGATTAATGTGTTTACTTGAAGAGTTACTGAAAATAGAGAGCAAAGCTTTCCCACCAGAGGATACACACACAGACACATGCACAGACATGGACATGCACCCACACACACCTATTCATCGTTTACCTGAGACATCAGTTGGGCTCTCTCCTCTGCTCATACCTCCCTGTCATTCAAATGCACCAATTTACTCCTCAATTCCTCCATCTCCTCTCTTTCTTTGTCCCTCTTGGTTACCATCCTTCTCTTTTTCTATCAGTCCCTTTCTCTTTAGAGTATAGTACCTCTCTTTCTCTGTAGAGAGGGATGAGGCAGAGATGAGGAAGAGAGATACGGCAGGTATGAAGATGAGAGAGAGACAGAGAGAGAGAGAGAGAGAGAGAGAGAGAGAGAGAGAGAGAGAGATGAGGCGGGGATGAAGCTGAGAGAGAGAGAGATGAGGCAGGGATGAGGCTGAGAGAGAGATTAGCCTTGCATGTCCAACCCTCCTGACCAAGCACGCTAGGGTGAGAGCTAATCTTTGGAAAAGAAACGGTTCTGAATGTTTAGCACACTTTCATAGGGATAAATAGCTCTATGAAAAAACATCAAAGATATTTGGGGACAGGCAGGCAGGCAGGATCATCATGACCCAGTCTTCATCATGACGTAGTCTTCACCCTGACCCAGTCTTCATCATGACCCAGTCTTCATCCTGACCCAGTCTTCATCATGACCCAGTCTTCATCATGACCCAGTCTTCACCCTGACCCAGTCTTCATCATGACCCAGTCTTCACCTTGACCCAGTCTTCATAATGACCCAGTCTTCACCCTGACCCAGTCTTCACCCTGACCCAGTCTTCATCATGACCCCGTCTTCCCCCTGACCCAGTCTTCATCCTGACCCAGTCTTCACCCTGACCCAGTCTTCATCATGACCCAGTCTTCACTCTGACCCAGTCTTCCCCCTGACCCAGTCTTCCCCCTGACCCAGTCTTCACCCTGACCCAGTCTTCATCCTGACCCAGTCTTCACCCTGACCCAGTCTTCATCATGACCCAGTCTTCCCCCTGACCCAGTCTTCATCATGACCCAGTCTTCATCCTGACCCAGTCTTCACCCTGACCCAGTCTTCATCATGACCCAGTCTTCATCATGACCCAGTCTTCCCCCTGACCCAGTCTTCATCCTGACCCAGTCTTCACCCTGACCCAGTCTTCCCCCTGACCCAGTCTTCATCATGACCCAGTCTTCATCATGACCCAGTCTTCACCCTGACCCAGTCTTCATCATGACCCAGTCTTCCCCCTGACCCAGTCTTCACCCTGACCCAGTCTTCATCATGACCCAGTCTTCCCCCTGACCCAGTCTTCATCATGACCCAGTCTTCATCATGACCCAGTCTTCACCCTGACCCAGTCTTCATCATGACCCAGTCTTCCCCCTGACCCAGTCTTCACCCTGACCCAGTCTTCATCATGACCCAGTCTTCACCCTGACCCAGTCTTCATCATGACCCAGTCTTCCCCCTGACCCAGTCTTCCCCCTGACCCAGTCTTCACCCTGACCCAGTCTTCCCCCTGACCCAGTCTTCCCCCTGACCCAGTCTTCATCATGACCCAGTCTTCATCCTGACCCAGTCTTCACCCTGACCCAGTCTTCATCATGACCCAGTCTTCACCCTGACCCAGTCTTCATCATGACCCAGTCTTCATCATGACCCAGTCTTCCCCCTGACCCAGTCTTCATCATGACGTAGTCTTCACCCTGATCTTCGTGTCCTGGTCTGGCTGTAACAGGAAGTCAAGGAGGTCAGGAGGGATCTGCAACGGACGTTCATCTGCATGTTATTATGTTGTTGAAGTAAGTGAGAGTCTGGCTGGATGATATCTAGCAGTACACACATGAGAGGGCCAGGGAGATGGGATGAGCTGAGCTGGGATCTGTGTGTGTGTGTACCCATACAAGTGTTCAGAAAAGCAATGCATACAAGATGAAGGGTGCTGGATGTTTGGGTCAAGTACTTGTCAGACTGGAGGACACAGCTCCTTTCAGGAGAGTAGGATCTGGGGAAGGGCGTGACAAGTTATCCCTTCTCTGCATGAGAAATTCAAGGAGTTGCGTGAGAGCATGTGAACTGGTCTCACAGTGAATGCGTGAGACTTGAGAGCCCTGTGCATTGTAGCTAGCCTGGTCCTAACCAGACTCTCGTACATTTCATTTGTACAGAGAGTCTGGCCTCGCTCCATTGACAAGCGTTGACTTCCTTGTAGGCGGGTACTCTGTTGAAGTTTAAAACTATTGGATCTGCCCAGAGCCACTCTGATCTGCCACAACCAATCGCTAGCGTTCGCCTTAGCCAATTCCTTCACCACTACTGTAACAGAGCTAGCTGCCGTAGCTGGAAAAAACTTTTCCCGAACCCCGTGGGGAGGAGGGCCACAACATCATGGCCACCAACAAAACTCCGGCTTTAGCTTTAGCTGTTGGATATTCGGCAGCGTTGCCACAACGGACCGAATGGCTTCGCTCGCATCTTTCTCCGCCGACCATTACGGAACTACAAAACAAACTAGCGCACGACATCAACGTCATCGTTCTCAGCCACTCCCTCTGTTCGCTGATTGGCCGGTTGAAAATCAACCTGAAAAAATCAGACTTACGTACCGAATGGCCAGACCTAGTACAACAGAGGAAGAAAAAATCTAAATTGAACGGAAGTACGTAGGAGGGCAGAGCCAGGCTAGATTGTAGCTACAGTTGACAAAGAATACAGCCCAGGGTAGTGTTGTCTTGGGAAATGCTCTGTCTATATCCTCAATGTTGCAGCTGTTTTTCAGTTTTCTCACATTTTAAGCTTATTTCCGTTTTTGGACACAGATGGTAGTTTGAATCGCATATTTAAAATATACAGAAATATTCATTTGAAAACCTAAGTACACCCTTGAAAACTCTTGTCTTCTCTAAATATCTGGATATTTGATATTAGTTTATATATCAATAGGTTCGGTGGTGATCCTCTCTAGTTTACATAACCTGGCTTCCAAACTCATCCATTTAAATAATGTAATAATTATTTAGGTATTATTTATTTAAGGAATTCTTTGCTTCTTCCAGTCTCACCCATTTCACTTTGGATTTCTGTCTTTATTATTTACAGAACCTTTGTTCCTCTGTCCATTTTGAACCTTTGTTTGCCAAGGTTACATGGAGTGTGATTCTTGTAAGCATGGACATGAGGAAGGCAGCAGGAGCAGCACTGCTCCAGATCAGGCTGGCGACTAAAGAGGATAAATAATGTACACATATTAGGAAAGGATGAAACCAGGTTGGGTTCAGTCCAAGAATTTCTAAGCATGTGTGTGATGTTCAGAACACTTTGTGCGTGTGTACACTTGTGCTAACTATAGCCTAAGATGCCCTTCCCAAATTAAGTTCACTACCAACACACACACAATATCACAAAGCTCTGAGTGGAGTTCCTCCATGTTAAGTATTTGTTGATACTGTATGCAGGTATGTTGGGTTGCAGGTGTGTTGATATGCCGGTGTGTTGAGTTGCAGGCGTGTTGGGTTGCAGGTGTGTTGATATGCAGGTATGTTGATATGCAGGTGTGTTGATATGCAGGTGTGTTGATATGCAGGTGTGTTGATATGCAGGTGTGTTGGGTGGCAGGTTAGGGTTAGGGTTAGGGTTAGGGTTGCCTGCCTGTCTGTCTGTCTGTCTGTCTGTCTGTCTGCCTGTCAACATCCTTCAATGTCTGCCTGTCTGTCTGTCTGCCTGTCTGCCTGTCTGTCTGTCTGCCTGTCTGCCTGTCTGCCTGTCTCTCTGTCTGTCTATACGTCAACATCTGTCTGTCTGAATGAGTGTGTGTGTATCAGTGTGTTTATCAGTGTGTGTGTGTCCCAGTGTATTTGTGTGGTTAGAGCAGCACATTATCGATATAGACCTGCACAGTGTTAGCTCTGGTTAAAACCAGGTCACACTGAGACCAACAGTCTGTATCAGTCCACCCCCCTCACACACACACACACACACACACACACACACACACACACACACACACACACACACACACACACACACACAGCACAACCTCCCCCTCCACACACACACACACACAGCACAACCTCCCCCTCCACACACACACAGCACAACCTCCCCCTCCACACACACACACACACACACAGCACAACCTCCCCCTCCACACACACACACACACACACACACACACACACAGCACAACCTCCCTCTCTACACACACATCTGGGGGTATCTAGCATAGCGAGCAACATACAATACAAGGCAGGGAGCCAATAGACTAATAATCCCCCTGATGGACAGTACGATAGTACGGGGGAGATGGGGAGGGGGGAGGGTGGAGGGCAGAGGGGGGAGGGGGAGGGCAGAGGGTGGAGGGTGGCAGCAGCACAAATAATACGACAACCAGGAGTGAGCGTAGGAGGATCCCTGTGGCATCCTATTACCGCCTTATTGGATGTGGCCCAATGGGCTTGAAGCAGGCTAACACAGGTGTAGTGATGCATGCTGCCAGAGTGCCGTGCCTGAACTAACCTTCACTCATACGCACACAATATCACCTCCCTGATGCACACACACACGCTTAGAGAGTAAGGGAAGAGAGGGGAGGAGAAGAATGGAAGGAATACAAAGGAAAGGAGAGATTAGAGGAGGGTGGAAGGGAGGATGGAACAGTAGAGGAGTGGAGATGAGATGAGAGGGAGGGTAGGGAGAATACCAGAGAGGAGGGCAGGGGAGATGAGGGGCAGGGCCGGATTAACAATGTTCTGTGCCCTGGGCAACAAGGCTCAAGGCCCACCCCACCCTACCCTGACTCCTGTTATCTTTTTAAGCCCATTTTAGAAAAGTTGACCTATCCTACTGTCAAAGTTTGTCAGGCCACTGAGATAAGGAAGGGCACGGCGAGCTTGGGAAGTTGAGTGTGTATTTGTTTGTTTTTTTGGGGGGGGCACCATCGTAACTTTTTTTGAGCATTTAAATAGGCTATATTGTTCTGCCTGTTTTGTGATATACGTGCCTAATATTTCTATACTAAAATAATATTGGCATTATAAATATTATAACTATGATGATTTTTCAGTTGGCTAATTTTTGGTTCCCCCTCAGGAGTTGGTGCTCTACGCACAGCGCGTAGTGTGCGTTATGGGAGCGGCGGCACTGGCTACTGACGACACAAACACTGTTTTTGACGTGATATAACATAATATTTTGATCGAACGAGTTGCAATAAAGTACTCACATTAAGGAAAGTTAGGACTGCGTTCATAGCGTGATACAACATTTTAGTTGACATTGTCCACGGCCCCTTAGATGTCATGTGCCCCTGGGCAAGTGCCCAGTTCCCCTAATGGTTAATCCGGCCTTGATGAGGGGAGGGCAGGGAGGGCAGGGGAGGGCAGGGGAGAGGAGGGTGGGAGAGGAGAGGGGAGGGCAGGGAAGAGGAGGGTGGGAGAGGAGAGGGGAGGGCAGGGGAGAGGAGGGTGGGAGAGGAGAGGAGAGGGGAAGGGAGAGGAGGGTAGGAGAGGAGAGGGCAGGGGAGAGGAGGGTGGGAGAGGAGAGGAGAGGAAAGGAGAGGAGAGGGGAGAGGAGGGTAGGGCGGGGGAGGAGAGGGGAGAGGAGGGCAGGGGAGAGGAGAGGAGGGGAGAGAGTAGTGTTTGCCTATTTTTGCTTGCCTCTGCAACAATTTGGCCTACTTTTGTAGTTGTCTTGGAGAAAAAAATGCAAACACACACAAGTGCAGAAATAAACATACCCCTGTGACCACCTTGCTGGTCTTCTGTTTTTCAGGGTCAATAGCAGGTATGTAGACTGGCAGGCAGACAGTACATACCAGAGCTGCCAACTCTCACGGTTTCGCCGTGTGACACACGCATTTCAACCATTTCTCACGCTCTCACGCCACACATTGTATATCTCACGCTGAAAAGGCAACGCCAAACAAGTAGCCAAGCTAACGTTGTAAACAGTAACGGACGAGTTTCTTCCAGTAACAGTACAATAACTGTAATATTGCATTGCTGCTTAATCTGTAACGCGTAATAATTTCGTGTTCACTCAAAAAAGTGTGATCCTTGTGGCAAAAATCCTTGGCCTATGTCTTCGTCTTGTTCGGGTTACGGCTGCCATTTCACCAGGAGGCATTTGTGCATCCTGGTTTACGCCTGCTTTTAACAGACGGAGAATTTTCACCGCAAAATAGAGGTGCGCTTTCACAAGCGGTTTTTCTACATACCGCTGAATACATAATTAGGCGCACTTAACGCATCCCTAACCCTAACCCTCCCATCTCTTTATGGGAAACTCCCACTTTCCCCTTCACCCTCCCGTGAATGCATATGAATCAGAATCAGAATCAGAATGTGATTTATTCGCCATGAAAGTTTGCACAGACAAGGAATTTGCTTTGGCAGGAAGGTGCATACAATAAACATATAGGAACCTAAAATTTAAAAATGACTATCTATACTAAGGGTACATAAACTAGCAGTACTAAGTGGAATTAGAATTAAATAAAATATACAATAAAATAAAATATAAGTTGCCGTAATTTACAATATAAAAATACAAAAATACAAATATTATAATACAAATGTACCAGATACAATTTTGTAATGCAGTGCAAAAAGCAGTGTGTTTTAAGCAGGAAGTCATTAGAGTCAGTGTGGACCCTTGGCCTTGTTGAAGAGGCCAACAGCGGAAGGGAAGAAACTGTTTTTTGTGGCGTGAGGTATTGGTCCTGATGGTCTTAAATTAAGTAAAAAATTACAATAGTTAATTGTATGAATTTGAATGAGCAGCATGAGTGGGCAACTTAGTGCAATGAGAAAACTGCTCTGCCTTTCCCATACAATGTCACTTCTCTATCTGTTACGGCCCTGACTAGAACGTCGGTCTCCTCGGCTGTGAACCGCTCCTGGCGTGCGCCTGGCTAATCCGCCATGGAACAAGCGCTGCTCTTAAAGGGAATGTGAGACGCTCTGATTTATTGCACGTTACGCCCAAACCACACCCATTATTAGCAGGAGAGATAGAGGCAGAGGGGCAGGGGAGATAGAGGCGGAGGGGTAGGGGAGATAGAGGCGGAGGGGCAGGGGAGATAGAGGCAGAGGAGCAGGGGAGATAGAGGCAGAGGAGCAGGGGAGATAGAGGCGGAGGGGCAGGGGAGATAGAGGCGGAGGGGCAGGGGAGATAGAGTCAGAGGGGCAGGGGAGATAGAGGCAGAGGGGCAGGGGAGATAGAGGCGGAGGGGCAGGGGAGATAGAGGCAGAGGAGCAGGGGAGATAGAGGCAGAGGAGCAGGGGAGATAGAGGCAGAGGCAGAGGTCCAGGGGAGATAGAGGCAGAGGAGCAGGAGAGATAGAGGCAGAGGGGCAGGGGAGATAGAGGCGGATGGGTAGGGGAGATAGAGGCAGAGGGGCAGGGGAGATAGAGGCGGAGGGGCAGGGGAGATAGAGGCGGAGGGGCAGGGGAGATAGAGGCAGAGGAGCAGGGGAGATAGAGGCAGAGGGGCAGGGGAGATAGAGGCAGAGGGGCAGGGGATGAGGTAGGGTTGTAGGAGCAGGGGAAGGACGAGGAGTGGAGGAGCAGAAAGAGTCATTCATAGAGACCCTATATTTAGACTTCATACAGGCACAATTACCGCTCAGGAATCAATCAGACCGGAGCAGGTGGTGGCCAGGACAAAACCCAGTCCAAACCGTTCGATGTTGCCTCAAATGGACGACCATTGATTAGCTTTTCTTCTCTGAAAAGGTTTTCGTCTGGCGAGGCGAAGAGAAAAGAGAATCCGAGCAGCTCTCTCCTGGTTCACCTGTTTTTCTCAGGAGGCGAGCCTGCGGTCGATATCACATCGACATCAGCAGGCCTCAGATCTGAACCCCTGTTACCAGCGGTTACCAGCGGTTACCAAGGAGCAGGAAGTGTGGCCTGGCTGTGTGATGATGATGATGGCGGACTGGGATAGGAGGACTGGACTGATGAATCTGGGGTTTGAAACCAATGATTGGCGGGTAGCTGAATGTGCTTGTTCTGAATTAGACAGTAGAGAAGGAGAGAGAGGGAGTTAGAGAGAGGGAGAAACAGAGAGAAGTAGAAAGAGAGGGAGACAGAGAGAGGGTGAGGGAGAAAGAGAGAGAGAGGGAGACAGAGAGAGGGAGAAAGAGAGAGAGAGGGAGAAAGAGAGAGAGAGGGAGACAGAGAGAGGGAGAAAGAGAGAGAGAGGGAGAAAGAGAGAGAGAGGGAGACAGAGAGAGAGGGAGACAGAGAGAGGGAGACAGAGAGAGAGGGAGACAGAGAGAGGGTGAGACAGAGAGGGGAGACAGAGAGAGGGAGAGGGAGACAGAGAGAGAGGGAGACAGAGAGAGGGAGACAGAGAGAGGGAGAGGGAGAGAGAGGGAGACAGAGAGAGAGAGAGGGAGACAGAGAGAGAGGGAGACAGAGAGAGAGGGAGACAGAGAGAGAGGGAGACAGAGAGAGACCACAAAAGGTGTGGTTGAGAAACATTTCCACATGCAAACCAAATTGAAGATATGAAAGGCAACTAGAGACCAGAGAATCGTGGGTGTGAGATGAAATAAACTCTTTGTATGTTTCCGGGTCCTCCTGGGCTGGTCTGGGAGTCGTCATGGTGACATCTCCAGCCAGGATCCTCCACGTGAGACTGGAGTACAGAGTTAGAGAGTTAGCAGCGAATGGATGGTCGCTCCACAGAAACATCAGAATCCTTTAGTGGTGAAGGTGCAGCACTCGGTCTCTCCTCTCTGCAGGGCTGTGAGGTACTGAACGCTTGGTTGCTTCTGGAGCTCAGGAACCGTGATGAAGCCCAACCGACCGTCTTCCTACTGGCCTGAACGGTTAGCGCAAAGCAAACTTCTCTACAGTAATACAACGTTGGTTAATAGGCACATATCCCACATCATCTCCCTTTGTAATGTGGAGTTAGCTAATAGTATGACGGAGTTCAGTTATTGCTAAGCCAGTTCCATAGTATGAAAGGTTTGACTAATGGCTTGCTTCCTCTTGCAGAAAGGACTTAGCAGTTATGACTGTCCGCTAGACTTCCTAGCAAGTATGAGTTGGCTATGGGCTGTACCTCTGTAGCTCTGCAACACTGACAGACTGGAACAGTTCCATGGAAAGCAGGGTGGAAAGAGAATGAGGAAAGTTGGAAAGTTGTTTGCTAAGGGATTCAGTCATATTTCGGGACTTTCTCAACCCTTGGTCTACAGAGAGAGAGAGAGAGAAGAGAGGAGAGAGAGAGAGAGAGAGAGAGAGAGAGAGAGAGGGAGAAATAGTGAGGGGAGGGAGATAGGGAAGAGAGAGAGATGAGGAGAGAGAGAGTGGTGGAGAGAGAGAGAGAGAGAGAGAGAGTGGTGGAGAGAGGGAGAGAGAGACATCGGAAGAGAAAGACAGAGAGAGAGTGGCGGAGAGAGAGAGAAGCGAGAACGATGGTTGTGTTGTTTTCCTCTGATCTTCTCTGTTGTAACAGAACTGTACTTCTTTTGATCGTCTCTGTAGTAATTGGTGCAGTAAACAGCCGCGCCAGAAACTGGTCCGTGCTGTCAAAAACACAGTTTGTCACAACATTGGTCTCATACGTACATCTCTTTAGTAACAAAAAGAAGCAAACCGATGTACTGCAACGTTTATTAGTAACCCAGAAACCACTCTCCTGTGTGTAGTCTCACAAGCTGAAAGGGCCCTGGTTGAAAGACTGTGTGTTTGTAAAAGCTGACCCCCCCGCCCCCACCACTCCACTCCCCACCCCTGCCCTCATATCATGTCACTATCAGTCATGATTATAACCTTTCACCCCCACAACACACAGCATCTCTGTGGGCTGCGTGGCCATGCTCAGTCCTGTTCTCTCGGGTCAGAGAACCAGGCAATTAGGGGAGCAGGAGAGAAGGATGAGAGTCGACAGCACACAGGGGTGGGGAGGTCCTCGTCCCTTCTCTCCTCCCATCCTCATCCCACTCCTACTCTTCCTCCCAGTCCTCCCCCCTCTCTCCATCCCCACAAGGGGTTTGTTCCACTGCAACGCCTCCCCTCTCCTTCCTTTACTCTCTACCTAACTCCTCTCCCCTGCCCTCCTCTCCTCTCCTCTCCCCTCCTCTCCTCGCCTCCTCTCTCTCTCTCCCTCCCCTCCTCCTCCTCTCCCCTCCCCTCCCCTCCCCTCCCCTCCCCTCCCCTCCTCTCCCCTCCCCTCCGCTCCCCTCCCCTCCCCTCCCCTCCCCTCCCCTCCTCTACCTCTCTCACTCCTCTCCTCCTCTCCCCTACCTCCCCTCCCCTCCCCTCCCTACCCTTCTCTCCTCTCCCCTCCCCTCCCCTCCCCTCCCCTCCCGCCCCTCCCCTCCCCTCCTCTACACCTTCTCTCCCCTCCCCTCCCCTCCCCTCCCCTCCTCTCCTCTAACCCTTCTCCTCCCCTCCTCTCCCCTCCTCTCCCCTCCTCTCCCCTCCCCTCCTCTCCTCTCCTCTCCTCTCCGGGGGAGACAGTGTAGAGCTAGTCTCCTGTTCCAGGGCCCGGCTCTGAGAGTGACTTCATGTTAGTTAGTATTTTCTGCCACCATGTTTGGATCACATGCTTGTGGGTATTGTGTTCCGGGGAAGCAGGAGCAGTCAGGTGTCCTGGGGAAGAACAACAGACACCTGCCATTTTAAAAGCCTCTTTCCAATGCAAACGTGAAGCAAGGGAGTACTCCTTCATCCAAACAATTACAGTAATATGGAGCACATCTGCTTTCCCCACAGACAGGGAGAGAGGGAGAGAGGGAGAGAGAGAGGGCAGGGGTAGAGAGAGAGAGGGAGACAGGGAGAGAGGGAGAGAGGGAGAGAGGGAGGGCAGGGGTAGAGATGGAGGAGAGAGGGAAAGAGAGGGGGGATAGTATATAGATAGGGAGAGAGAGAGAGAGAGAGGGTGGGTGGGTGGGTGATTAGTGAATAGAGAGGAGGAGAGAGAGATAGAGAGAGAAAGGGAGGGGGAGGGAGGGAGGGTAATGAATTGAGAGGAGGAGAGAGAGAGTGAGAGAGGGTGGTGGGTGGGTTGTGGAGAGAGAGCGGGAGATAGACAGTCTGAAAAGCTGTGGTAGAGGGATGATGATTGTGGATCAGGATGTCACCTCAGTCACTTCTCTCCAGTGTATTTGGAAGCTTAAATTAGCTCTCCTGTAGCAGCACCATGAAAACACTGCCTGACTGCCTGCCTGTCTGTCTGGCTGTTTGGTTGGCTGGATTAGGCATTGTGAGAAGTTGTACAGTAGTCGAAAGCGGTGAGGAGGGGTGAGGAAGAGTCGGGTTGGAGGAGGAAGGCTTAGGAGGGGAGAGGAAGAGGGAAGGAAGATGAAGAAGGCTAGGGGGCGAGGAATGATGGGGAGGAGTGAGGATGGGAGATAAAGGGGGAGGGGAAGGAGGGGTGAGGAGGGGAGAGGAGGAGTAACCAGGCTTTGATCCTGTCATCGTGCATAGTTGACAGGCAGGGGGACGTGGGTAATTGATTGGATGATGGAGGTCATGTGGTCATGTCCTGTACACTCATATTGGTCAGGCTGCTGCAGTGAGTTGTGAAGTGGACCCACTGACTGTCCCTTTCCATCACTCTGGCCTACATAAATACTGTGTTTGTGTGAGTGTGTATGAGTGCATGTGTGTATATTAGTGTGTGTGAGTGTGTATATGTGTGTATTAGTGTGCTAGTGTGTGAGGGTGTGTGAGTGTGTATGAGTGTATGTGTGTGTGTGCCAATGGATGTGTTTCTATGCAGGCATAGCCTTCATCTTCACCTCCCCTCCCTCCCACACACACACCCCCCTCCTGACAGGATAGACTCCATCTACCACTCTCGTATCAGTGAGGGCAGCAGGGTGTCGCTGACACAGAGAGAAGGGTGGTGGAGAGGGGAGGAAATGATAGATGGGGACCTGTGACAGATCCTTTCTAACAATGTCTTCAGAGAGAGAGAGAGAGAGAGAGAGAGAGAGAGAGGGAGGGAGGGAGGGAGAGATAGAGAGAGGGAGAGAGAGAGAGAGAGAGAGAGAGAGAGAGAGAGAGAGAGAGAGAGAGAGAGAGAGAGAGAGAGAGGAATGAGGAATCCGCCATTCGGAGAGGAGAGGGGGAGAAAGGGAGAGTACTATATGAGGAGAGAGAGTGAGATAGAGAAATGGTGGTAGAGTTCAAAAGAAGAGCAGAAAATTGAGGGAGAGCAAAACAGAGGGACGGGGGGAGGGAGAAATATGGAGAGAAATCGAGAAAGGGAAAGAAAAGTGAATTTGAAAGCAGTTCTCCAAAGTGCAGCCATGCTGTGCACCATTGTGGTCAAACCAACCTCTCAATCACCCACCATCGCTGTGGTGTGTGCGTGGCTCTGTGTGTGTGTAGTGTGTGTGTGTGTGTGTGTGTGTGTGTGTGTGTACCTGTGGATGCGGGCCTGTGTGTGTGTTCTCCCTCCACCTCTGTGCTGTCAGACAATATCTTCAGTGTTCTCTGAGCTTGTGATACATGTTGCAGTGCACCTGCACGACACTAAAGCGTTTCCTTCTGAACACACTGAGTGGATCATTATTCCCTGCTCGCTGATTAGAAACTGTAGATCATTTATGCAGTACTGCAGTCAAGAGAAGAAACTGAATCCTAAGATTTCTGCCCTCATTTATCCTGTCTCTCCACTGCCAGGCCTGGTCCAGACCCCTGCTCCCTGCCAGGCCTGGTCCCCTGCTCCCTGCCAGGCCTGGTCCCCTGCTCCCTGGCAGGCCTGGTCCCCTGCTCCCTGCCAGGCCTGGTCCCCTGCTCCCTGCCAGGCCTGGTCCCCTGCTCCCTGCCAGGCCTGGTCCAGACCCCTGCTCCCTGCCAGGCCTGGTCCCCTGCTCCCTGCCAGGCCTGGTCCAGACCCCTGCTCCCTGCCAGGCCTGGTCCCCTGCTCCCTGCCAGGCCTGGTCTACGACCCCTGCTCCCTGGGTGCTAGGCTGAGGGCACTGCTCTGTAGATCCTCTTAAAGAAACACCAGCTGTCAACAGACTTAGCATGTAGCTAGGAGCACAAACAAACATTCTCACTGCGGTCTCCTGGAGAATCGGTTCTCCACGGACTTCCCTCCCGGCCTGGAGGAAGAGGATTCTGAGTCCCCCCCCCACCCCCGGCTTGGGTGTATAGCAACCTCTGTGGTTGCTATCCAGGGGTGTTTCCCCCCCGCCGCTGCTGTGGCGTGTCAGTTGTTCTGAAACTGCAGTTTGCAGAAGGGACCACAGTGCCCCCCTCAGGTGGTGGGGAGGTAGTGCAGGTTGAGAGTCTGGAATTTGAGTTACCTGGCTGTTATAGCTCCCCTTCTCTATTGACCCTCCCCTCCTTACCTTCTCTCCTTCTCTCCTTACCCTCTCTCCTCCTCTCCTTATCTTCTCTCCTCCTCACCTTATCCTCTCCTCCCTTCCTCTCCTTACCCTCTCCTCCCTTCCTCTCCTTACCCTCTCCTCACCTCCTCTCCTTACCCTCCCTTCCTCTCCTTACCCTCTCCTCCTTCCTACCTCCTTACCTCTTCCTCACCTCCTCTCCTTACCCTCTCCTCCCCTCGCTCATCCTTACCCCTCGTCCTGCACCATCCTCTCCTTACCCTCGAGTCCTCACCTCCTCTCCTTACCCGCGTCCATTACCTCACCTTACCCTCTCCCCTCCTCTCCTCTCCTTAAACCCTCTCCTCCCGTGTCCTCTCCTTAATCTTCTCCTCCTCCTCACCTTACCACCTCGTCCTCCCCTCCTCTGGCTTACCCTCTCCTCACCTCCTCTCCTTACCCTCCCTCCTCTCCTTACCTTCTCCTCCTCTCCTTACCCTCTCCTCACCTCCTCATCCTTACCCTCTCCTCACCTCCTCTCCTTACCCTCTCCTCACCTCCTCTCCTTAACCCTCTCCTTACCTTACCCTCTCCCCTCCTCTCCTTACCTTCTCCTCCCCTTCTCTCCTCCCCTTTCCCTCCTCTCCTCTCCCATCCTCTCTCCTCTTGTAGAGGGACAGATGAAAAAAGAGGGGAAGAAAGGAAGAGGTTGGATGGTAGAGCGAGAGAAGGAGAGGGTGGCAGAGGGAAAGAGTTAGAAGGAGAGGATGGGAGAGGGAAAGAGTTAGAAGGAGAGGATGGGAGGGAGGGAGAGTTTGTTTCAGCACCAGGGACAGCACCACTCATTTAGAAGCAATCTAACAGCATTCAGGGGAGGAAGACCCTGTTAATACCCTGTAGTGTAACAAATGGGCGACAGACTGCAAGAACAGGCGTCCTGTGATCGTGTTAGTCATGGCTCTAGGTAGACGTGCTGGTCACTGACGCCTGGTGTTTGGTCTACGGGGGCTGTTATACCATAGCTTGACAGCAGAGGGCGCCAGCGCTTACATAATAACATTTACACAGTAAACATTCATCATACATACCAGTATTACAGTAGTTTAAAATATATATATATATCGCTTGGACCTATTTTTCAAGACATTGTTCACATTTCAGATGTCTTCATACAGTTCTCCAAACCAACTGTCAGCTTGGCACAGCAGTTATTTTCCCATCCAAAATGAACTAAAATGACCAAATCATTAGTCTCATAAAAACTCCATTACACTAGCAAATGTTGTCACCCAACAATCACACTTTATCACTCATAAAACATTGACCTAAAAAACATTAGCAACAGGTAGCATTACACTACTGCAATGTTATCTTTTGTAAAATGTCTTTACAAAACAAGAATGACACCTCTACTGTTTAGAATTCACTGCATTATCTTACAGGAATGAGTCAGACATGATGCAATATACGTCAACATGTGTTACAGTTGTTCTCAATTGCTTTGGTACAATTCTCAAACGATAGTGAATACTGTGCAAACCTCCAAACTACTGGACACTTGGTTCACAGCTGAATATCTCATTCTTGTTTTGCGGGTTTATTGCCTCTATCCTAATGAGTACAATCTTCTACAATTTTCACAATTACCTATTGAATATATCTTGCTGATTAAAACTGATTAGATTGTTGTACTCTCTAAATGACGGGCGTTATTTCATTGTGTGCGTCATCACATGAACAATAGACTATTCTGTTTTCCAACTCTGTCAGGCATATATCCCATGAATATCATTTCAGTATTTTCCTTTTTTTGTTCATTGATGCATTTTTGTATTACATTGTGCGGTGTCCGTTTTCTGTTTACTGTGGTGTAAAAGTTACTTTACGTAAATAAAAATACAGTAGCAATTTCCAAGGTAATGTAATGAATCGCCATCTGAATAGTAGTCTAACTTGATGCACAATAGCATTCAGTTACAGTAGTAGACAAATGGAACATTCTGGTACAGAAAACATTCAGTGTGAATGAAAAATAGGACAAGACTGAAATGTGTATACAAAGAACATTTCCATGGTCCACTATCATACTGTTGAAACACATTTTGGCCATCGTTGTTTACACAGTGCCTAAAGGAACTTGATATTTGGAGGGCATTCACTTTTGAGATATGAGACAATAACGTTGTTGTGAAGCATGAATTAAAAGCTTTGCGTGAGTTATGGCCTTTTGCAGGTGAGCTATGGTTTTGTGCTGCACCATCAAGGCCAGTGTGCCGCACCATCAAGGCCAGTGTGCTGCACCATCAAGGCCAGTGTGCCGCACCATCAAGGCCAGTGTGCCGCACCATCAAGGCCAGTGTGCCGCACCATCAAGGCCAGTGTGCCGCACCATCAAGGCCAGTGTGCTGCACCATCAAGGCCAGTGTGCCGCACCATCAAGGCCAGTGTGCCGCACCATCAAGGCCAGTGTGCTGCACCATCAAGGCCAGTGTGCTGCACCATCAAGGCCAGTGTGCCGCACCATCAAGGCCAGTGTGCTGTACCATCAAGGCCAGTGTGCTGCACCATCAAGGCCAGTGTGCTGCACCATCAAGGCCAGTGTGCTGCACCATCAAGGCCAGTGTGCTGCACCATCAAGGCCAGTGTGCCGCAACATCAAGGCCAGTGTGCCGCACCATCAAGGCCAGTGTGCTGCACCATCAAGGCCAGTGTGCCGCACCATCAAGGCCAGTGTGCTGCACCATCAAGGCCAGTGTGCTGCACCATCAAGGCCAGTGTGCCGCACCATCAAGGCCAGTGTGCTGCACCATCAAGGCCAGTGTGCCGCACCATCAAGGCCAGTGTGCTGCACCATCAAGGCCAGTGTGCTGCACCATCAAGGCCAGTGTGCTGCACCATCAAGGCCAGTGTGCCGCACCATCAAGGCCAGTGTGCTGCACCATCAAGGCCAGTGTGCCGCACCATCAAGGCCAGTGTGCTGCACCATCAAGGCCAGTGTGCCGCACCATCAAGGCCAGTGTGCTGCACCATCAAGGCCAGTGTGCTGCACCATCAAGGCCAGTGTGCTGCACCATCAAGGCCAGTGTGCTGCACCATCAAGGCCAGTGTGCTGCACCATCAAGGCCAGTGTGCTGCACCATCAAGGCCAGTGTGCCGCACCATCTAAGCCAGTTGCATTAAGCTAGCTCTCGCGAGCCGAAACAATATGGATACAGTGAGCCGAAAACAGGCACCGGAACAATAAAAAAAATGTCAGTGCGATACAGAGAAATACTATTTTACTGATGAAATACTGGCTTGCTAAATAAGAAAATTACATTAATTTAAGTGGGTGGGTTATTTCAGTAGGCAGCCTATAGCTGGACGGTTATTAGTTGCAGTGCTGCTTTCAGATGGTATCCTTTATGGATGAAATGAGAGAAAGTTGGACATACTGTACTGCTTTATGTATTGTATTTTCTGTATGTTGAGGAACCCTTTGAAAACGAGATGGTTCATCTAAGGATTCTTCTTCTCATGTGCATACTTACTGGACAGAGGGCCTAGGAGCCAACCACCTCTGCTACTGTCGCTGTCTCAGGGTGAAACAGCCGACTGCCAGGGTGACGACTGGATCACTGGCTGTGTTAGAGTGGAGTGCATATGAGAATGTGTGTGTGTGTGTATGAGAACATGTGTGTGTGTGTGTGTGAGTATGAGAACGTGTGTGTGTGTGTGTATTAGAGTATGTGTGAGTATGAGAACATGTGTGTGTATGAAAGAGTATGAGAATGTGTGTGTGATGGCGTGTGTGATGGCGTGTATGATGGTGTGTGTGACACCGTCTGCAGCGAGGTGTCCTTGCCTGTCCCCAGGAGGGATGTCTGGGAGCGTTTCGATTTCCTGTGTGTCGAGGTGAAGGTTCCTGCACCAGGAGGCTCAGAGGCACTCTGCCTCCCCTCCTCTCTGCCTCTGCCCTACTGCCTCCATTTCTCACTGCCTCCCCTCTGCCTCTGCCCTACTGTCTCCTCTCTGCCTCTGCCCTACTGCCTCCCGTTCTCTCTGCCTCCCCTACTCTCTGCCTCTGCCCTACCGTCTCCTCTCCCCTCTGCCTCTGCCCTACTGTCTTCTCTCCTCTCCCCTCTGCCTCTGCCCTACTGTCTCCTCTCCCCTCTGCCTCTGCCCTACTGTCTCCTCTCCCCTCTGCCTCTGCCTCTGCCCTACTGTCTCCTCTCCCCTCTGCCTCTGCCCTACTGTCTCCTCTCCCCTCTGCCTCTGCCCTACTGTCTCCTCTCCCCTCTGCCTCTGCCCTACTGTCTCCTCTCCCCTCTGCCTCTGCCCTACTGTCTCCTCTCCTCTCTGCCTCTGCCCTACTGTCTCCTCTCCCCTGCTCTTCCTCTCTGCCTCCCCTCCTGTCTGCATCTGCCCTTCTCTACTTCTCTCCCTCTTTCTTTCTTTCTTTCTTTTTTTTCTGCCTTTCACTTCCTTCTCTCTCTCTTTGTAGGAGTTGGAGTCAGATAGTATACTGATTCTCTCCTGAATGAGTCATATAGACCTTATTCTCTGCTGAAGGAGTCATATATTAGACTGATTGTCTTCGGAAGGAGTCATATATGCTGAATGAGTCATATATTAAGACTGATTGTCTTCTGAAGGAGTCATAAAGACTGATTATATGCTGAAGGAGTCATATAGACTGATTATCTGCTGAAGGAGTCATGTAGACTGACTCTCTCTCCTGAAGGAGCCAAAAAGACTGAGCTCCTTCGCCTTTCTCTGGTTTCCTCCCAGACAACTGAACCGAGTAACAGATTATGGACTCAGGCGTTGGTAATGTTAGAGCTGTACTATCATCAGTAGGTTTCAGCTGTACTATCTCCAGTGGGGCTCAGTCCTATCCTCCATGTTACAGATCAGTCCTCCATGTTGTAGATCAGTCCTCCATGTTACAGATCAGTCCTCCGTGTTACAGATCAGTCCTCCGTGTTGTAGATCAGTCCTCCATGTTACAGATCAGTCCTCCATGTTACAGATCAGTCCTCCATGTTACAGATCAGTCCTCCATGTTACAGATCAGTCCTCCATGTTACAGATCAGTCCTCCGTGTTGTAGATCAGTCCTCCATGTTACAGATCAGTCCTCCGTGTTGTAGATCAGTCCTCATGTTACAGATCAGTCCTCCATGTTACAGATCAGTCCTCCGTGTTGTAGATCAGTCCTCCATGTTACAGATCAGTCCTCCATGTTACAGATCAGTCCTCCATGTTACAGATCAGTCTCCATGGTTACAGATCAGTCCTCCATGTTGTAGATCAGTCCTCCGTGTTGTAAGGTGTAGATCAGTCCTCCGTGTTGTAGATCAGTCCTCCGTGTTGTAGATCAGTCCTCCATGTTGTAGATCAGTCCTCCATGTTGTAGATCAGTCCTCCGTGTTGTAGATCAGTCCTCCGTGTTGTAGATCAGTCCTCCATGTTGTAGATCAGTCCTCCATGTTACAGATCAGTCTTCCGTGTTGTAGATCAGTCCTCCGTGTTGTAGATCAGTCCTCCGTGTTGTAGATCAGTCCTCCGTGTTGTAGATCAGTCCTCCGTGTTGTAGATCAGTCCTCCATGTTACAGATCAGTCCTCCATGTTCCTAATCAGTCCTCCGTGTTACAGATCAGTCTTCCGTGTTGTAGATCAGTCCTCCGTGTTGTAGATCAGTCCTCCGTGTTGTAGATCAGTCCTCCGTGTTGTAGATCAGTCCTCCATGTTACAGATCAGTCCTCCGTGTTCCTAATCAGTCCTCCGTGTTACAGATCAGTCTTCCGTGTTACAGATCAGTCCTCCGTGTTGTAGATCAGTCCTCCGTGTTGTAGATCAGTCCTCCGTGTTGTAGATCAGTCCTCCATGTTACAGATCAGTCCTCCGTTGGAGATCAGTCCTTCGTGTAATCAGTCCTCCAGTGTTACAGATCAGTCCTCCGTGTTACAGATCAGTCCTCCGTGTTACAGATCAGTCCTCCATGCTCCTAATCAGTCCTCCGTGTTGGAGATCAGTCCTCCATGTTACAGATCAGTCCTCCGTGTTACAGATCAGTCCTCCATGCTCCTAATCAGTCCTCCGTGTTACAGATCAGTCCTCCGTGTTACAGATCAGTCCTCCGTGTTACAGATCAGTCCTCCGTGTTGTAGATCAGTCCTCCGTGTTACAGATCAGTCCTCCATGTTGTAGATCAGTCCTCCGTGTTACAGATCAGTCCTCCGTGTTACAGATCAGTCCTCCGTGTTGTAGATCAGTCCTCCGTGTTACAGATCAGTCCTCCATGTTACAGATCAGTCCTCCATGTTGTAGATCAGTCCTCCATGTTGTAGATCAGTCCTGCATGGGCTTGTCTTCTGAGCAGCTGTTCAGCAGAGACGTGATAGCAGCTGACATATGCTGCTTATTGATCCAGTCCAGATGCTCACATGTTGTTGAAGCCTCTTCATTAACTGAAGGTGGATCTCACCTTGAAGGGCGGTTTGACAGCATTAGCCAGTTCAATAACATTAACCACGGCTACAGTGTCTCCCTTATACAATCTAAGCGAGAGGGTGAAGGAGGGAGGGTGAGAAGGGTGAGGGGGGGAGATGTAGAGAGATGAGGAGGTTGAGTAAAATAGAGGGAGAGAGAAGAGGAGGAGGGTGAGGGAGGTAGAGGGGGTGAGGAGGAGGGTGAGGGAGGGAGAGACAGAGGCAGAAGGAAGGAAAGAGTGGAGGGTGAGGAGAAGGGGGGGAGGGGGGAGGGAGAGGAAGAGAGAAGAGAAGGGAGAGGGAGGGAGGGAGAGGAAGAGAGAAGAGAAGGGTGTGGGAGGGGGAGGGAGAGAAGAGAAGGGAGAGGGAGAGGGAGGAGGGAGGGAGGGAGGGAGGGAGGGAGGGAGGGAGGGAGGGGAAGAGAGAAGAGGAAACGGAAGGAAGGAGAGCAAGGTCAAGATGTTCTGTGACCTGTGAATTTCCCTTAACAAACACATACACACATGTACACACTGACACACACACAAACACATAAACACACACTGACACACACACTGACACACACACTGACACACACAATTGCACACAAACACACACACACTAACATAACTACTGTACACACACACATACACACACACAGCTTATATTAGGGCTGGCTCAGGGCTGTACAAGACACAATCAGTGATACTACAACATGCTGTCCAATCAGAGCCTTAGTCTGTGTACCCCTCTGGTGTGTGTATGTATATGTGTGTGTGTATATGTGTGTGTGTATGTGAATATGTGTGTGCGTGTGTATACTGTACTGTATATGTCTAAAAAACATTTGAAAACAGCCACCAGCTGAATGCAGTGTTTTATCCAGCTGAATGGCAGAGACGCCACTGTAACAAGACTGTACAGAACTGATAAAGAGCTGTGATGCAATCATCTCAATGTGTGTGTGTGTGTTTGTGTTTCTGTGTGTGTTTGAATATTTTAGACTGCGTACATTTGCAGATCTCCATGATTGTATATGTTTGTCTGTGTGGGCCTGTCGGTACATGTGCGTGTGTGTGTGTGTGTGTGTGCACATGAATTACATCACTTCCTGGAGAGAGTAGAATACATATATTTACTCACAGACATTGATTTCCTCTCTAGACTACAAAGTGATTCATTTGCAGAAGACCAATTAGAAATCATTACCTGCTCTTGAATTCACTGCTGGAATTCTCTCCCTGTAACACCATAGTAGACTGGATGGAAACCATAGGACATATTGATTTAGACTGGATTCTAATTACAGCTGATTACCCCCTTCCTCTTTTAGCAGACCTGTGTAGCTCCATCCATCCACAGCAGTGTGCCCACCTCTCCCAGTGTGCACATCAATACCAGCGTGTGCTAGCGTGGATGACCACGTCTCCCATGTGACGACTCACTGAGGTTGTTGATCCAATCAAACACCGTATTTGACAGTCACATTGGCTCAGACTTGGAAGGCAGAGCGTGTACAAGTGTTTGTATGCGTGTGTGTGTGCGCGTGTGTGTGTGTACACTTATGTGTGTGTGCATGCATTGTATGCTTGTGTGTGTACATGCATGTATGTGTGTGTGTATGTGTGTGTGTATGCGAGGTTGTGTCTTAGTGTCCTGATGCCTCGGAGGTCTTCATCATATCAATGTTTCACATGAAACACCTCAGAGTTAACATCAACACTGCAGCCCTGGTACCTTGGGCGAGGGAAGCTGGGTTTGGATCGGAGTCATAGTTAGTCAGTTTGTACCACCTCACCCCAGCCTCTCCTGGAGGCCCGGCCTCACCCCAGCCTCTCCTGGAGGCCTAGCCTCACCCCAGCCTCTCCTGGAGGCCTAGCCTCACCCCAGCCTCTCCTGGAGGCCCAGCCTCACCCCAGCCTCTCCTGGAGGCCCGGCCTCATCCCAGCCTCTCCTGGAGGCCCGGCCTCACCCCAGCCTCTCCTGAAGGTCAAGTCTCACCCCAGCCTTTCAATTACTCCAACTTGAAGGAAAGATGAAGACCTGTTCCCTTCTCGATCTGACAGGTTCAGTCTCTTCTTCTGGGCTGGAGGATCTGACAGGTTCAGACTCTTCTTCTGGGCTGGAGGATCTGACAGGTTCAGTCTCTTCTTCTGGGCTGTAGGATCTGACAGGTTCAGACTCTTCTTCTGGGCTGGAGGATCTGACAGGTTCAGTATCTTCTTCTGGGCTGGAGGATCTGACAGGTTCAGTCTCTTCTTCTGGGCTGTAGGATCTGACAGGTTCAGACTCTTCTTCTGGGCTGTAGGATCTGACAGGTTCAGACTCTTCTTCTGGGCTGGAGGATCTGACAGGTTCAGACTCTTCTTCTGGGCTGGAGGATCAGAGCTTCAGCTGCTGTGGATGAGCAGAGTAGAGGCTCACGCTGAGACAGAGAGCGAGACAGAGAGAGAGAGGGTGGGTGTGGTTGTGCATGCGTGCATGGTGTGTGCAGCAGCCTGTGTGTTTGAGTATAAATAGACGTGTGTGCGTGTGTGTGTGTGTGTGTGGGAGAGTGTTTTCCATGTGGCACCAGTTTGATCCTCCTCCGTGATGTAAGTCTGAGTCACTCTTTGTTGTCTCTTGTGTGTCTCCCTCTCCACCTCTCCCTGCCTGTCTCCACATCTGTCTCCACACACACATGCACGCACGCACACACACACACACGCTCACACACACACACAGCTCTAAATCCTCTCAGGGTCTTAGTTACCATATCCAGCATTATACAACTCTGGAGCCACTCCCCAGAAAGAGTGGGCACACACACATGCACACACACACATGCACACACACACGCACATCTTCCTACCTCTCTCTCTGCTCTCCTTCTCTGTTCCCTCTCTTCTGTCCTTCTATAGATTGTTCCCCCCCTCCTGCTCCCCCTCTCTTCTTCATCCATTCTGTCTCTTTATTGTTCTACCTATTTTCTTTCTCTGTCTCTCTCTCCTTCTCTGTTCCTCTCTCTCCTTCTGTCTCTCTCTCCATCTCTGTTCTTCTCTCTCTCCCTCTCTGTCTCTCTCTACATCTCTGTCTCTCTCTCTCTCCTTCTCTGTCTCTATCCTTCTCTGTCTCTCTCTACATCTCTGTCTCTCTTTCTCCTTCTCTGTCTCTCTCTACATCTCTGTCTCTCTCTCTCCTTCTTCGTTCACTCTATATTCTCTCTCTCCGTTTCCATAGTAAATGACAGATGAGCTGTTGTGATGATGTTAAAGCTCCACTCCCTCCTCTCCTCCTCTCCTCCTCTCCTTCCCCCTTTGTAATCTTCTTCCCTAGCTTACTACTCTTCTAGCTTCCCCTCTACTCATTTCTTCCTCCTTCTATCCATTCCTCCGCCACCCTCCACTCCACACCTCTCCTCTCTACTCCTCTCCATCCCTCTCTTCTCTACTGCGCTCCTCTTCGTCTCTGCTCCTTTCCTCCCTTCCCCTTTCTGCTCCTCGTCCCCCCCCCCTCCACCCCCTAACCCTAAGATTTCTGTTGATACTTTCTCTCTGGGTCTTTAGGATTTACATCCTCCAACGAGTTGTCGTGGTGACAGGTTTATCCCCGCGTCTAAACATTCTGAGCGGAGCTCTCACTCCATCGTTCACCTCCTTTCGTCCTCCCGTCCTCTCATCCTCCCCTCCTGGCCCCAACCCCTTCCCCAGCATAAACACTGAGAACATGACAGAAACCAGTCACTCTGAGAGGAGGGAGGGGCCACTGGAAGTCCCTATCCTTCTAGAAACCACTGGGTGCTGTACAGAACCTTAGGAATATATACAGGACCACTGAGGGGTTTGTAGAACAAGGTCTTAGACAGAATCATTAAGTTGTATAGAGAACAATTGCATGCTATATAGAACCATATGGTTGTCTATAGAAATACAGTATGGTGCTATACAAAACCCCTCTGTACATCTGTAGGAACTATGCAATTCAGTCCAGGTTCCATTTTGAATCCTGTTCAAATCTGGAAAAAAATACCTGCATCAAATTAGGGTTTTATAAACAGCACCAAAGGGAGCTGAAGAGAGTTTTGTCTGAACGCATGAGCTTTGTCTGTTGATACGGAGTTTTAAATAGTTGACATAAAATCTTAGTTTGTTGTTACAAGGCTTTCATTATTAAAACAAAGGCTCTTGTAAAGTACCCAGGGTATAGGCTTCAGGAAGTCTTATTAGAAGAGGAGTTGGGAGCCTAGGCTGGAGGTGATGGGGTCTCCTGTCCTGGTTATACAGGCTGGAGGTGATGGGGTCTTCTGGTTATACAGGCTGGAGGTGATGGGGTCTCCTGGTTATACAAGCTGGAGGTGATGGGGTCTTCCTGGTTATACAGGCTGGAGGTGATGGGGTCTCCTGGTTATACAGGCTGGAGGTGATGGGGTCTCCTGGTTATACAGGCTGGAGATGATGGGGTCTCCTGGTTATACAAGGCTGGAGGTGATGGGGTCTTCCTGGTTATACAGGCTGGAGGTGATGGGGTCTCCTGGTTATACAGGCTGGAGGTGATGGGGTCTCCTGGTTATACAAGCTGGAGGTGATGGGGTCTTCTGGTTATACAGGCTGGAGATGAGGCTGAGGTGATGGGGTCTCCTGGTTATACAGGCTGGAGATGATGGGGTCTCCTGGTTATACAGGCTGGAGATGATAGGGTCTCCTGGTTATACAAGCTGGAAGTGATGGGGTCTCCTGGTTATACAGGCTGGAGGTGATGGGGTCTCCTGGTTATACAGGCTGGAGGTGATGGGGGCTCCTGGTTATACAAGCTGGAGGTGATGGGGTCACCTGGTTATACAGGCTGGAGATGATGGGGTCTCCTGGTTATACAGGCTGGAGATGATGCTGGAGATGATGGAATATCCTGGCTATACAGGCTGGAGATGATACTGGAGGGGATGGCGTCTCCTGGTTATACAGGCTGGAGATGATGGGGTCTCCTGGTTATACAGGCTGGAGGTGATGGGGTCTCCTGGTTATCCAAGCTGGAGGTGATGGGGTCTTCTGGTTATACAGGCTGGAGGTGATGGGGTCTCCTGGTTATACAAGCTGGAGGTGATGGGGTCTTCTGGTTATACAAGCTGGAGGTGATGGGTCTCCTGGTTATACAGGCTGGAGGTGATGGGGTCTCCTGGTTATACAGGCTGGAGATGATGGGGTCTCCTGGTTATACAAGCTGGAGGTGATGGGGTCTTCTGGTATACAGGCTGGAGGTGATGGGGTCTCCTGGTTATACAGGCTGGAGGTGATGGGGTCTCCTGGTTATACAAGGCTGGAGGTGATGGGGTCTTCTGGTTATACAGCTGGAGGTGATGGGGTCTCCTGGTTATACAGGCTGGAGATGATGGGGTCTCCTGGTTATACAGGCTGGAGATGATAGGGTCTCCTGGTTATACAAGCTGGAAGTGATGGGGTCTCCTGGTTATACAGGCTGGAGGTGATGGGGTCTCCTGGTTATACAGGCTGGAGGTGATGGGGGCTCCTGGTTATACAAGCTGGAGGTGATGGGGTCTCCTGGTTATACAGGCTGGAGATGATGGGGTCTCCTGGTTATACAGGCTGGAGATGATGCTGGAGATGATGGGATATCCTGGTTATACAGGCTGGAGATGACTGGAGGGGATGGGTCTCCTGGTTATACAGGCTGGAGATGATGGGGTCTCCTGGTTATACAAGCTGGATGTGATGGGGTCTTCTGGTTATACAGGCTGGAGATGATGCTGGTAGGTGATGGGGTCTCCTGGTTATACAAGCTGGAGGTGATGGGGTCTTCTGGTTATACAGGCTGGAGGTGATGGGGTCTCCTGGTTATACAGGCTGGAGATGATGGGGTCTCCTGGTTATACAGGCTGGAGATGATAGGGTCTCCTGGTTATACAAGCTGGAAGTGATGGGGTCTCCTGGTTATACAGGCTGGAGGTGATGGGGTCTCCTGGTTATACAGGCTGGAGGTGATGGGGGCTCCTGGTTATACAAGCTGGAGGTGATGGGGTCTCCTGGTTATACAGGCTGGAGATGATGGGGTCTCCTGGTTATACAGGCTGGAGATGATGCTGGAGATGATGGGATATCCTGGTTATACAGGCTGGAGATGATACTGGAGGGGATGGGGTCTCCTGGTTATACAGGCTGGAGATGATGGGGTCTCCTGGTTATACAGGCTGGAGATGATGGGGTCTCCTGGTTATACAGGCTGGAGATGATGCTGGAGATGATGCTGGAGATGATGGGGTCTCCTGGTTATACAGGCTGGAGATGATGCTGGAGATGATGCTGGAGATGATGGGGTCTCCTGGTTATACAGGCTGGAGATGATGCTGGAGGGATGGGTCTCCTCGGTTATACAGGCTGGAGATGATGCTGGAGGATGATGGCGTCTCCTGGTTATACAGGCTGGAGATGATGCTGGAATGATGGGAGGGATGATGGAGAGATGGGTCTCCTGGTTATACAGGCTGGAGATGATGCTGGAGGGGATGGCGTCTCCTCGTTATACAGGCTGGAGATGATGCTGGAGATGATGGGGTCTCCTGGTTATACAGGCTGGAGATGATGCTGGAGATGATGGGGTCTCCTGGTTATACAGGCTGGAGATCCACACGCCTGGGTGAAGACGACCAGACTGGCCTGTGAATAATTCACTGTGGCTTCTCTTAGACACACATATATTCTCACACTAACAGCTTTTTACATGCACACACACACACACACACACACACGTACACACACACACACACACACACCACACAGTAGCACAGGTCCAGGTCTCTGTATGTGACCCTGTTATAGTGTTAACAGTGTTTGAAGCAGACATCTCTCAGCATGGCTGTCAAGTATGACATCAAACCCTTGGAAGAACTGTTCAGGACTGCCTCTAGAAAACCTCATATCTATTAAACATTGCCCCTAAATAGACTGCCTCTCAAATAGACTGCCTCTATAACATGCTGCCTCTAGGCTAGTACATTTTGCCATTACAAGGTTATTTCAATAACTTTCTGCCTCTATAACATTCTGCCCCTGGAACATTCTGCCCCTAGAACAATATATCTCTATAATATTCTGCCTCTGTAACATTCTACCTCTTTAACATCCTGCCTCCACTAAAGTAACATTCTGCCTCTATATTCTCCATTGCATGCTGACTGGCAAGGTGATGGCAAGGTTAGAGTCGGCATGTTGGTTACAGTGTGATAGTGGCTAGCTAGGTTCACCCCAAGGTTCTCCTGTGGAGATACACCGCTATCATATCACTCCACAGTCCTCTGACTGTCACTCCTCTGGTCTCTCTACACATCCCCATGCAGTCACGGTGTGTTCCGATCTCTCGTGCGCTCACAACGGAGTGTATAAGCTTTGCTTCGGTCTGGTCAGATCGGATCTGTCACCCAATCCACGCAACGTCACAGCAGTTACCCTGCCATCGCAATCGATCCATCGCTCTGTCTCTCCACTCTGCCGTGCATGAGTCTCCCCGTGGGGACGACGCTTCGGGGGGGCGGCAGCAGCGGGGCTTGTTTGGTTCGGGACGGCAAAGGAGGGGCGGTGGCGAGGGAGCGCGGGAGCCTGTGGATGCCAGAGGCACGCGTGACGTGGCAAATCGCTGCAATTGCTAACTGTATTTGGAGAGTGACGGGCCGGCGCGCTCACGGGATACCGCAGCGAGGGGGAGGGAGGGGAATCGAATTTGAGGCGGTGAAGCTCTTCATTAGCGGAGTTATATCCGCGGGGACGGGAGTGGGAGAGACGGGGTTTTCGTTGAAGAAACGGCAAGATATCTCTCTGTCTACGCGGCTGGCACCACATCGGCTTCAGGGATGTAGTCGAAGCGGGAAGAGCTCTGCACTACCGAGCTCGTGAACATGAAGAAACATTCGGCCAGGGTTTCCCCGTTGTCCGCCTGCAACAGCCCGGTGCTCACCTTAACAAAAGTTGAAGGTAGGTAGAGCGCGTCAAATCACCGTTCCGGTCACCATGGAACTAAGAGGGGGCTTCGGGTTTCTTCTTTCTGCGGTCAGCACGACTGTTGCCATGTCGCCCGTGCAAATTTATAAGAGTTAGTCAGACATGGTTTTGGGAATAAGAGATCCGCTTTGAGACAGCGGTTAACTTGTCATCGGACTGATACCGTCTATGAGGAATGGGGACCAGGAAGCTACGAAGAAGCGCGCGTTAGATTACCATGGACAGTCATTTTTAGAATGCGCGAGAGAGAATCTCCGCCAATAAATTGTACAGTAGCCTATAGCCTGCCCTACGCTCACAGAACCGCGCGTTAAAATACTTTTGTCGTGTAGCATACAATATATTAGTCGTGAAAAAAGTAGAAAATACATTATGACTTGATCCGTTTCATTTTTTGACCTCTCAGTCATAAATAGTAATTGTAATGTCACACCAACACAGGAGGGGAACCGGAGCCGGTAAATGAGTCAAGGTTGGCTATGCTTTGTAATGATGCGTGAAATAGGCGCTGTGAACTGTGTTGTGTAATTTTCTGGTGTCTCTTTCTGAGTGGGACCGATGAAGTTGTTATTGCAGTAAAGTAGGAACTCCCAACCCCCACCGTCCTGCCTTTCCTAAACACACACACACACGCACACACACTTGCACACACACACTCGCACACACACTTGCACACACACACACACACACTCGCAAACACACACTCGTGCACACACTCACACAGCATCATACCCTTCACCCCACCCACCCTCCCCAGGGGCCTTTTGATAATCATGCTAAACGAAACACAGCACAGCATCCCACTGTAGCACTGGCTGCCTGTGTGTGTCTGTGTGTGTGTCCCTCTGTTTGTGTGTGTGTGCCAGTGTCACTGGCTGCCTGTGTGTGTCTGTGTGTGTGTCCCTCTGTTTGTGTGTGTGTGCCAGTGTCACTGGCTGCCTGTGTGTGTCTGTGTGTGTGTCCCTCTGTTTGTGTGTGTGTGCCAGTGTCACTGGCTGCCTGTGTGTGTCTGTGTGTGTGTCCCTCTGTTTGTGTGTGTGTGCCAGTGTCACTGGCTGCCTGTGTGTGTCTGTGTGTGTGTCCCTCTGTTTGTGTGTGTGTGCCAGTGTCACTGGCTGCCTGTGTGTGTCTGTGTGTGTGTCCCTCTGTTTGTGTGTGTGTGCCAGTGTCACTGGTTGCCTGTGTGCGTGTGCCTGCCTGTACTGTACTGTTAGTGTGTGTGTCCACGAGTAATTGGACCGTGAACTCTAGCAGCATACAAGCTGATAGACCCTGAAACGCTGCCTTTCTCATCCACTCTGTGTGGGTGAGAGAGGGAGAAGGAGAGAGAGTGTGTCCTGATCACAGGAACACACAGGAAGCTCGCATTTCCGATTGGGGTCATTTGTAGGGGACACACTAATTATGTCTTCCCCTCCACAGCTGTGTGTGCGTGTGGGGGGGGGGATGAGAGTGTGTGTGCGTGTGTATGTTAGTGTGTGTGTGTGTGTGGGGGGGATGAGAGTGTGTGTGTGTGCGTGTGTATGTTAGTGTGTGTGTGGGGGGGGGGGGTGAGAGTGTGTATGTTAGTGTGTGTGTGTGTGGGGGGATGAGAGTGTGTGTGTGAGCGTGTGTATGTTAGTGTGTGTGTGTGGGGGGGTGAGAGTGTGTGTGTGGAGCGTGTGTGTGGGGGGGGGTGAGAGTGTGTGTGTGTGTGTGTGTGCGTTTGTGTGTGTGTGTGTGGGGGTGGGGTGAGAGTGTGTGTGTGGGGGGGTGAGAGTGTGTGTGTGAGCGTGTGTGTGTGGGGGGGTGAGAGTGTGTGTGTGAGCGTGTGTGTGGGGGGGGGTGAGAGTGTGTGTGTGAGCGTGTGTGTGTGCGTTTGTGTGAGTGTGTGTGTGGGGGGGTGAGAGTGTGTGTGTGAGCGTGTGTGTGTGGGGGGGGTGAGAGTGTGTGTGTGAGCGTGTGTGTGGGGGGGGTGAGAGTGTGTGTGTGAGCGTGTGAATGTGCGTTTGTGTGCGTGTGGTACAGAGAGCAACGTGTGTGGGCTAATGCACATGAGTGTGTTTAGTGTGACTGTGATGTTGTATGTTGGGTATTGTTTGGGTTTTGATGAAGCCGGTGCCAAAACAATACTGTTTAAACGGTTCCAATACCCAAACGGTGCCTAAACCCAAACAATCAGAAGATCCCAAAGCTACAGTGGAAGAGGCTTCTTCATGTCAACTCGTCTGCCAGGTTCTTCGATTTTCCATGTTGTTGTTCCGACTTGCATTCATGTGGATTTTCTCAGTCGGGAAATCATTTTTCTGATTATTCTGACACCACATGAATGCAGTATAATTTAACTAGCGATCATGTTCGGTGAGGATGCTTCTTCCGTCCGTTACGGAGTACCAGAGGGCAAATATTTCAATTGACAGCTCAGGCATTTAAGTGGCACAGAAATGAGGCACCAAAATCTGCGTTCTGATTGGGTCCAGGACATAGTTCATTTAGGCACTGGTGCCATATTAGCACCGAGTTACGGTACCCAACCCTAGCGATGTTGCAGTGTTTATGCCTGTGTGGCCTACGAAGCAGTGTGTGTATGTGAGTGTGTGTGTGTGTGTTTCTCAAAGCTCAATCTCTGAATGTTATGTTTGTATTCTTGAATCACCTTTCAGCCAGAATTGTTTAAAACACTGCAGTTACTGTGTGTGTCTGTGTGTGTGTGTGTCTGTGTGTGTGTGTCTGTGTGTGTGTGTGTCTGTGTGTGTGTGTCTGTGTGTGTGTCTGTGTGTGTGTCTGTGTGTGTGTCTGTGTGTGTCTGTGTGTGTGTGTGTGTCTGTGTGTGTGTGTGTCTGTGTGTGTGTGTCTCAACGCTGTGCCGTCTTCCCATCCTGTCTTTGATATCTCTACACACTGCCCAGATACGTGTGTGTGTGTGTGTCTGTGTGTGTGTGTGTTCCCCTCAGACAGAAGAGCTGTCTCAGTAGCTTCTCTGTTGTTTTAGAACTGGCTCTTTATACCCAACACACAGGCCCACTGAGATAAACACACACACAGGCAGACAGGCAAGCAGGCAGGCAAACAGACAGGCAGACAGACAGGCCGGCAGGCAGGCCAGCAGGCACGCAGACAATGAAAAATGAATGATTTGTCCAGCTGCCTATTTATGAGCTGCAAAAAAGCAATGACATGCTCAGAGCTGTGACCAACATGATGGTGCAGCAGTCGCATAACAGCCTGTCATCCGGATCTGGGTCTGGGTCTGGGTCTGGGTCTGGGTCTGGGTAGAGCAGAGTAGAGAACATAGGAGAACAGAGTAGAGTGGAGCAGAGCAGAAAAGAGTAGTAGTGTAGAGCAGAGCAGAGTAGAATAGAGTAGAGAGAACATAGGAGAGCAGAGTAGAGCGTATGAGGAAGCAGTAAAACAGATGTATCTGCTTTAAGCAACTCTGAATCCTCCACTACCCTTGAAGCAGAATGGCCACCTCATTGCACAGAATAGACTGATTGTGATTGGTCAGGATTGATTCGATTGTGATTGGTCAGGATTGATTCGATTGGATTGGTCCTCTGGGTTTTTCTGACATACATGACCTCTCTGCAGACGACCCAGCAGACAACCCTCTCCCCTCTCCTCCTCCTCCTCTCCTCTCCCTTCCCTTTCTCCTCTCCTCTCCTCATCCTGACATACAGGATTGTGTGTCATTGTCAGCTGGATGCTGGAATTCTGGGCGTGTCCGACAAGGTCTGGTTACCTTGACCACAGCTCTTATCAATAGCCACGACATCTGATCCTGTCTGTTTACAAACTGATTTATTAGACTGTCTCACCTGAGTAGTGTATACGCACACACACACAAGCATACACACATAGCCACGGTGATGAGTGTGTGTGTGTGGGTGGGGGTGGGGGGGTGGAGGAGGAGGGTGATGAGTGTGTGTGTGGGTGGGAGGGGGGGGTGGAGGAGGAGGGTGATGAGTGTGTGTGGGTGGGTGGGAGGGGGAGGAGGAGGGTGAGGAGTGTGTGGGTGGGTGGGTGGGAGGGGGACGGAAGCAATCACTCTGAGGTGCGTGGTGCAATCTTATGATGAATGGCCATAGAATGAAATGATTGAACGAAGATATGGATAAATGAATGAATATCTTAGAGGGGGCTTTACATCTTTGTTATTGTGCTGCAGTGGTTGATAGAAGGGACTAGAAACACAATGTGTAATACATCCTGAATGTACAGAGCTTGTATGGAACACTGCTGTTTCAATAGGCCTTCTTCATGAGTCAGCATTCATCTACGTTTTCCGCTCAGTAGCGTTTTACAGGATGTCGGGTGACCCAGGTGACACCTGTCTGCCTGGTGATGATGATGAATCTAGTTCTCTATACGCACAGCTGAGAGGTGGAGATGACTGTTATTCTCCAGGGGTGGGGGGTGGGGGGGGGGGTGGAGATGGGGAGGGGGGAGACTTGATTTGAGAAGTTTTAAAAGGGACAGGGCTCGTCTGCAGGACTGTGAAAGTGCCATGTTTAGACAGCTGGCAGCTCCCTGAGACAGCACTCTAAAACCCTTTTTGAACTGAGCACACACACGGACACTCCTCCGCTCCAGGATGGTGGGAGGGCTCAGAGCAAGGTTATGTAAGGAGTGTGAACCTCCTGGGTCGTCCTGGCCTAGCACAGAGGGATGGGGGGGGAGGCAGAATGGAACAGAGGGAGGGGAGGATTGACAGAGCAGGGGAGGTACAGCCAGGGAGAGGCAGGGGGCAGGACATGGAGGTAGGGGGAGTCAGGGAGAGGAAGGGAGAGTCAGGGAGAGTCAGGGAGAGGTAGGGAGAGGAAGGAAGAGGAAGGGAGAGTCGGAGGTACAGGCCAGGACATGGAGTCAGGGGGAGTCAGGTGGAGGTAGGGAGAGGTAGGGGGAGCTAGGTGGAGGTATGGGGCAGGATATGGAGTCAGGGAGAGTCAGGGAGCAGGACATGGAGGTAGGGGGAGTCAGGGGGAGGTAGGGAGAGGTAGGGGGAGTCAGGGGGAGGTATGGGGCAGGATATGGAGTCAGGGGGAGTCAGGGAGAGTCAGGGAGAGTCAGGGAGCAGGACATGGAGGTAGGGGGAGTCAGAGAGAGTCAGGGAGAGTCAGGGGGCAGGACATTTACATTTAGTCAATTAGCAGACGCTCTTATCCAGAGAGACTTACAGTAAGTACAGGGACATTCTCCCCGAGGCAAATAGGGTGAAGTGCCTTGCCCAAGGACACAACGTCATTTTGCACAGCCGGGAATCGATCCACCAACCTTCTGATTAATAGCCCGCTCAGCCATCTGACTCTCCCTGACTCCCCCTGACTCCATGTCCTGCTCCCTGACTCTCCCTGACTCCCCCTACCTCCATGTCCTGCCCTGTACCTCCCCCTGACTCCCCCTGACTCCCCCTACCTCCATGTCCTGCCCTGTACCTCCCCCTGACTCCCCCTGACTCCCCCTACCTCCATGTCCTGCCCCCTGACTCTCCCTGACTCCCCCTGACTCCATGTCCTGCCCCCTGACTCTGCCTGACTCCCCTGACTCCATGTCCTGCCCCCTGACTCTCCCTGACTCCCCCTGACTCCATGTCCTACCCCATACCTCCGCCTAGCTCCCCCTACCTCCATGTCCAGGGGGAGTCAGGGGGAGCTACGGGGCAGAACATGGAGGTAGGGGGCGTCAGGGGGAGTCAGGGGGAGGTACAGGTCAGGACATGGAGGTAGGGAGAGTCAGGGAGAGTCAGGGGGCAGGACATGGAGGTAGGGGGAGTCAGGGGGAGTCAGGGGGAGGTACAGGGCAGGACATGGAGGTAGGGGGAGTCAGGGGAAGTCAGGGGGAGGTACAGGGCAGGACATGGAGGTAGGGAGAGTCAGGGAGAGTCAGGGGGCAGGACATGGAGGTAGGGGGAGTCAGGGGGAGTCAGGGGGAGGTACAGGGCAGGACATGGAGGTAGGGGGAGTCAGGCAGAGTCAGGGAGAGTCAGGGGGCAGGACATGGAGGTAGGGGGAGTCAGGGGGAGGTACAGGGCAGGACATGGAGGTAGGGGGACTAACGGGGAGGGAACAAGCGTGTGTTTGGGTAAGCATTATGAGGTAACGCCTGTGGAGTACACCCATCTATTACTGTGACAAGGGAAGGCACGGCCACCCTCCTAAACATTGATCTGTAGGGAGAAAGCTGGCACACACGCCAGTCTGTCATGCTGCCAGCCCAGCCTCAGCCCTGAGGGGGGGGAGGGGGGGGAGGGAGGGGGCGAGGAGGAGAGGAGAATTGGGGAGAGGAGGTAGAGGACAGGAATGAAAGATGAAAGATGCCTTGCCAAGTGCTGAGTAACCACTGCCTCTTAGCAGTTACACACTGGTAAACACACACACGCTCACCACAGACACACATTCACACACACTAAAGACACACATTCACACACACACTGTGGCCACCGCTGAGAGACACGCAGACGTGACACATGGACAAAAAGGCTGCAGGGAGAGTCTATTCAAAAGGTAAACTAGAAATGAAAAGAACCTCAGAATGTTCCTTCTCTGAGGGAGCCATCCGGCTTGTTTCTCTGAGACCAGAGACTGGCCACGGAGCAGCAGGCACAACACCTTTACAACACAACACCTTTACAACACAACACCTTTACAACACAACACCTTTACAACACAACACCTTCACAACACAACACCTTTACAACACAACACCTTTACAACACAACACCTTTACAACACAACACCTTTACAACACAACACCTTTACAACACAACACCTTTACAACACAACACCTTTACAACACAACACCTTAACCAGCAACACAACACCTTTACAACACAACACCTTTACAACACAACACCTTTACAACACAACACCTTAACCAGCAACACAACACCTTTACAACACAACACCTTAACCAGCAACACAACACCTTTACAACACAACACCTTAACCAGCAACACAACACCTTAACCAGCAACACAACACCTTTACAACACAACACCTTAACCAGCAACACAACACCTTTACAACACAACACCTTAACCAGCAACACAACACCTTAACCAGCAACACAACACCTTTACAACACAACACCTTAACCAGCAACACAACACCTTTACAACACAACACCTTAACCAGCAACACAACACCTTTACAACACAACACCTTAACCAGCAACACAACACCTTAACCAGCAACACAACACCTTTACAACACAACACCTTAACCAGCAACACAACACCTTTACAACACAACACCTTAACCAGCAACACAACACCTTAACCAGCAACACAACACCTTTACAACACAACACCTTAACCAGCAACACAACACCTTTACAACACAACACCTTAACCAGCAACACAACACCTTAACCAGCAACACAACACCTTTACAACACAACACCTTAACCAGCAACACAACACCTTTACAACACAACACCTTAACCAGCAACACAACACCTTTACAACACAACACCTTAACCAGCAACACAACACCTTAACCAGCAACACAACACCTTTACAACACAACACCTTAACCAGCAACACAACACCTTTACAACACAACACCTTAACCAGCACACAACACCTTAACCAGCAACACAACACCTTTACAACACAACACCTTAACCAGCAACACAACACCTTTACAACACAACACCTTAACCAACAACACAACACCTTTACAACACAACACCTTAACCAGCAACACAACACCTTAACCAACAACACAACACCTTTACAACACAACACCTTTACAACACAACACCTTAACCAGCAACACAACACCTTAACCAACAACACAACACCTTTACAACACAACACCTTTACAACACAACACCTTAACCAGCAACACAACACCTTTACAAACACAACACTTTAACCAGCAACACAACACCTTAACCAGCAACACAACACCTTTACAACACAACACCTTAACCAACGACACAACACCTTTACAACACAACACCTTTACAACACAACACCTTTACAACACAACACCTTTACAACACAACACCTTAACCAGCAACACAACACCTTTACAACACAACACCTTAACCAGCAACACAACACCTTAACCAGCAACACAACACCTTTACAACACAACACCTTAACCAGCAACACAACACCTTAACCAGCAACACAACACCTTTACAACACAACACCCTAACCAACAACACAACACCTTTACAACACAACACCTTAACCAACAACACAACACCTTTACAACACAACACCTTAACCAACAACACAACACCTTAACCAGCAACACAACACCTTAACAACACAACACCTTAACCAGCAACACAACACCTTTACAACACAACACCTTAACCAACAACACAACACCTTAACAACACAACACCTTAACCAGCAACACAACACCTTAACCAACAACACAACACCTTTACAACACAACACCTTTACAACACAACACCTTTACAACACAACACCTTACAACACACAACACCTTAACCAACAACACAACACCTTAACAACACAACACCTTAACCAGCAACACAACACCTTTACAACACAACACCTTTACAACACAACACCTTAACCAGCAACACAACACCTTAACAACACAACACCTTAACCAGCAACACAACACCTTTACAACACATCACCTTAACCAGCAACACAACACCTTAACCAGCAACACAACACCTTTACAACACAACACCTTAACCAGCAACACAACACCTTACAACACAACACCTTAACCAGCAACACAACACCTTAACCAGCAACACAACACCTTTACAACACAACACCTTAACCAACAACACAACACCTTTACAACACAACACCTTAACCAGCAACACAACACCTTTACAACACAACACCTTTACAACACAACACCTTTACAACACAACACCTTAACAACACAACACCTTAACCAGCAACACAACACCTTTACAACACATCACCTTAACCAGCAACACAACAGCTTACTGTAACCAACAACACAGCCTTCTGGTGAGAGTAGAGAAGCTTATCCAGCTTTCTTCCTTCCTGTCTGCTCTGCTCTGCTCTGCTCCTTAGTAGAGGACCTGTGTGTTTGTTAGAGGATAGCTACGAAGGATACTGACGTATCCGCTGCAACACACACACACACACACACACATGTAAGGCTGGGTGTCAACCTGCCCCCACCTCTCATATGCTAAAATCTGGAGTTGCTCGACAGGGTCTCAACTTGATGGCTCTCGCACCCCATTGTGTAACTTACTGTCGCATTGCTAGTCATGTGTTGATAAGTAAGGGTCAAGATGTGGTGTGATTGGTTGTTCTTGGGTATAAAGGGAATTGTGAAGCATTGTTCTGTGGATTCTTGATCTCCTGAGAGCTTCTCCTCAGCTCTGGCTTGTCCTTGTACTCCTCCTTCCTCACCTCTTGTTGTCTCTCTGGTTTACAATAATCATGGTAGCGTGGGTAAGAGTTAACCTTCATTTTGTGACATGTTTGCCTTGTAATTGATTTAATTCATTTGCAATGTTATTAAATGTTTATTTCATTTTAACCATACTTTGACCATTCTTGCTCTGATTTAACCCATAGAGTTAAATAACTGTAATTCCATTGGTATTGTTATAATTTGGTTATGTAATACACTGTTCAGTTTCCTATCTTCCTTAAAGTTTAAACCATAGGGGAATTAGTTGGTTGGTTGGCCAATATTTAACCCCCTACACACACACAAACTACATATGCGGCCACTCTCTCCCTCCTCTCTTTCTTCCTCTCTTATCTCTTCTCTTGTTGGGTGACATGCGGTGTGTTGCCGTGTCACTGGTCAATCAGACCAGTCAGTGCAGAGCCCTCATCCCCAACATCTGCTCATCCTGCTGATCAGGGATCCATAACACACACACACACATATGCACTGTCTCTCTCTCTCTCTCCCTCTCACACACACACATATGCTCTCTCTCTCTCTCTCTCTCTCTCTCTCTCTCTCTCTCTCTCTCTCTCTCTCTCTCTCTCTCTCTCACACACACACACACACACACACACACACACACACACATATGCAAACACACACATATGCAAACACACATGCATAAACACACGCACACACACACTGGCACCAGAAGTCTTGGAGGGTGAAGGAGACTGGGAAAGGAGAGAGGGAGGGATGGGAGGATGGAGGGAGAGAGGGAAGATGGAGGGAGGGAGGGAGGAGAGGATGGAGGGAGGGAAGCAGGGACAGTATCACATATCTCCCCTGTCCCCTGGGTCTGAGGGTCAACCTGACCTGCAGCCTGTCTGTGTAGTTGACGTGTCCTACAACAAGACTCCTTCTCTCCATGTCACTTTCTATCTCTTTCCTCTCTTTCTCCTCTCTCTCTCCCTCTCTCTGTCTCCCTCTCTGTCTCCCTCCCTCTGTCTCCCTCTGTCTCTCCCTCTCTCTTCTCAGCCTCTGTCTGACAGCTTGTTGACTGACAGGCTGGTTTAGCCTGGCCCTTGACAGCTGAGTCCCTCTGCTGTCTGCCTGCCTGCCTGCCTGCCTGCCTGCCTGCCTGCCTGTCTGTCTGTCTGTCTGTCTGTCTGTCTGTCTGTCTGCCCTCCTGTCTGTCTGTTAGCCAGTCTGTCCTCCTGTCTGTCTGTCTGCCCTCCTGTCTGTCTGTTAGCCAGTCTGTCCTCTTGTCTGTCTGTCTGTTAGCCAGTATGTCCTCCTGTCTGTCTGTCTGTCTGTTTGTCTGCCCTCTTGTCTGTCTGTTAGCCAGTCTGTCCTCCTGTCTGTCTGTCTGTCTGTCTGTTAGCCAGTCTGTCCTCCTGTCTGTCTGTCTGTCTGTCTGTCCTCCTGTCTGTCTGTTAGCCGGTCTGTCTGTCTGTCTGTCTGTCCTCCTGTCTGCCTGTCTGTCTGTCTGTTAGCCGGTCTGTCCTCCTGTCTGTCGGTCCTCCTGTCTGTCTGTCCTCCTGTCTGCCTGTCTGTCTGCCTGTCTGTCTGTCTGTCAGCCTGTCTGCCTGTCTGTCTGTCAGCCTGTCTGTCAGCCTGTCTGTCAGCCTGTCTGTCAGCCTGTCTGTCAGCCTGTCTCTCAGTATGTATGTATGTTCTTCCTATTCTTATGCCCCTAGTTGCACAGTTGCACACATGCAACCCACATGTTTTTGTTTGATACAGCGTGTACCATTTATTGCACAGTAATGTTTGCTCAATTATGTCATAGCAGGTGTTCCTAGCTCCACAGCTCAGCCTATCATGTTCTTCCCTGACCTGCTACCCTGCCTGTGTGCTGACGGTTGATTGGATGGCCCAAGGTCACCTGGGATTGGGCTCTCCATATTCATGAGCACCAAGGCAAGGCAGGTTTGGTAGACCAGTAGACAACAGCTGAAACCCAGACAGACCCTGGTAAATAACAGTGGATTTAAATAAAGAAAAAGTACTAGAAAACAGCAATAGAGTTTAGTCAACACCAATAGACAGTAGACATCAGAATCCTGTAGACAGCAGTAGACTCCAGTAGACAGCAGTAGACTCCAGTAGACAGTAGACTCCAGTAGACAGTATGATGAGAGTGGATATCAGTTGAGCTAGTGAGAGCTCGCTGCTTGTCTTGGTGATTGATCTGTTTACTCCTCTGAGGCATCACAGTGCTTTACCGGAGGTGTGTGTGTGTGTGTGTATGTGCGTGTGTGTGCATTTGTCTCACCTCTGTCTGATGTCCCTAGAGCAAATTCCTCCTGACAGTCATATGGCAGATGCCCTCCCCCCCTGCACACACACCACCACTTTCACCCCAGGCGGGGGGGGGGGAGAGAAAGGGAGGAAGAGAGAGGAGTGAGGGAGGGAAAGAAAAGAAGGGGGAGAGAGAAAGGGAGGAGGCAGGGATGGAGGAGAAAGAGGGGGTTGGTGGAGAGAGAGGGTGGGAAGGATGGAAGAGAGAGAGGGGTGTAGAGCGATGGACAGAGGGGTTTAGGGAGGGGAGGGGTGTAGGAGAGAGGGAGATAAGGATGGATGTAGGAAGGAGAGGGGGATAGGGAGGGAAGGAGATAAGGAGGGATTGAGGAGAGAGAGGGGGATGGGGAAGGATGGAGGAGAGAGAGGGGGATAGGGAGGGAAGGGGAGAGAGAGGGGGATAGGGAGGGAAGGGGAGAGAGGGGGATAGGGAGGGAAGGGGAGAGAGAGGGGGATAGGGAGGGAAGGGGAGAGAGGGGGATAGGGAGGGAAGGGGAGAGACAGGGGGATGGGGAGGGAAGGGGAGAGAGAGGGGGATGGGGAAGGATGGAGGAGAGAGAGGGGGATAGGGAGGGAAGGGGAGAGAGAGGGGGATAGGGAGGGAAGGGGAGAGAGAGGGGGATAGGGAGGGAAGGGGAGAGAGAGGGGGATAGGGAGGGAAGGGGAGAGAGGGGGATGTGAAGTGTGAAAGCAGGGAGTTGATAGACTGGTCTGGAGAAAGAGGGAGGGGAAGAGAAAGTGAGGAAGAGAGAAAAAGAGTGAGGGAGGGAAAGAAAGAAAGAAAGAAAGAAAAGAAGGGGAAGAGAGAAGGGAGGGGGTGAGGGCGTTAGAGAAAGGGAGGGAGGGAGATAAAGGAAGGTAGAGAGGCGACGTAAAGAAAGGAAGGAAGACAGAGGAAGGAAGAGAGAAAAAAGGAGAGAGAGAGGGAGGGAAATAAGAAGGTATGAAAGCATGGGCAGAGAGTCATGGATGCGGAGGAACAAAAAGGAGAAGTAAATTAAAGATGGAAAGGGAGAGTGACAGTTAAACAGAGAGAGAAGGAGAGAGAGAGAAAGTAAGAGGATTGGGAGCATGGAGAGTGAGAGAGAGGGGAATGGGTGCAGGGAGCGAGCGAGAGAGGGAGAGGAAAAGGAAAGAGAGAGAGAGGGCATGCATGGTTGAGCTGGCAGGTTGGGGATTTGCAGCAATCAGCAGGAGAAATCTGCACTGCAGAGACTTCCAAATGAGAGAGAACAGGAGAGGATGGGAGGTCATCATCTCCTCACCTGTTAGCTTCAGGACCAGGTCATCATCTCCTCACCTGTTACCTTCAGGACCAGGTCATCATCTCCTCATCTGTTAGCCTCAGGACCAGGTCATCATCTCCTCACCTGTTACCTTCAGGACCAGGTCATCATCATCTCCTCACCTGTTACCTTCAGGACCAGGTCATCATCTCCTCACCTGTTACCTTCAGGACCAGGTCATCATCTCCTCACCTGTTACCTTCAGGACCAGGTCATCATCTCCTCACCTGTTAGCCTCAGGATTTGATGTATACTCCGGGTCACCCACAGTGTGGCGGGGTTACTGCCTGTCTGCCTTTGATGCAGAGTGAAGTGGGAGGAGCTGTGTGGGGTCATGGATGTTTTGGAGGGAGGGGGGGAGAGAGAGAGAGAGAGAGAGAGAGAGAGAGAGAGAGAGAGAGAGAGAGAGAGAGTGGAGCTGGGGAGAGGAGCAGAGTGGAGCAGGGGAGAGAGGAAGTGAAGGATGGTGAGTGATGAAGAGAGGGTGAGGAGAGGTGTCAGACTGGGACTATCCCACTAGAGACTAGCTAGACTGAGACACCAAGACCCAGAGGTGAAACAGGTTAGACCCAGAGGTGTAACAGGTTAGACCCAGAGGTGAAACAGGTTAGACCCAGAGGTGAAACAGGTTAGACCCAGAGGCTCGTCTCTGCTCACCGAGGACGTATCCAGAACATTTAACTGAGAGTCCAGCTTTCCTCTGCTGGAGGAGGAGGGGGGCGTGTGTGTGTGTGGGGGGGGGGGGATCAATTGTATACTGATCTGAAGATGCCCTTGAGGAAGAGCAGAAATAGATAATATCAGATCGAGCAAGCACAATAGATCTGACTAAACTGCTGTGTGTGGGTGTGTGTGAGTGTGAGTGTGTGTATGTGAGTGTGTTGGTGGTAGTGAGAAAGCACACACCAGGCTATTCGCTGTTCTTACCTCATACAGCATTTCATCTGTCTCACAAACACTCATGCATACTTTCACAGTTAAATACAATCTTCCTAGCTAACCTGCTGGGCAAATTTTAAGTTTGATTCATTTAGCGGTGGCTTGCATCCATGGCGACATGAAAACACACAGAAGAGCACAGCTTTAACATCTAACAGCCAAGGAACGCTCTGGGTTTCAACCGACATAGTGTAAAAATATGATGATGTCAACCCCTCACCTGTTGAAGGTGTGTGTAGTAACGCTGGCTGGATTCAGCTGGCTCAGCACCTCATCTCTCCATGCAGAATACATGAATGTTTAATTTAATTTATTTAAGGAAGATTTGAGAGGATTTGAGAGAGGAAGCTTTGGATGAATAGGAGTGGAGCCGTGTGTGCAGGGATGGCTCTCAGGGTAAACCTCAGCTCTCAGGAAAAAACCTGACCTGTTCAATTTGGCCAGCTTTAGACTGGAGAGGGCGAGGCCAGGTTAAGACGAGAGGGTTAGGCCAGGTTTAGACAGGAGAAGGGCTAGGCCAGGTTTAGACTGGAGAGGGTTAAGCCAGGTTTAGACTGGAGAGGGTTAAGCCAGGTTTAGACTGGAGAGGCTAGGCCAGGTTTAGACTGAGAGAGTTAGGCCAGGTTTGGACTGGAGAGGGCTAGGCCAGGTTTAGACTGGAGAGGGTTAAGCCAGGTTTAGACTGGAGAGGGCTAGGCCAGGTTTAGACTGGAGAGGGTTAAGCCAGGTTTAGACTGGAGAGGGCTAGGCCAGGTTTAGACTGGAGAGGGCTAGGCCAGGTTTAGACTGAAGAGGGCTAGGCCTGGTTTAGACTGGAGAGAGCTAGGTCAGGTTTAGACTGAAGAGGGCTAGGCCTGGTTTAGACAGGAGAGGTCTAGGTCAGGTTTAGACTGGAGAGGGCTAGGCTAGGTTTAGACTGGAGAGGGCTAGGCCTGGTTTAGACTGGAGAGGGCTAGGCCTGGTTTAGACTGGAGAGGGCTAGGCCAGGTTTAGACTGGAGAGAGTTAGGCCTGGTTTAGACTGGAGAGGGTTAGGCAGGTTTAGACTGGAGAGGGCTAGGCCAGGTTTAGACTGGAGAGGGCTAGGCCAGGTTTAGACTGGAGAGGGCTAGGTCAGGTTTAGACTGGAGAGGGTTAAGCCAGGTTGAGATTGGCAGACGATGCAAATGTATGTGATCAACGAGGTCACACTAAGTAATTGTATCCATTAAGGACCCTCTTGGTGAACAGGGTGTTTAAATACATGCCCAGAGGTAGAGTCATCAACGTTCAGGTGTTTCTACCTTCAGGGTCTCCACACCTGGCCTGAAGACTCCTAGTCTGAGCCTACAGGGAATCCTAATCTGTTTATGTCATAACTTCCTGTGCACCCACCCAGGGACTGCAGTGAGAACAGAACTGTCAGACTTCACACCAGGAAGTCTGAAAGGGCGTAGCTCTGATAGGGTGTAGTTCTGTACCGGGCCTCCCTGTTTGCTGATAGGCTGACAAGCAGCCTCCCTTGGTGCTCATTGGCTGGCCGACAGCCTCCCTGCCTACTGATTGGCTGGCTGCCAGCATCCCTGGGAGTTGATTGGTTGGCTAGCGTCTGTGTGTGGGAGATTAGCCCATGCTGCAGTACAGAGCGCAGGCCAGACTCCCAGTATGAGGGACGGAGGCTCTGGAAGGACAAACTGGGCGGCTGGGATCACAGATGACCTTCAGCACCATGACACAGACAGCTCAGAATAGAGAAACCCAACTCCCTGTGTGATCTCTGTGTTAAAGTGTGTATGTGTGTGTATGTGTGTGTATGTGTGTGTGTGTGCATGTGTTATGGCCTGTGTGTGTATGTGCGTGTGTTTCTATTCCTCGTAATCACCTCCAGAGCCTGGGGGTCTCGGTCTGTTTGTTAAAGACAACAAAGACAGCCTCAGTCAGACAGCGTATGCTGCCAGACATACAGATGAACCTGTGATGACCTGTGTAACCTGCCCTCTCCACCATCAACTGCCCTCTCCACCCCCCTCCCCTACTCCCTCCATCCTCCCCTACCCTCTACCACCCTGCCCTCCACCCTCTCCTGCTGCCCTCCACCCTGGACAAAATCTGGAAATTCAATTTGTTATGCCTTAGTACCAAGAAGGATGGAGAGATGAGGGAGAGGAAGGAAGGATGGAGGAATGAGCGAGGGGAAGGAAAGATGGAGAGATGGGAGATGGAGGGATAGAGAGATGGAGGAAGGGGAAGGATTTAAAGAGGGAAATGTAGAGGCCGAGAGCTGGAATAGAGGAGGAATGAAGAGATTGATGTGGCTGTGGATGATAGGACCCCTGTGGTACTGTCGTTATCACAGCTGAAAACACCATCAAGGAGATACCTCATCCTGCTGGGGGGGACGACACAGACCCACACACAGACCCACACATAGACACACACAGACACACACAGACACACACATAGACACACACAGACACACACAGACACACACACAGACACACACAGACACACACACAGGACACACACAGACCCACACACAGACACACACAGACACACACACAGACCCACACACAGACACACACATAGACACACACAGACACACACAGACACACACAGACACACACAGACACACACAGACACACACACAGACCCACACACATACACACACAGACACAGACACACACACAGACACACACACAGACACACACACAGACACACACATAGACACACACAGACACACACACAGACACACACAGACACACACACAGACAGACAGACACACACAGGAATACACACTTGTCTTACTGAGCCTTACTACCAAACACATCAGATAAGACATTTTGTTCAGTGTTGAATAATGATCCTCGTGTTGTCCTGCTGGGCCTTATCTTACGGCTTACTGACTTACTGACTGGCTGGCTGGTTGACAAGCTGACTGGCTGGCTGATTGACAAGCTGATTGTCCGTCTGGCTGGCTGATTGAAAAGCTGACGTATTTGCTGGCTGGCTGAAAGACTGGCTTGATGTTTTACTGGCTGTCTGACTGACTTGCTGGTTTGCTGGCTGACATAATGTCTGATTGGCTGCCTGATTGGCAACCTGACTTATTAGCTGGCTGGCTGGCTTGGTGATTGACTAGCTGGCTGGCTGGCTTGCTGGCTGATTGGCTGGCTGGCTGATTGACAAGCTGACTCGTTTGCTGGCTGTCTGACTTAATTTCTGAATTAGTAGGAATTAATTAGTTTTAGAAGCAGTAGTAGAGCAGATCGTAAAAATGGTGAACATGCAGATGTCAAAATATATTTATAAAGAATTTATATTTATTTTAAGTAAATATTAACAATATTAACAAATTAGATTATGTATTGGATATGAAATATGATTTGTTTCAGTGAACAAAATGAAATGGTCTAACTCAGAGCTAACAGAGTTGAGTCTAGTAATGGAATCTAAATACAGAATATGTAGTCAGTGATGAACTTTCAAATCCTAAACATAGCTCATGCTAAAACAGGTAGAGGAGAGCGTCAGATTGTGGCTACGTCTGATCAGGGTTGATCAACATGAGGTAGAGGTCTCTGTTCGTGTCCGAGGCTCATTTGAAGAAGGTCTTTACAAAGGACCAATAACCAAAGTATTTGGCTGCAGGGATGGTGAGACTGAGTCTGTGTGACTTCAGTCACACAGACTGGAATTTCAGACTGGAATTTCTTTGAAAAAAGTATTAATGACGCCTGGACTGTTGTTTGAGGAAACTCAGGTTAGCAGCGTGTCTTGGCGAGATCCTTCGTAATGTAACATCAATCCTGATGCTGTTTACCGTGCCATCGTTGTGGCATCGCTAGACTGTTATTTTAAGGTTTAAGAGTTTATAAAGTTCATAGTAATGGAGGAGTCCTGTGTCTGAGGTCAGAAGGTGATCGGTCAGAGAGAAATCGGGTCGTCCAAACTCTTCCACTTCAGGATGACATGGGTTGGGTATCGTTTGGGTTTTCAGGATACCGGTGCGGCGGTGCCACATCGATACTTTTAAAACGGTTGCGGTGCCTGAACGGTGCCTGAACCAATACCTGAATACCTCAACCAAGTTCTTTTTTTTGCCACAAAATAATAAATAAATAAATACATATATAATATATGTGTGATGACAAGATGTGCTTTGCTGATAGCAAGCACACTACAGTAATATCAATGGGACTAGATTTAAAGGAAGGTGAATAGTATGTGTAATATAGGGAATGGCACAGGGTTTGAACTGTTTTCTATTTGTGGAAACACATCTGGTAATTTTTTTATATAATCTGTGTGTGTGTGTCTACCTGTCTGTATGTTTCTTCCCGTGTGTGTCTACTTGTGTGTCTGTGTGTTTACCTGTGTGTGTGTGTGTGCGTATACCTGTGTGTGTGTGTACCTGTGTCCCCCTCAGGAGAAGACAGGCCTAGGGAGAGCGTGGTCGGCACGTCAGAGGGCCAGCCGGCGGCAGGCGTGCCGGGGGTGGAGTCAGCCACGGGGAGGCGGAGACTGCGCTGCTGTATCCGGGTGACGGCGCTGCAGGTGCGCAAGGCGCTGTGGGGCGTCGCCATGGTGATATGCGTGTGCTCGTCGTGGGCGGGAGCCACCCAGCTGGCCAAGCTGACGTTCAGGCGGTTCGATGCTCCGTTCACCCTCACCTGGTTCGCCACCACCTGGAACAGCCTGTTCTTCCCCCTGTACTACGCCGGACACGTCTGCAAGAGCAACGAGAAGCAGACGCCCAGACAGAGACTCAGGTGAGCAGGACAGGACCCAGACACCCAGACAGAGACTCAGGTGAGCAGGACAGGACCCAGACACCCAGACAGAGACTCAGGTGAGCAGGACAGGACACAGACACCCAGACAGAGACTCAGGTGAGCAGGACAGGACCCAGACGCCCAGACAGAGACTCAGGTGAGCAGGACAGGACCCAGACACCCAGACAGAGACTCAGGTGAGCAGGACAAGGACCCAGACACCCAGACAGAGACTCAGGTGAGCAGGACAGGACACAGACACCCAGACAGAGACTCAGGTGAGCAGGACAGGACCCAGACACCCAGACAGAGACTCAGGTGAGCAGGACAGGACACAGACACCCAGACAGAGACTCAGGTGAACAGGACAGGACCCAGACTTGGGGTGCACTTGATTTGTGTCACCTGTTAAGGCCAGGGCTTTGCAGGAGTCGTTGAGAGGCCGTGTGAACGTCCTTGTGTATCCCGACAGACGGATGTTTGATCCAAAGTCCAGTCCAGACCAGATCAACTAAACAAAAACTAACTTTAACAGAGCTTGTTTAAAGTTTCTCTCTAAAGTGCGTGACTGAGAAAATCAATTTTTTCTGCGGCGTCACCACTTCGGTTGCGATGGAGAAACGGCCTACTGGCTGGGGGAAGGGCGGGGGGGAAGGTAGGGGGGGAGGAGGAAGGGGTGGAGGGTGGGGGGGGTTGGTGCACTTCTGTTGGAGAAATTCCTTATCTCAGCAACCTACTGGGGGTTGAAAGGGAGGGAGGAAGAGAGAAGAGAATAGTCAGAGGATGAGGGAGGATGACAGAGGCAGAGAGTGAGGATGAGAGGAGGGAGGATGACAGAGGCAGAGAGGGAGGATGAGAGGAGGGAGGATGACAGAGGCAGAGAGGGAGGATGAGAGGAGGGAGGGAGGATGTGGTAAAGAGGGGAGGGAGGGAGGATGTTGTGAAGAGGGGATTGCCTCTAGTTAAGATGCTCCTCACGCTCCTCACTGTACTGATCTGCTCTGAAGACTGCAGGGATATGGGACACCCTCTCCCCCCGGCACTCCCCCCTCTCTCTTCTCTCTCTCTACTGCACCCCTCTTTCTCTCTCTCCCCCCGGCACTCCCCCCTCTCTCTTCTCTCTCTCTACTGCACCCCTCTTTCTCTCTCTCCCCCCGGCACTCCCCTCTCTCTCTTCTCTCCACTGCACCCCTCTTTCTCTCGCTCCCCCCGGCACTCCCCTCTCTCTCTTCTCTCTCTCCACTGCACCCCTCTTTCTCTCGCTCCCCCCGGCACTCCCCTCTCTCTCTTCTCTCTCTCCACTGCACCCCCTCTCTCTCTCTCTCCACTGCACCCCTCTGTCTCTCTCCCCGGCACTCCCCTTGATTAACTTGTCAAGTCTAGAGTCTCAACAGCTCATGTTTTCCCAAACATGTGAGTGAGTTTGAGAGCCCTGTGCTTGATGGCCTCCTCTCTGTTCCCTGTCTCCCCTCATCCCTCCCTCCGTTCCAGTAGCCACCAGCTCATTTTATGTTTTACACACAGTTACATTTATGCATTTAGCAGTTGTTTAAGTACTGGATTAATTTTCCTCCTTGTGGCCAAGGGAGACGACAGCCCAGCGCTAAGCCCTGTAGCCACAACAACTGTACACACACACACACACACACACTCTACTGTTCAACATGGCGTATTCCTAAACCTGACCGCAAAAATAAAATGAGAATTGAACTACTTTAATAACTAACACGTTGTCTCCTTTGCAACGGGCTGAAAATCACAGTTGAAATGTCAAAATGCTTGGGTCTACTAGAACTGTGAACATGATGAGTGAACGTGGCTGTTGATATTACAACGTGTCGAGGAATGTTGTCATCTTGCGGAGTGTTTCAGTCTGGATGCATTAGGCATGTCGTACTTGTGCAGGCCTTCAGTGGTGCTGTGAGACGTCAGAGCTTACAGCACGTCAGACGTCACACCTGCCCCACTGCAACAGCCGAGTGGGATTCATCTAGACCTGCATCTCTCTCTCTCTCTCTCTCTCTCTCTCTCTCTCTCTCCTCTCTCTCTCTCTGTCTCTCTCTCTCTCTCTCTCTCTCTCTCTCTGTGTGTCTCTCTCTCTGTGTCTCTCTCTCTCTCTCTCTCTCTCTCTCTCTCTCTCTCTCTCTCTCTCTCGCTCTCTCTCTCTCTCTCTCTCTCTCTCTCTCTCTCTCTCTCTCTCTCTCTCTCTCTCTCTCTCTCTCTCTCTCTCTCTCTCTCTCTCTCTCTCTCTCTCTCTCGTGTGTCTCTCTCTCTCTCTCTCTCTCTCTCTCTCGTGTCTCTCTCTCTCTGGTCTCTCTCTCTCTCTTCCTGTTTAAAAGGCTCAGTGGAGTGGGCTCTGGTCTTCCCTAGAGGGAGCGCTCACACACAACACACACACACATACACACACACACACACACATACACACACACACACACACACACAGGCGTCAAGCCCACCAAGGCCGTACATGCAGCAGCAGGAGAAATCCCCCCCCTCCCACCCCCTCCCCCCACTCTCTTGTCTTTCTCTTTCTCTACTCTCACTCTGTCCCTTTCTTTTCTCACCCCCCCCGCTTCTCTCACTCGCACTTTTTCTCTTCTTTCCCCCTCTCTCTTTTCTTTCTCTCTCTCCTGTTCCTCTTTTACCTCTCCCTCTCTTCTTCTCCTCTCTGATCCCTCTTTCTCTGTCTCTCTCTCTTTCCCTCTCTCTCTCTCTCTCTCTCTCTCTCTCTCGTTGTGCGTCCTGCATACTAAACACTCAAATCTCCCTTTGTACTCATTCTATGGATCCACTGTGGCCGTCCTGAGGACATAAAAGGCAGACAAAAAAACAACTTGACATTATGTCCCTCTCCTCTCCCCTTTCTCCTCTCCCTTTGCGTCTCCCCTCTCCTCTCCCCTTTCTCCTCTCCCTTTGCCTCTCCCCTCTCCTCTCTCCTCTCCCCTTTCTCCTCTCCCCTCTCCCCTCTCCCTCTCCCTCTCCCTCTCTCCTCTCCCTTTGCCTCCCCTCTCTCCTCTCCCCTCTCCCCTCTCTCCTCTCCCCTTTCTCCTCTCCCCTCTCCTCTCCCCCTCTCCCCTCTCCCCTCTCTCCTCTCCCCTCTCTCCTCTCCCCTTTCTCCTCTCCTCTCTCCTCTCCCCTTTTCTCCTCTCCCCTCTCCCCTCTCCCCTCTCCCCTCTCTCCTCTCCCTTTGCCTCCCCTCTCCCCTCTCCCCTCTCTCCTCTCCCTCTCCCCTCTCCCCTCTCCCCTCTCTCCTCTCTCTCCTCTCCCCTCTCCTCTCCCCTCTCCCCTCTCCCCTCTCCCCTCTCTCCTCTCCCTTTGCCTCCCCTCTCCCCTCTCTCCTCTCCCCTTTCTCCTCTCCTCTCTCCTCTCCCCTTTCTCCTCTCCCCTCTCCCCTCTCCCCTCTCCCCTCTCCCATCTCCCCTCTCTCCTCTCCCTTTGCCTCCCCTCTCTCCTCTCCCCTCTCCCCTCTCCCCTCTCCCCTTTGCCTCCCCTCTCCCCTCTCTCCTCTCTCCTCTCCCCTCTCTCCTCTCCCCTCTCCCCTCTCTCCTCTCCCCTCTCTTCTCCTGTCCTTGCTGCAGTTCTGTGTGAAAGCAGCTTGCTCTGTGGTGTATATCCACCCCACGTACCATTCAGTCCCAACAAACAAAACAGGCCAGGGGAGAATAACACTCATGACACTAGTCCAGACTACAGTGTTGATTAAATACATACTTCCTCCCCTCACACACACACACCTCATCCAGACTCCATCCACACACACACCTCTCTCCCGAAGCTAACACACTCCGGTATTGTTGTGCTGTTATGGAGTGAGGTGTGAGCCAGGTTCGATAATGAAGCGAGGCAGGATGTGACCCTGTCTCTGCCTTCCTGGCTGGCCTGTATGAACAGCTCACCATCCTGGCAGCTTGAAGGCTTACTCAGCACTCTGGAGCTAAACAGAACAAGCCCCTCACACACACACAAATACACAGTCCCACACACACAGTCCCACACACACACAGTCCCCCCCCCACACACACACACAGTCTCACACACACATACCCAGACACACACAGTCCCCCCACACACACACACACACAGTCCAAGTTCCATCCACTCTGAATCTGCTGAATCGTCCTCTAGCTTCAGCTCCTGCTTCTGATCCGTCAGCAAGGCTCAGATACAGGCTGGAGAGGGTGGAGGGCAGCACAGCTCAGGTACAGGCTGGAGAGGGTGGAGGGCAGCACAGCTCAGGTACAGGCTGGAGAGGGTGGAGGGCAGCACGGCTCAGATACAGGCTGGAGAGTTGGTCTATCAGGACTGAGTTAGTCTATCAGGACTGGGGGGGTCTATCAAGACTGAGTTAGTCTATCAGGACACATGCTTTAGCAGTGAGATCAACAGATAGACAGTAAAACAGACTAACATACCTGACCAACGTACTGTAGATCAACCTGGAAACTTGACCTCATGCTGCCCTGGTTACCATGACAGCTGGTTTCCATGGTGACTGCTGCTGTCGGTGCTGTGGGGGCGGGGTCTCGTGCTGGTCTCGTGCTGGAGCTGTCCTCTGCTGCTGGGTCCCGATGCTCTCCTCCTCACCTGCACACACACGGTCTGGAAACTGTAACATGCATGTGAGATGACAGGATGTTGTTATAAAAACCTTGTTTTGTGTGTGTGTGTGTATGTGGGTGTATGCGTGTGTGTATGGTGTGTGTATGGGTGTGTGTGTGGGGGGGTGTATGCATGTGTGTATGGTGTGTGTATGGGTGTGTGTGTATGTGTGTGTGTGTGTGGGGGGTGTATGTGTGTGTGTGTGGTGTGTGTATGTGGGTGTATGCGTGTGTGTATGGTGTGTGTATGGGTGTATGCGTGTGTGTATGGTGTGTGTATGGGTGTATGTGTGTGTGGGGGGGTGTATGTGTGTGTGTGTGGGGGGGTGTATGTGTGTGTGTGGGGGGGTGTATGTGTGTGTCTGCAGGGAGTGTTGTCGTTTCTTCAGTGATGAAGGTCTAACAGCGAAGGTGTTCTTCACCAAGGTGGCTCCGTTCGGCCTGCTGTGGATCCTCACCAACTACCTGTACCTGCAGGTGTGCTTTTGTGTGTGCGTGTTCGATAGTATGCCTGGAATAGTATGTGTTTGTGTGTGTGTATAACATAGTGTGTGTAACATTGAGTGTGGGTGTAACAGTGTGTGTGTAACAGTGTGCATGTGTGTAACAGTGTATGTGTGTGTAACAATGCGTGTGTAACAATGTGTGTGTGTAACAGTGTGTGTAACAGTGTATGTGTAACGATGCATGTGTAATAATGTGTGTGTGTGTGTGTGTGTAACAGTGTATGAGTGTGTGTAACAATGCATGTGTAACCATGTGTGTGTGTGTGTGTGTGTGTAACAGTGTGTGTAACCGTGTGTGTGTGAGTGTGTGCGTGTGTGTAACAGCGTGTGTAACAGTGTGTGTGTGTAACAGTGTGTGTAACAGTGTGTGTAACAGTGTGTGTGTGTAACACTGTGTGTGTGAGTGTGTGTGTGTAACAGTGTGTGTGTGTGTGTGTGTGTAACAGTGTGTGTAACAGTGTGTGTAACAGTGTGTGTGTGTGTAACACTGTGTGTGTGAGTGTGTGTGTAACAGTGTGTGTGTAACAGTGTGTGTAACAGTGTGTGTGTGTAACAGTGTGTGTGTGAGTGTGTGTGTAACAGTGTGTGTGTAACAGTGTGTGTAAGAGTGTGTGTGTGTAACAGTGTGTGTAACAGTGTGTGTGTAACAGTGTGTGTAACAGTGTGTGTGTGTAACAGTGTGTGTAACATTGTGTGTGTGTAACAGTGTGTGTAACAGTGTGTGTGTGTGTGTAACAGTGTGTGTGTGTGTGCCTGCAGGCCCTGAGGAAGATCAACACCACAGACGTGTCGGCTCTGTTCTGCTGCAACAAGGCCTTCGTGTTCCTGCTGTCCTGGATCGTGCTGCGAGACCGCTTCATGGGGGTGAGGGTGAGTCTCACTGCCAGAGTGTGTGTGCATGTGTGTGTGTGTGTGCATGTGTGTGTGTGTGCATGTGTGTGTGTATGTGTGTGTGTGTCTAACATGGTTAAATAAGAAGAAAGAGATAACATCTAGAGCCATCGCTGGTTAAATAGAGTGCCTTTGTACCTCAGTCTCAGGAGATGGGCCTATCGAGCCCAACTGTGCATGTGTTTGTGCACGTGTGTCTGTGTGTGTCTGTGTGTGTGTTTGTGTGTGTGTGTTTAGTTCTGGCTTAACCTGGAGAACCTCATCTCTGCAGTGCTGCTTTCTGATCTGTAGCTACTCTCAACTGTATTACTGTCTTCCCTCCCTCCCTCCCTCTTTACCCCTGCCTCTCTCTCAATCCCCCCCTCCCTCTCTACCCCTGCCTCTCTCTCCATCCCCCCCTCCCTCTCCATCCCTGCCTCTCTCTCCATCCCCCCTCCCTCTCTACCCCTCCCTCTCTCCCATCCATCTCTCTTATCCATCCCTACTCAGCAATCCCCTCTACCTCTCTCCCCTGGTGATGGGATTGCTGTGTTTACAAATCTGCAGCAGCCATGCTGGAGTCCAGGGTGTCTTCTTATCATGTGAACATGAAGAGACGGAGGAGAAGAGAGCAGAGGGGAAGGAGAAGAGAGCAGAGGGGAAGGAGGAGAGAGCAGAGGGGAAGGAGAAGAGAGCAGAGGGGAAGGAGGAGAGAGCAGAGGGGAAGGAGGAGAGAGCAGAGGGGAAGGAGAAGAGAGCAGAGGGGAAGGAGAAGAGAGCAGAGGGGAAGGAGGAGAGAGCAGAGGGGAAGGAGGAGAGAGCAGAGGGGAAGGAGGAGAGAGCAGAGGGGAAGGAGGAGAGAGCAGAGGGGAAGGAGGATAGAGCAGAGGGGAAGGAGAAGAGAGCAGAGGGGAAGGAGGAGAGAGCAGAGGGGAAGGAGGAGAGAGCAGAGGGGAAGGAGGAGAGAGCAGAGGGGAGAGATTAAGAGAGCAGAGGGGAGAGATTAAGAGAGCAGAGGGGAGAGATTAAGAGAGCAGAGGGGAGAGTGTGTGTAAAAGTGTGCCTGTGAAAAGGTCCTGGGCCTAACGTTGATCCTAGCCCTGGTCCCAAACCTGATTCTATTCCTGGTCCTAGCCTTGTTCCTAAATCTAGTCCTGGTCCAAGCACTGGTCCTGGACCTAGCCCTGGGTCGTGGCCCAGGTTCTAGTCCTAGCACTGGTCTTAGTCCTGGTACTGGTCATAGTCCTGCTCATAGTCCTAGCCCTAGCCCTGCTCCTAGTCCTAGTCCTAGTCCTAGTCCTAGTCCTAGTCCTAGCCCTGCTTCTGGTCCTTGGTCCGAGTCCTGGTCCTAACCTTGGGTCTAGTCGTATTATCTAGTCTGGGTTCTGGGCCCTGGCCTGGCCCTTGCCCTAGCTCTGGCCCAGGTCCTGGGCCCTTGCCCTAGCTCTGGCCCAGGTCCTGGGCCCTGGCCCTTGCCCTAGCTCTGGCCCAGGTCCTGGTTCTCTACCCAGGCCTGTGCTGCTGACGGAGCACCCAGAGTAGCAGAGCTAGATGGAGGTCTGTGACTCAGAGTCCCAAAGAGACAGCACTACCAGCCTGAATGACAGCTTGCCATTGGCACTGCACACACACACACACACACACACACACACACATAGATTGTACACAGTCACAGATGTAAACACAGATATACACTCACAGATACACACACAGACATTGATATAGCTACCGACACACACACACACACACACATAGATATAGACACACATACACACACACACACACACACATAGATATAGACACACACACAGACACACACACACGTAGATATAGACACACATACACAGATACACACACACACACACCCACACACACACACAGATATAGACACACACACACAGATACACACACACATACACCCACACACACACACACACACACACACACAGATATAGACACACACACACAGATACACACACACATAGATATAGACACACATACACACACACACACACACACACAAAGACCTTTTTCCCTGGGCTCCCTGGGCCCCATTCAGGCGTGAAAACACTGAGGTTGTTCGTCTTCCTGACACCTCCTAATGCAGCTAATCCACTCTGCTACACACGCTGGGACACACACACACTCTGCTACACACGCTGGGACACACACACACTCTGCTACGCACGCTGGGACACACACAGAGATACACACACACACACACACAGATACACACACACACAGATACACACACACACAGAGATACACACACACACACACACAGATATACACACACAGATATACATACACACTTAAACATGCACACTCACACACAGGCACACACACCTACACACATAAATACACACATTCATTCACACACACACATGCGTATACACACGCATTCACACACTTGCTTTTAAATACATATGCACACACATATACATGTGCACACACACATGCAAACACACACACACTTGCAAAAGACACACACTCATGGATGTACCACACTAAAATGCAACACTGACACTGTGGCTTAGCGGCTGGTAGGTTCTGTTTAACAGACGTTCTGGGAATATCATGTTATACTGAACAAAGGTTGTTCAATGAACAGGTGTGAACACAATGTCTCACACAAGTGCCTCCTGTGGGAAGTGTGTGTTTGTGTGTTTGAATCTAAAGACAATCAGGGCTTTTCCAGCTTTTGGCCATCAGTCGGGCTCTGTGATAACAGAGCAGTCTAGTATCTGGACATGATAACAGAGCAGTCTAGTATCTGGACATGATAACAGAGCAGTCTAGTATCTGGACATGATAACAGAGCAGTCTAGTATCTGGACATGATAACAGAGCAGTCTAGTATCTGGACGTGATAACAGAGCAGTCTAGTATCTGGACGTGATAACAGAGCAGTCTAGTATCTGGACGTGATAACAGAGCAGTCTAGTATCTGGACGTGATAACAGAGCAGTCTAGTATCTGGACGTGATAACAGAGCAGTCTAGTATCTGGACGTGATAACAGAGCAGTCTAGTATCTGGACGTGATAACAGAGCAGTCTAGTATCTGGACGTGATAACAGAGCAGTCTAGTATCTGGACGTGATAACAGAGCAGTCTAGTATCTGGACGTGATAACAGAGCAGTCTAGTATCTGGACGTGATAACAGAGCAGTCTAGTATCTGGACGTGATAACAGAGCAGTCTAGTATCTGGACGTGATAACAGAGCAGTCTAGTATCTGGACGTGATAACAGAGCAGTCTAGTATCTGGACATGATAACAGAGCAGTCTAGTATCTGGACATGATAACAGAGCAGTCTAGTATCTGGACATGATAACAGAGCAGTCTAGTATCTGGACATGATAACAGAGCAGTCTAGTATCTGGACATGATAACAGAGCAGTCTAGTATCTGGACATGATAACAGAGCAGTCTAGTATCTGGACATGATAACAGAGCAGTCTAGTATCTGGACATGATAACAGAGCAGTCTAGTATCTGGACATGATAACAGAGCAGTCTAGTATCTGGACGTGAACCTCCTTCTGTCTTTACAGTTTTTTCCGATTGCTTAGACACAAAAATGTCAAATGACACAGTTAGTGAAACCTGACACTAAAGGAGCAAAACAGCAGCCCAGACCTGCACAACTATAAGCACATTCTCAGCCTCACACTATTTGCAAAATACTACACAAGTATGTTTTGCAAAACATACTTTTCTACATTAGACACAGGAATATAAGAATATGTCACTTAATTGTCTTTTCAAGACACTGCCTTGTAAAATTCCACACGTGAACGAATGCATCAAACACGGGCGTCAGGTGTACAAGCACTAAAGTGCATAATTGTAAACATTCCAATCAGGTGTAAGCACTATAAAAAGGCAACAGGTCAGTGTACCTGTCCTCATCAAAATGAAAGGCAATGTTGCAGGAAGAGGAAGAGGGAGAGAGAGGATGAGAGGGGGAGCCCGTGGAGGAAGAGTGGTAGGGAGAGGGAGAGGCAGACCTGGAGGCCGTGGAAGAATAGGGCCATCATTTCTAATGAAATTCGAATTACATTGGTTGACCATGTTGTGAACCATGGGGCAACATTGAGAGAGGCTAGACAGAGAGTTCAGCCCAACCTCAGAAGATATACTGTTACAACAGTAATTTGGACAAGAGCACAGGTGAAAACTACTATTCTCTACTGTCTACAGTACAGTACAGTAAAATGTAGCCTACTATATGCATTACATCAGTACTTTTTTTGTACACATTCACGGCAGTCCATGACTGAAACAATGTACTGTATTTAATTTGCTGAATACTTCCATTTGTCTCCACAAATGTATTTGCTGTGTTTACAGTATGTAGCCTACTATACAGTATTCAATTTGAAATATGTTCTGATTTTCTGCACAAAATGCAACCTTTACGTAGACAATGTGGAGAAATACAGGAATTATTTTCAGCAGCGTGCAGTACTGGTCTTGTGTGTTGTGTTTGGTCAACATATTCATGTTCTTTTACGTACTCTACTGTAACAATATCTCTGACAAAATCAAGCAGGTTATATCATTAGAAAAGAATAGTGTAAAAGTGTTTCAAATTTTGCACAACAGTGTGTAACTAGTTCAAACACAGTCCAACTTTATGAACCATGTGTGTGGCATACGGTGACAGAAATTGGTTTTTATACATGATTGTATAGGTTTGAACAGTTTTTTCATTTTACAAAAAATTATAGGTGTTCTGCTACTTGTGTATCTGGTTATGTGAATCATGTGTTGTGTTTTGACAAAGTGAGCCCTGTTTTCAATTGTGCTTAAGCAAACCGAAAAAACTGTAATATCCCATCCTCCCCCTGTACAGATTGTGGCGGCCATCTTGGCGATCGCTGGCATTGTGATGATGACGTACGCAGACGGCTTCCACAGTCACTCTGTCATCGGGATCACTCTGGTGGTGGCCTCAGCCTCAATGTCAGCCCTCTACAAGGTACATCACACACACGGCTCAAAACCAGATCTCTACAAGGTACAGCACACACATGGCTCAATACCAGATCTCTACAAGGTACAGCACACACATGGCTCAATACCAGATCTCTACAAAACACAGCACACACACGGCTCAATACCAGATCTCTACAAGGTACAGCACACACATGGCTCAATACCAGATCTCTACAAGGTACAGCACACACATGGCTCAATACCAGATCTCTACAAGGTACAGCACACACATGGCTCAATACCAGATCTCTACAAGGTACATCACATACATGACCCAATACCAGATATCTTCAAGGTACAGCACACACATGGCTCAATACCATATCTCTACAAGGTACAGCACATACATGGCTCAATACCAGATCTTTCAAGGTACAGCACACACGGCTCAATACCAGATCTCTACAATGTACAGCAGCCTCTACTCCAGATCTCTTTAAAGTTGGCCCCTAGAAGCAGCTCATTGTGTAGAGAGCATCAGCTGTGTGGTCCTCCGTCAGAGGCAGAGCTAGCATGAGTAGCATGCTCTTACAGCAGCAGAGGCAGAGCTAGCATGAGTAGCATGCTCTTACAGCAGCAGAGGCAGAGCTAGCATGAGTAGCATGCTCTTACAGCAGCAGAGGCAGAGCTAGCATGAGTAGCATGCTCTTACAGCAGCAGAGGCAGAGCTAGCATGAGTAGCATGCTCTTACAGCAGCAGAGGCCGAGCTAGCATGAGTAGCATGCTTTTACAGCAGCATGAGAGTCAGAGCTAGCATGAGTAGCATGCTCTTACAGCAGCAGAGGCAGAGCTAGCATGAGTAGCATGCTCTTACAGCAGCAGAGGCAGAGCTAGCATGAGTAGCATGCTTTTACAGCAGCAGAGGCAGAGCTAGCATGAGTAGAACTAGCATCCTCTCCACAGCTCTTTGGCATACGCCTTCGAACTTTGAGGATTATGACTCATCGATCCCTCCCTCCCTCTACCTCTCTTTCCTCCCCCCTCCTCCCTCCCTCCTCCAGGTGCTCTTCAAGCTAGTGCTGGGTAGTGCTAAGTTCGGGGAAGCGGCTCTCTTCCTGTCCATCGTGGGCGGGGCTAACTTCCTCCTTCTCAGCTTCATCCCTGTCATCCTGTACTTCAGCCAGATGGAGAACTTTGGCTCCCTGGACCACATCCCCTGGGCTCACCTGTGTGGAGTGGCCGGCCTGCTGCTTGGTGAGGAGGAGGGTGGTGGTGGTAAAGGTGGTAAAGGTGGTGTTAAGGATGATGATGGTGATTATGATAAAGATAGTATTGATGAAGATGATGATAGTGATGGTGAGGATGATGACGATATTAATGATGACTTTTATAATGATGAAGGTGAGGATGATGTCGTATAAAGATGAAGGTGATTTGAGTTTGGCTCTCTTTCCCCCAGCGTTCAACGTCCTGGTGAACTTTGGCATTGCCGTGACGTCCCCCACACTTATCTCTCTAGGCATCGTGCTCAGCGTGCCTGTCAACGCCAGTAAGTCCTCGGGGGGGGGGGGGGGGGGGGGGTATAGTGTGTGTTTCAGTATAGTGTGTGTTTCAGTATAGTGTGTGTTTCAGTATAGTGTGTGTTTCAGGGTGTGTTTCAGTATAGTGTGTTTCAATATAGTGTATGTTTCAGTATAGGGTGTGTTTCAGTATAGGGTGTGTTTCAATATAGTGTGTGTTTCAGGGTGTGTTTCAGTATAGTGTGTTTCAATATAGTGTATGTTTCAGTATAGGGTGTGTCTCAGTATGGTGTGTGTTTCAGTATAGTGTGTGTTTCAGTATAGTGTGTTTCAATATGGTGTATATTTCAGTACAGGGTGTGTTTCAGTATGGGGTGTGTTTCAGTATGGGGTGTGTTTCAGTATGGGGTGTGTTTCAGTATAGTGTGTGTTTCAGGGTGTGTTTCAGTATAGTGTGTTTCAATATAGTGTATGTTTCAGTATAGGGTGTGTTTCAGTATAGTGTGTGTTTCAGTATGGTGTGTGTTTCAGGATGAGTTTCAGCATAGTGTATGTTTCAGTATAGGGTGTGTTTCAGTATGGTGTGTGTTTCAGTATAGTGTGTGTTTCAGTATAGTGTGTGTTTCAATATAGTGTGTGTTTCAGGGTGTGTTTCAGTATAGTGTGTTTCAATATGGTGTATGTTTCAGTACAGGGTGTGTTTCAGTATGGGGTGTGTTTCAGTATGGGGTGTGTTTCAGTATAGTGTGTTTCAGGGTGTGTTTCAGTATAGTGTGTTTCAGGGTGTGTTTCAGAATAGTGTGTTTCAGTATAGTGTCTGTTTCAGTATGGTGTGTTTCAGTATGGTGTGTGTTTCAGCATAGTGTGTGTTTCAGCATAGTGTGTGTTTCAGTGGAGTGTGTTGTGTGTTTCAGTGGTGGACTTGTACACCTGTGAGATCAACTTCAACACGGTGCGGCTGATCGCGGTGTTCATCATCTGCCTGGGCTTCCTGATGCTGCTGCTCCCTGAGGACTGGGACCACTGCTTCATCCAGCTGCACACGCGCCTGCGCCGGCGTGACGAGCCAGCAGAGGGCGCAGGAGAGGCCGGGACCGGAACAGGGCTGACCTGGAGCCGGAGGGCTCGAACCTCCATGTCCACGTTTACACACTGACACACACACACACACACTGACACACCCACTGACACACACACTGTCACACACACACTGACACACACACACACACACTGACACACACACACTGACACACACATACATACACATTGACACACACACACACACTCACTGAGACTCACATGTGACTGAGACAAACACACACAGACATTACTAACGCACACACACCCATTCTTGACACACACACACACACAACTGATACACACACATGCACGCACTCTCAAACATGACAAAGAAACACAGCAGATACACACAGTACACACACTAACACACAGCAGAAACAGACAGTACATTAGTTGTCTGGACACTTGATTGCCATGACCTGCATGGTCATCCTCTGCCTGGAGCCCCGCCCCTGTTCACTCGCTTCCTTTCTTTGGACCAATCATATTCATTTATCCACCCAAGGCTGTTGATTGACAGCAGTGTCAGTTTTGGTTCATCAGAGATTGATATGGGCTAAAATAGGTGAGGTCAAGTAGGGTTAGGTAAAGGCAAGTAGGGTCAGGTGTGGAGAGGAGGGAGGAGAAAAGAGAAGAGAGTAGAAGAGAGAAAAGAGGAGAGGAGGAGAGAAGTGAATATAGGAGGAGAGGAGAAGAGAGGAGAGGAGGAGAGAGAAGTGAAGAGAGAGAAGAGAGAGGAGAGGAAGGTGTGAAAGGAGCTGTCTGTACATCTGAGGATCAATCTGAACTCTCATTGGCTAGGAAGAGGAAGCCAGGATGTCTAGGACCAGGCTGATTGGTGTCCTGCTGGGCCAATGACAATGCCCGCGGCTCAGTCACATGACCTAGTCACGACAGCCTAGGCTCTATCTGCATCCTCTCCGGATCGATGTCTCCTTCTGGTCTGCCCTGGAAGCATCCTGGATCTGACATGAAAGGATTACCTACAGCTGAGTAGAACTACACGTCTGACCGTAAGCAGCTATGTTAGGTTAGAGACTTCTTCATGGGAGGAAGGAAGGAATAAGGAAGGGTGCATTTTGTAGGGATGCATTTTTCTCAGAGATTTTTTAAATAGGCCCCCTGACCCTTTGATCAGTTCTCCTTCCCCCTTCCCAAAACAACTCAGCTACCCACAAGCCTCTTCTTGGGGGACACACCACCCGATTGTACCTCCGGCCAGTCATCTGTCAGATGAAACACAGCCAGTCCTCACATCACTCGTACCGTAATAGAAACAGCAGCAATGATACTTTTGATTGCCATTCCCAAGGTCACTGAAGAAGCAGCTAGATGCAGCATTACAGTTTTACAGATAAACATGATAGTCCGTTGTGTACTGTCTGTAAGACAATGCTGGTGGGTACATACATTGTGGGTTATGAGCTAACCTGGCAACCCTTCCTTTAAATGGTGGACAGATGTATTATTTTCTTGACATTAGGAATTATAGAGTGAACAAAGTGACATTAAGTGAATACAGGAAATAGGTCTCCAGGCTGTTACTGAGGACCTGGTTTGAGTTGACAGCTGAGCGGTGATTGGCTGAGCCGTGCCGTAGTCAGTTATCATCATCGTTAAGTTTCCATTAATCACATTTCTGAGGCAAGTTAACGAGCAGGAGGAGGCGAACGGGCTCACGACCGACACGGTGCCCTGAGGAGGGGGGGCGGAGACTGAACCTCTGCCTTGTGGTGAATGTATGACCATAGCTCCACCATGCACGCTCCTGGCCTCCTGTATGACGGAGGCTACTCTCGGACTCTCAGGCTGGACACGGCCGCAGGCGCTCAGCAAACCAACCTGCTGTCCTCTGAACTCTTGATTCATCTTATTAACAGACATTTTTATATTTTTGCATCTGTGGACGTCTATAGATCTACGTACAGAATGACAGTAGGGAGAAGTCAGTAAGTCAGTTAATCAGTCAACCAGCCAGCCAGCAGTCAGCCAGTTAATAACTCAGCCAGTTGGTCAATTAGTCAGCCAGTATGTCAACCAGTCAGCCAGCCAACCAGTCAGTCAGTCAGCTATCCGAAAGTAAAGTAGTCAGCCAGTCAGTCAGCTATCTGAAAGTAAGGTCAGTCAGTCAGTCAATAAATTGAACAGTCAAGTCAGTCAGTCAATCAGTTGTCCATAAGTAAGCTAGTCAGCCAGTCAGTCAGTCCACCTCACTGCCTTGTCTTTGGTTTGCAATAGGAACAATACATGAGCACTGTTTCCTATTGTCATTCTTTATAATGACAATAAATAATAATATTGTATTCCTCTGGGATTATCGCTAGACATAAACGTAAACCTTTGTAAGGAATGATGATGATTTTTACTCTTAAATGCAACATATGATGATCACATTTGGGGAGAGAAACTACACTGGTGTGTAGGTAAATGTTGGGATGGTTTATTGGAGCTGTAGTTGTTGTCTTCAGGTGTAATCACATGTACTCGATAAAAAAACTCCTTTTGAATATACCTCAGAGTGGACTCTGTCTCAATTCTTGTTCATATTCACTATGAAGCATGTAACAGTTTAAATCATCTAGTACCTCACCGTTTCAGTCCATTCAACAGTATTCAAAAGCCTCCCAAGATACAGTCAAGCACTGAGGAAATTCAGAAGAGAGACTTGTTTGTCCCCCATGTTCAAATCGCTGAAACCATCATCGGTCCAGAGCAGCTCATCTGGAGACCAGCTACCCGGGAGACTGACAGATATGAAACGCCTGCATGAGAATAGCCATGGCCCTGCTTCAACACTCCTGACAGGCTTCCTCCTACTGGCCTTTCTTTCCTTCCTTCCTTCCTTCCTTCCTTCCTTCCTTCGAGAACCTACTGATGTCAGCATACAGTATCAGTCAAGGCTAGCAGGCCGGAGCGCTAGCCAACCTCGTGCTCCACCCTCACGGTGATCTGTCCGTAGAAGAAGGTGGCCTGCCTCTCGCTCGTGGCAGCCGAGAAGGGCAGCCGGCTGCCCTCCGGTGTCCTGGAGGGGACCTGCAGGCCCCCCGACCACAGGGAGGAGGAGGAGGAGGGGGCGGAGGAGGAGGGAGGGGAGCTGGCAGGGAGGTAGTGGCCACACAGAGAGCCCTCGGGGAAGCTGGAGTTGAGGGTGAAGACGGAGTGGGAGCAGCAGGAGGTGGAGGGCGGCTCCCCAGAGGAGGCGGGGTCCGGGGGGAGGGTGTGTGTCACGGTGCAGAGATTAGTGCTCCTCTGGCCCCTTCCCTTGCTCCTGTCTCCTCCCTGTCCTCCCGCTCCTCCTCCCCCCCTGCCGGCCCCCCACCCTAGCTGAGCCTTTATCTTCTGCCTCAGGCACCACAGCGCCCCCTGGAAGCGCTTGCTGAGCAGCGCGTACAGCAGGGGGTTGATGTCCGAGTTCAGCAGCGCCAGCCAATAGGAGAAGGTGACAGCCGAGGGCGGGACCAGGCTGGACTTACACGATAGGGCGGTCTCCGTGGCCTGCACCAGGGCCACGCCCATGTAAGGGGTCCAGCACAGGAAGAAGGCGGAGATGACCAGGAAGAGGCGCAGCACCCCGTGATGGTGCTGGTTCTGGAGGGGCTGGGGGACGCTCTGGGCCAGGAGGGACAGCAGCCGACTAGGGGGCGTCGTGCTGGAGGAGGCCGGGGGGGCCTGGGGGTCAGCGGGACTAGTGGAGGCAGCATCGGAGGCAGCCTGGCTGGCCAGCCTGGAGTCTGAGGCAGCCCCGCCTCCATGGATCTCTGACACGAAGCGCCCAGACAGGTGGTACACCAGCGTAGCGGGGGAGGAGGAGGAGGAAGAGTAGGGGGAGGAGGGGATTGCCACGGCTGCGCTGCAGCTGCTCCTCCAGGGTGTGGATCCGGCGGGCGTGGCCCCGGGCCACCCTCACGATGTGGACGTAGCAGAAGAGGATGACGGCGGCGGGAAGCAGGAAGGAGAGGAACGCCATGAAGGCCGTGTAGCTGGGGCTGCTGGCCCAGTTCACCGCACAGCTGGAAGCACAACAACAGCAACGCCCTCAGCACAATACACAATATCTTGAGGTGGGAGAACCTTGTTAAATTCGCTGATGTGTGTTTGGTTTTTAACATTTTAAATGGTATGGCTCCACCTCCGCTTAGTGATTTTATTAAACAGCGCACTCAGAATGGCAGACACACTAGATCTGCTTCAAGAGGTGATTGTATTATTTCACATAGGTCTAGCTCTTTTAGCAAATCAGCAAATTAGCCTATCTGGCTAACTCTGGTGCACTTACAGTTTTGCTGTTGATTAGTGTGCATTGTCCCTGAAATAAATGAGAAATAAAAAAAAGAAAAGAAACAAAGGGAGATTCGAACCTGCGGCCTCTTGATCTGCAGGCAACGGCTCTAACCAGGGACGCCGGTAAAAGAAATGCCCCCCCCCTATTTTGGTTGTCTTTTTCATTCAACACATTTTGTATCCAGGCTTTTTGAGGACCCTCCCCCGCATTGGGGCCCTGGGTAGACAGTCCCATATTTCCCCCAACTTCGACGGCCCTGGCTCTAACCACTAAGCTGTACCTGTACATGGGCGCCACGTACTCCAAGGAGCTCCAGCCCAGCAGGGGGGGCAGGCTGGTGAGCAGGGCCTGCAGCCAGATCCACAGCACCACGCTGCAGCTCCTCCACAGCGTGCAGCGCGCGCCGTAGCGCAGGCAGTCCATGATGGAGCAGTAGCGGTCCAGGGCGATGGCCGCCAGCGTCAGCACGGAGGCCGTGCAGTACACAGAGGCTGTGTAGCCCACGTACAGGCACAGTGTCTGGAGCAGAGCACAGGGGGCAGGAGGGAGGACGACTTAGTACACTATATCTTACACACAGATGATGAAAGGTTGCAGAAAAGCCACGGTGAGGATTTTAAGTTTACGATGAAAAGTTTAGAATGACCACTAGAGGGCCCAATAGCACAATAGTCACTTATTTCCCCCTAAAACATATTTGACACAAATATGAGTACATATGTTATTATTTTCGCATATTTTACATATCTTTCAGTCACTCCCACGGTAAAATATACAGTTGCGAAATATTGTTGTTAAATCGGACCAACGAATCCAAAAGATGCATGTCGACGGCCAAACGGACTCACTGTAACGTCCACCCAGCCGTTATTCATGATGGAGACAGCGACGAACGGCATTACACCGACACCCACGAGCAGGTCGCTGATGGCGAGGTTAGTGATGAGCACGGACGTCACGGAGTGGAAGTTCTTGGTGGCCGCCACAATCCCGATGACCAGAATATTACCTACGCACGCACACAGGCAGGTGGCAGGAGCGCACTCACACACGGGGAGGCGGACAGCTAGACCACCTCCACCCCCCCCTCCCACCCCCCCACCCCCCCCCCCCCATGAATGAATAGTAGAGCTTCTAAACACGCAGCACGTCGAAAGAAAAATCTATAAATTGGTTCTAATTGTTGTCAACTACATTTAGGAGAGAGTAATATTGTTGTCAATTACTTTCTAAAACCAAATAATTGAAGAAAGGTGTTTTTCGGTAGAGGTATACGGTCAGCGCGTGTGGTACTGACCTGCCACCGCGCCCAGACACATGACAACCATCAGGACCTCCAGGAACAGCTTGACTCGGGGGGCCAAGTTCACCTGCCCTGTCGCCGGCTCAGCGGTTACGGTGGCATTCAACACCGACACTCGTAAATTTACAGGGAGAGGGTCGTCAGAACCATCCTGGTAGATGTGCGTCATTGCTCTGGAAACTTGCGCGCTGAGGTTACCTAGATACACTTTTAAGTTGTTCCCAGATAAACTGTGCGAACTAACACAATCGAGTAAGCTACATTTTATATATATAAAAAATTTAAAAAACTTTCTAAACAATTTTGAAAGATCTCAGTCTATAACTTTCTTTCCCATAATCCAAAAGGTGCGAAGCGCAGACAGAAGAATTTGCAGTAAAAGCTATTTTGCAGGCTGCAGGTTACGTCTTCCGATGTGATTTTAAGGCTGACCTCGATACACTGCTCCGCTACTGTCCGGTCCCGCCGCTCATCGTCTCCTAGACAACTCAGTGCACCTGCCAACACTCCGATCCTCTGAGTGAGGGCTGGGCGTGGCGTTCCAAGCACTTGCAGCACTATCCGGATAATAACTCTCACAATGACTTTGTTTATTTATTCAGTAAACTTGACATGTAAAGACAACAACTCAGGTCTTTTCAAAAGTTTTATTGAAAATAAAATAAAACAATTGATCACTCAATATAGTCCAAGCAGCTAACACGAAGTTAAATAAACATTGTGTGTGTGTTGAGCAGAGACTGGCACTTGTCTTCCATCACTCTGGGAAACTAGGACGCAGTGAAATCCTGTCATGCTTCTGTATCTAGACATGAATATGGAGCCACGGGTCTGGTGGAGTACAGATAATAATATTCAGATGCAATACTCCCGTCAGACTAATCCCTGAAGAAGAACTGAATATGCTGCATCTGTCACAGCAGAACAGGGTCAAAAGGACTGTTCAGATAATCTGACAACATGATGAGATGACAGCTGGCCTTCACAACCCAACCTGAGCACAAACAGTCTTTACAACCTGAAGTACCCTCTGTTCAAAGGTGGAACAGGAAGTAGGATATCAAAACACTGTTGCATCCTCAAGACCACACATTGTGGACAAGAAACGCACGCATGTGCATGCATGCCTGCACACACACTGCGCACACACACACGTGCACACACACACAGACACACAGACAGACACACACAGACAAACAGACCTTAAAACATACAAATATGCTGCTGTAAATTTTGGTAGGTCTTCCTTTTGGCAACTCGGGTCAAATAGCACTAAAACATTAGCCTGGAGGTTGTGTGTCTGACCAGGCTGCAGGTGGCAGTGACCTCACAGGTCCAGTACCACACTCACACCTCTCCAACCACAGGAACAGCACTCTGATCGCCAAGGTCCTTCATCTGCCCGACCACGCCACCATCCTCACAGAGCCTTGCTGGGGTGGGAGCCCCCCGGGGGGGCCCGGTGCTGGCGGGTGTACTCCCACACCAGCAGGGCGGCGCTGACGTGCACGTTGAGGGAGCGGACCACGCCCTGCTGAGGGATCTCCACGCACACGTCCAGCAGCTGCAGCAGGGGCGCAGGGATTCCCTCCCGCTCGTTCCTTGGGGAGAGGAGACACTTTACTGTCTTGGACACATCATCTGTACACAAACATGCAGCCAGTCACAACAGTCAACCCTGGGTAGGGGAGTAGATAAGCGGGGGTGAGTACAGCTCTGTGGCAGAGTGCATGGAGGAGGGGAGAAGTGAGGTACTGTTGAGTGAGGTCATCCTGATCTCATGATTCCAGATCAGGATATTACATACTTGGATGACACACACACAAACACACACGTTTGTGTTCATAAACACCTCATCAAAGCACCAGCCCCAAACACACATGCTAATATTTGCTTAATCCAGCTGAATCACACAAAGGACTGATCTGCCTCACACACACACCATGCCATCTATGAACCCTGTGCTGGTGTGCAAACGTCAGAGGAAGGGCTGTATTGACTGTGTAGCCTGGCGGGGAGATCGTGGACTGACTCCCCCCACAGGAAGTGTTCCTGGTCCAGCCTGGAGCAGAGGACAGAGACCCCCCAGGGCCTGGAGGTTGTTACACTCTGCTCCCTCTCTGGGGAGGGGTAGTAATGCTGTGGTTGACTTCCTGGCCCTCCCCAAGGGTGAGCCAATTAGAGCATAGCATGCCTGGACAGGCCTTCTCAGGGACGGAACGATGGGGAAGAGATGGCAGAAAAGGGGGAGAGGAGAGAGAGGACAAGGAAAGAGGTAAGGGGAGAGATGAAAGGAGGAGAGAGTAGTAAGAGAGGAGAGATCCGAGGAGAGAGCAGAATAGGAGAAAGAGCAGAGCCCATCAGGGGAGAGGACAGGAGTAGAAGAGAGAGGAGGAGAGATAGTGTATCCTGGCCCAGAGGACCAGTTAATTAGCAGGCTTCCAGTAAAGAGCAGGGTCAGCTCTCTGTCACCCACAGGAGACTGCATTACTGCACCTGTGTGTGTACAGCTGGGTTAGCAAGCATGTGTACATTTACACGTGTGTGTGTATGTGCACATGCACATGTAGATGTTCTTGTACTGTACCTCTGACACAAAACTGTACGCTCCATAACACACTTTAAAAAATGATGTTTGAAATAAAATGCTGCATACAGTCAACCAATGAAAATGCTACATGCACTCAACCAATCAGCATGTTCAGTGCCCAAGTCCCACCCCCCAAAGTTCCTGGCTTTTGAAAAAGTACCACCTCCCAAATAGGGACTTTGCAAAGGCAAAATATTTTACCCAGAACTTTAGATACTGGTTCCTGTGGTGGAAACACACCAAGTACCTCCAAAAACCCAGTGTTCCTTGGGAAAGGTCCTGCGGAGGAAAAGTGGCTTATGTGTTTGTGTACCTGTGTGTGCGTGTACGTGTGTCAGTGTGTGCGTGTGTGTGTATGTGTGTACCTGTGTGTGTGTGTGTGTATGTACCTGTGTGTGTACTGTGTGTGTGTACTGTGTATCCTGTGTGTGTGTACCTGTTTGTGTGTAGTGTGTGTACCTGTGTGTGTACCTGTGTGTGTGTACCGTGTGTATGTGTGTATCTGTGTGTGTCAGATGTGTATCTGTGTGTGTGTACGTGTGTGTAGTGTGTATCTGTGTGTGTGTGTGTGCTCCTACCCCAGCAGCAGCAGGGTCCTCTCAGGGAAGCGGTAGTCCTGCAGACTGTGACTGTTGGCGGTCTGCTCCACACCCACGATGCAGTAGCCCCTCTCCTTCTGCTGCAGCAGGAACCGGGACAGCTCAGCAGGCTTCACCTGACAGAACAGCAGCTTCACCTCACAAACCACAGAGCTCCCCTGGAGCTAGCCAAGCGCTAATACAGAGCTAACACAGAGCTTGACTAAAGCTAACACAGAGCTCATCTGGAGCTAGCCAAGCGCTAATACAGAGCTAACACAGAGCTTGACTAGAGCTAACACAGAGCTCATCTGGAGCTAGCCAAGCTCTAACACAAGAGTTAATCTAGAGCTAGCCACTAGCTATTATAAAGAGAGTCAAGAGCTAAAATAGAGCTAGCGAAGAGGTAACACAACTAACCCAGAGGTAACCGTGGCTCTTGATTAGCTCTGAGTTAGCTCAAAGCCAGCTAAGGGTTAGCATGTGCAGAAAGCAGACGTTTGACCTAGCAGCGCTAGGGAGGGATGTGCTGCAGTTCCTCCTACCTCCAGCAGGGGGAGCCAGAGTTCCGCTGAGACGCTCAGGGACTGGAAGTGTTTGTCGCTGACGTGGCGAAGGCTGTCCAGAACCAGTCCACTAGCTCCGAAGATCTCACAAGTCCGACACAATCCTATTACACACACAAAATGAACAAGCCAGTCCTTTAGAGCACGTCCCAATGGGGTCTGGTCTAACAGAGGCAACAGAGGGACAGGACTGGATGGACCAATCAGACAGAGGGACAGGACTGGATGGACCAATCAGACAGAGGGACAGGACTGGACGGACCAATCAGACAGAGACAGGACTGGACCAAAAATACAAGCAAACACTTCCTTGTATCCTAACATGACCCTTGTTGTCTTGGATACAGAAGAGATTCATTAATAATACATATTTACATCTGATCTCATGTTCTATATCGCGCCATGTCAATATTGGTTTGTTAAATGGGTCCTCCTGCCCTGAATAAACTCATTCATTTCAATGACAATGACAGCCTGGTGTCTACTGAGTTAACACCAACACAGCAGTGCAGATCCCGAACCAGTCCCTTTATGATGAATTCAGGCAATGCTTATCCAATCAGAGATTAGGAGGGCTGAGATTAGGTACTGTAACTGTGAACAGGTGCAGAGAGAGTCAGAGCCTAGCAACACCAGCCCAACACACAAAGACCAGAGGCCCGCATACACACACCTGCATGCACACACACTCCTGCTACACGCACACAAAGTTAAATAGGGTTAGTCTGCACTAGAGGTGTAACAGGAAGTTAAATCATAGAGTTAGTAAGCACTGGAGGTGTAAGACAGGAAGTTGATTCATAGGGTTAGTCTGCACTAGAGGTGTAACAGGAAGTTGAATTATGTTGTTAGTCTACACTAGAGATGTAACAGGATGTCGAATTACGGTGTTAGTCTACATTAGAGATGTAACACAGGAAGTTGGATCCTAAGGTTAGTAACCCTAACAGGAAGGAGTTGCAGAAACACAGAACATCAAACCCAGCCCTGTGTCAGTCCAAGCTGTAACTAGCAGCTGTGCCCCCTCACCTCCCAGGTTGGTGGGCTTGTCTATGAGCGAGGCCACCACCAGGAGGGCGCTGTGGAGCTTCCCCAGACGGGCAGCCCTCTGCTGGGGGGCCAGCTGCAGCTCTGGGCCCTGCTCCACAATCCCCAGCCTCCAGGGGGTCATCTTCTTCTGCACCTCTGTCCAGCACTCCTCCCTCTCCTGCTCACCTGGGGGAGGAACACCATTATGACCTCACAGTGGTGAGTGATGAAAACCATTATGACCTCACAGTGGTGATGGATGAACACCATTATGACCTCACAGTGGTGAGTGATGAACACCATTATGACCTCACTGTGGTGAAGGATGAACACCATTATGGACTCACAGTGGTGAAGGATGAACACCATTATGACCTCACAATGGTGAGTGATGAACACTATTATGACCTCACAGTAGGGATGTCACAAGAACCAATACTACCGACACCTTCCGGTTCTAAAATGACAAAACACAGACGATGCCCATTTTTTTGAAGCACCGTAGGCACCGTTAGCGACGATGCCAGTGTTAGCAGCATCGGTGCTGCGCCTCTTCCGGAACTGATGGGGGCAGCATACGCTTCAGTGTTCCAGTACTTGTTGCACTTTGAGCATTAATTGCACTTTATTATGTTGTTTTATGCTATATTGCACGTTTTTATGTCTTTTTATGACATTTTGATATTTTTCAAGTATTTTAGACGTGTGAGTTCTACATATTTCCGACGGTCCCCACAGCACAAGTTATTTATCCGAAACAGTAGCTAGCTAGCTTTCGTTAGCTTCCTGGCTAAATTAGCTAGCATAATACTCGTAGCAATGCTACTACCATGCTGGTGTTACTTGTTAGCCTTCTCATTAGTACATTTTGAAGCCATACTAAAGCGTTTGTCGCATAGTTTTTGTCTATCGGAAAATATTCAGTTGGAATGTTCGAAATCGCATATGTGAGACGTTATGCTGTGAGACCCGCATTCAAACGATCACATATGTGCGATGCTACTCCTTTACGGGTTAATAAAGAAGTTCAAGTACATGAATCTTAGAAAACCCTTATTTTTAACGTGGTATCGAAATTGGCATTGAGAATCGTGTTATTTTACTGGTATTGGCACCGACTACTGCATTTTTGGTATCGTGACACCCCTACCTCACAGTGGTGAAGGATGAACACCATTATGACCTCACAGTGGTGAGTGATGAACACCATTATGACCTCACAATGGTGAGTGATGAAAACCATTATGACCTCATAGTGCATTTCCTTTCATTCTTAATGTAAATATCTTCCATCTTGGATCTGTTTGATCCTTGTGATCTCTCAGTTGCAAACTATTAACTGCCTGTGCTTGTGAAACTCTGGTTCCTGCTTCCCCAGCACCTTCTCGTGTGTTCTGGTGCTGTGCTGCCCCCTGGTGGTGGTACCTTTGTCCTGCTGGACCCAGTCTCCTGGCGGCACCAGCCCCAGCTCTGGACTGGGGTTCCTCAGGGGCAGAGTGGAGGGGCCTCGGGAGAACGCCACCAGCTTCTCAAACTTCCACACAGGAAGCCACTCATCATCAGCCAGCTCAGAGAGACGGGGGAAGAGGTAGAAGATGGACTAGAGGAGGAGAGGAGGAGGGAGGGAGAGAGGGGGAGGGAGAGACAGGGAGGGGAGATGAGGAGGGAGGGAGAGAGAGGGGGGGGAGGGAGAGAGAGGGAGGGGAGAGGAGAGGAGGAGGGAGGGAGAGAGAGAGAGAGGGGGGAGGGAGAGAGAGGGAGGGGAGAGGAGGAGGGAGGGGGAGAGAGAGGGGGAGGGAGAGACAGGGAGGGGAGAGAAGGAGGGGGAGAGAGAGAGAGAGATGGGGAGAGGAGAAGGGAGAGATGGAGGGAGAGGGGGTGGGAGGGAGGGAGGGGAGAGGAGGAGGGAGGGGGAGAGAGAGGGGGGAGGGAGAGACAGGGAGGGGAGAGAAGGAGGGAGGGGGAGAGAGAGAGAGAGATGGGGAGAGGAGAATGGAGAGATGGAGGGAGAGGGGGTGGGAGGGAGGAAGGGGGGGAGAGGAGGAGGGAGGAAGAGAGAGAGGGGAGGGAGAGAGAGAGAGAGAGGGGGAGGGATAGAGAGGGATAGAGAGGGAGGGATAGAGGAGGAGGGAAAGAGATAGAGAGAGAGAGGAGGAAGAGGGAGAGAGATAAAGAGAGAGAGAGAGAGAGAGAGAGAGAGGAGGAGGGAGAGAGAGAGAGAGAGAGGGGGAGAGGGAAGGGAGAGCAGGAAGAGGGAATTAGACAGCCACAGAAGGAGCATCTTTAAACACACTGCACATGCTCATGACCATGTTGCAGATACTGGTCTCAACTCTGTGATCTCTGATAGGATGGACGGTACTGGTCTCAACTCTGTGATCTCTGATAGGATGGACGGTACTGGTCTCAACTCTGTGATCTCTGATAGGATGGAAGGTACTGGTCTCACCTCAACACTGATCTCTGATAGGATGGAAGGTACTGGTCTCACCTCAACACTGATCTCTGATAGGATGCAAGGCACTGGTCTCACCTCAACACTGATCTCTGATAGGATGGAAGGTACTGGTCTCACCTCAACACTGATCTCTGATAGGATGCAAGGTACTGGTCTCACCTCAACACTGATCTCTGATAGGATGGAAGGTACTGGTCTCACCTCAACACTGATCTTTGATAGGATGGAAGGTACTGGTCTCACCTCAACACTGTGATCTCTGATAGGACGGAAGGTACTGGTCTCACCTCAACACTGATCTCTGATAGGATGCAAGGCACTGGTCTCACCTCAACACTGATCTCTGATAGGATGGAAGGTACTGGTCTCACCTCAACACTGTGATCTCTGATAGGATGCAAGGCACTGGTCTCACCTCAACACTGTGATCTCTGATAGGATGGAAGGCACTGGTCTCACCTCAACACTGTGATCTCTGATAGGATGCAAGGCACTGGTCTTACCTCAACACTGTGATCTCTGATAGGATGGAAGGTACTGGTCTCACCTCAACACTGATCTCTGATAGGATGGAAGGCACTGGTCTCACCTCAACACTGATCTCTGATAGGATGGAAGGTACTGGTCTCACCTCAACACTGATCTCTGATAGGATGGTAGGTACTGGTCTCACCTCAACACTGATCTCTGATAGGATGGAAGGTACTGGTCTCACCTCAACACTATGATCTCTGATAGGATGGAAGGTACTGCTCTCACCTCAACACTGATCTCTGATAGGATGCAAGGCACTGGTCTCACCTCAACACTGTGATCTCTGATAGGATGGAAGGTACTGCTCTCACCTCAACACTGATCTCTGATAGGATGGAAGGCACTGGTCTCACCTCAACAATGATCTCTGATAGGATGGAAGGCACTGGTCTCACCTCAACACTGATCTTTGATAGGATGGAAGGTACTGGTCTCACCTCAACACTGATCTCTGATAGGATGGAAGGTACTGATCTCACCTCAACACTGATCTCTGATAGGATGGAAGGTACTGGTCTCACCTCAACACTGATCTCTGATAGGATGGAAGGTACTGGTCTCACCTCAACACTGATCTCTGATAGGATGGAAGGTACTGGTCTCACCTCAACACTGTGATCTCTGATAGGATGCAAGGCACTGGTCTCACCTCAACACTGTGATCTCTGATAGGATGGAAGGCACTGGTCTCACCTCAACACTGATCTCTGATAGGATGGAAGGTACTGGTCTCACCTCAACACTGATCTCTGATAGGATGGAAGGTACTGGTCTCACCTCAACACTGATCTCTGATAGGATGGTAGGTACTGGTCTCACCTCAACACTGATCTCTGATAGGATGGAAGGTACTGGTCTCACCTCAACACTATGATCTCTGATAGGATGGAAGGTACTGCTCTCACCTCAACACTGATCTCTGATAGGATGCAAGGCACTGGTCTCACCTCAACACTGTGATCTCTGATAGGATGGAAGGTACTGCTCTCACCTCAACACTGATCTCTGATAGGATGGAAGGCACTGGTCTCACCTCAACACTGATCTCTGATAGGATGGAAGGCACTGGTCTCACCTCAACACTGTGATCTCTGATAGGATGGAAGGTACTGGTCTCACCTCAACACTGATCTCTGATAGGATGGAAGGTACTGGTCTCACCTCAACACTGTGATCTCTGATAGGATGCAAGGCACTGGTCTCACCTCAACACTGTGATCTCTGATAGGATGGAAGGCACTGGTCTCACCTCAACACTGTGATCTCTGATAGGATGCAAGGCACTGGTCTCACCTCAACACTGTGATCTCTGATAGGATGGAAGGTACTGGTCTCACCTCAACACTGATCTCTGATAGGATGGAAGGCACTGGTCTCACCTCAACACTGATCTCTGATAGGATGGAAGGTACTGGTCTCACCTCAACACTGATCTCTGATAGGATGGTAGGTACTGGTCTCACCTCAACACTGATCTCTGATAGGATGGAAGGTACTGGTCTCACCTCAACACTATGATCTCTGATAGGATGGAAGGTACTGCTCTCACCTCAACACTGATCTCTGATAGGATGCAAGGCACTGGTCTCACCTCAACACTGTGATCTCTGATAGGATGGAAGGTACTGCTCTCACCTCAACACTGATCTCTGATAGGATGGAAGGCACTGGTCTCACCTCAACACTGATCTCTGATAGGATGGAAGGCACTGGTCTCACCTCAACACTGATCTTTGATAGGATGGAAGGTACTGATCTCACCTCAACACTGATCTCTGATAGGATGGAAGGTACTGGTCTCACCTCAACACTGATCTCTGATAGGATGGAAGGTACTGGTCTCACCTCAACACTGATCTCTGATAGGATGGAAGGTACTGGTCTCACCTCAACACTGTGATCTCTGATAGGATGCAAGGCACTGGTCTCACCTCAACACTGTGATCTCTGATAGGATGGAAGGCACTGGTCTCACCTCAACACTGATCTCTGATAGGATGGAAGGTACTGGTCTCACCTCGACACTGATCTCTGATAGGATGGAAGGTACTGGTCTCACCTCAACACTGATCTCTGATAGGATGGTAGGTACTGGTCTCACCTCAACACTGATCTCTGATAGGATGGAAGGTACTGGTCTCACCTCAACACTATGATCTCTGATAGGATGGAAGGTACTGCTCTCACCTCAACACTGATCTCTGATAGGATGCAAGGCACTGGTCTCACCTCAACACTGTGATCTCTGATAGGATGGAAGGTACTGCTCTCACCTCAACACTGATCTCTGATAGGATGGAAGGCACTGGTCTCACCTCAACACTGATCTCTGATAGGATGGAAGGCACTGGTCTCACCTCAACACTGTGATCTCTGATAGGATGGAAGGTACTGGTCTCACCTCAACACTGATCTCTGATAGGATGGAAGGTACTGGTCTCACCTCAACACTGATCTCTGATAGGATGGAAGGCACTGGTCTCACCTCAACACTGTGATCTCTGATAGGATGGAAGGTACTGGTCTCACCTCAACACTGATCTCTGATAGGATGGTAAGGCACTGGTCTCACCTCAACACTGTGATCTCTGATAGGATGGAAGGCACTGGTCTCACCTCAACACTGATCTCTGATAGGATGGTAGGTACTGGTCTCACCTCAACACTGATCTCTGATAGGATGGAAGGTACTGGTCTCACATCAACACTATGATCTCTGATAGGATGGAAGGTACTGCTCTCAGCCTTCAACCAGCTGATCTCTGATAGGATGCAAGGCACTGGTCTCACCTCAACACTGTGATCTCTGATAGGTATGGAAGGTACTGCTCTCACCTCAACACTGATCTCTGATAGATGGAAGGCACTGGTCTCACTCAACACTGATCTCTGATAGGATGGAAGGGCACTTGTCTCACCTCAACACTGTGATCTCTGATAGGATGGAAGGTACTGGTCTCACCTCAACACTGATCTTGATAGGATGGTAGGTACTGGTCTCACCTCAAACACTGATCTCTGATAGGATGGAAGGCACTGGTCTCACCTCAACACTGTGATCTCTGATAGGATGGAAGGTACTGGTCTCACCTCAACACTGATCTCTGATAGGATGGAAGGTACTGGTCTCACCTCAACACGTGATCTCTGATAGGATGGAAGGCACTGGTCTCACCTCAACACTGATCTCTGATAGGATGGAAGGTACTAGGTCTCACCTCAACACTGATCTCTGATAGGATGGAAGGTACTGGTCTCACCTCAACACTATGATCTCTGATAGGATGGAAGGTACTGGTCTCACCTCAACACTGATCTCTGATAGGATGGAAGGTACTGGTCTCACCTCAACACTGATCTCTGATAGGATGGCAAGGCACTGGTCTCACCTCAACACTGATCTCTGATAGGATGGAAGGTACTGGTCTCACCTCAACACTGATCTCTGATAGGATGGAAGGTACTGGTCTCACCTCAACACTGATCTCTGATAGGATGGAAGGTACTGGTCTCACCTCAACACTGATCTCTGATAGGATGGAAGGCACTGGTCTCACCTCAACACTGATCTCTGATAGGATGGAAGGTACTGGTCTCACCTCAACACTGTGATCTCTGATAGGATGGTAGGTACTGCTCTCACCTCAACACTGTGATCTCTGATAGGATGGAAGGCACCAAAGAAGAAGTGCTCCTGGATCCTGCTCCAGTTCTTATTAGCATTCCTGTAGAAACAGGAAGTTACAGTTATATCCTGTAGAAACAGGAAGTAGCTAGAGTGTTTATGACAACTATATTAGTCACATTGTATTAGAATAGGAAGTTGTTAACAAATACATGAGTTATGTCCTGTAGAGACAGGAAGTGGCTCTAGTCAACACATACGTGGGTAGCATTTAGCACAGCCACAATAAGACAGACTTCCTCTGTGACTTACCCAGTGCTCTGCATGGCTTCTGCCTGGTTTAGACAGGACTGGACCAGGGTGGCCAGCCCGCCCAGGCCGTCCACCCCCCCAGCCTCAGCCTCCCCCCGGGCCCCCTCCAGCCCCCACACCCTCTTCAGAGCCAGCAGGGCGTACAGACGCACGCTGAAGTTGTGGCTGAAGCACCACTGGAGAATAACATCTAGAGCCCTACGCCACTGAACAGCCTGAGGAGAGAGGAGGAGGGTGAAGAGGAGAGGAGGAGGGGACGGAGAGGGGAGAAGAGGGGAGGGGAGAAGAGGGGAGGGAAGGGAAGGAGAGGGGGGGAGAAGAGAGGAGATAGTGTGTGAGAGGGAGAGTATGTGCGAAAGAGATAACGTTAATGAGAGAGAGAGACCGAGAGAGAGATAGAGACAGAGAGATAGGGAGAGGGTAAGAGGAGGAGGAGTGAGGTTCTGGTCTACCTTGTCTGGTAGTGTGGGCATGATGATGTTGAGATGGACCAGGACTGACAGGTAGGTACAGATGCTGGTCTTGGTCTTCTCTTGGTCCTGTAGGAGACACATCCAGCTGTGAACCCAGATGACATACCTCCATCCCTCCTGGGCCTGAACAGCTCTGCTGTCCTGTGCTCTCCACTAGTAGTACAGTATTGTGTGTGTTTCAATGTATGTCGTTGTGTGTATGTCAGAGTGTGTGTGTTTGTTTCTCAGTGTGTGTGTCTCAGTATGCGTGTTTCTCCGAGCGTGTTTCTCAGTGTGTGTGTGTGTGTTTCTCAGTGTGTGTGTGTCTCATCATCTGTGTGTGTGTGTCTCATCGTGTGTGTGTTTGTCACATCATGTGTGTGTGTGTGTGTCTCATCGTGTGTGTGTGTGTGTCAGTACAGGGCCTCACCAGAGTAAAGCAGGACCACAGCTTGTCTATGTGTGCTGGGAAGCGGACCAGCAGCAGAACCATCATCCACTCCATCAGGTACTTGACAGACGCCTGGTTGCTGCAGAATCCAGCCTCGAAGATCCGCCTTGCAATGGTGTTCACAAACTCCTGCACACGCGTTGACAACAAGATGCACACACACACACAGGTTAGATTATCAGACCAGCGTCTGATTTAGGGGTATATCAGACCAGGGTAGGTGTGTGTGTGTGTATAGGTGTGTGTGTATAGGTGTGTGTGCTGTGTGCGTGGGGTGTGTGTGCGTACCTCTCTCAGTTTAGGCAGCAGCAGCAAGAGTGTCTGCCACACTCGGTTCTTCACACGGTGTTGAAGGGAGTTGCTATAGTAACGAGTTTTGGACTTGGATATCTCCTCATCCTAAAAACAGCAGAGAGAAGAAGAGCGCGTTGTGTGTGTGTTGGTGTCCAGTAGACTGTGTGTATCTGCAGTAAACTGTGTGTGTGTGTGTGTATGAGGAGAGAGAGAGAGAGAGAGAGAGAGAGAGAGAGAGAGAGAGAGAGAGAGAGAGAGAGTGCGTGTGTGTGAGAGACAGAGAGAGACAAAGGGAGAGAGAGACAGAGTGTGTGTGAGAGAGACAGAGAGAGTGTGTGTTTGAGAGAGAAAGAGAGAGACAGAGAGAGAGTGTGTGTGTGTGAGAGAGAAAGAGAGACAGACAGAGAGAGAGATTGTGTGTGTGTGTGTGTGTGTGTGTGTGTGTGTGTGTGAGAGAGAGAAAAATAGAGAGACAGAGAGAGAGAGTGTGTGTGAAAGAGAGACAGAGAGAGAGAGTGTGTGAAAGAGAGACAGAGAGAGAGTGTGTGTGAAAGAGAGACAGAGAGAGGGAGAGAGAGAGAGACAGAGAGAGAGTGTGTGTGTGAAAGAGAGACAGAAAGAGAGAGAGAGTGTGTGTGAAAGAGAGACAGAGAGAGAGTGTGTGTGTGTGAAAGAGAGACAGAAAGAGAGAGAGAGTGTGTGTGAAAGAGAGACAGAGAGAGAGAGTGTGTGAAAGAGAGACAGAGAGAGAGTGTGTGTGAAAGAGAGACAGAGAGAGAGTGTGTGTGAAAGAGAGACAGAGAGAGGGAGAGAGAGAGAGACAGAGAGAGTGTGTGTGTGTGAAAGAGAGACAGAAAGAGAGAGAGAGTGTGTGTGAAAGAGAGACAGAGAGAGAGTGTGTGTGAAAGAGAGACAGAGAGAGAGTGTGTGTGTGAAAGAGAGACAGAAAGAGAGAGTGTGTGTGTGAAAGAGAGACAGAGAGAGAGTGTGTGTGAAAGAGAGACAGAGAGAGTGTGCTCTGTACCTTCCTCAGCAGACGCAGCACCAGCTCCTCTATCAGGGTCTGGTGCTGCTGGCTGGAGGGCTCCAGACCGCTGAGGAACCCCAGCACAAACACACGAGGAGCCTGCTCATCCCTGTCATCACTGACACCCAGGACAGACCCCACACAGGGAGACAAACCAGAGAGAGAGACCAGGGAGAGAGACCAGAGAGAGAGACCAGGGAGAGAGACCAGGGAGAGAGACCAGGGAGAGAGACCAGGGAGAGAGACCAGAGAGAGAGACCAGGGAGAGAGACCAGGGAGAGAGACCAGGGAGAGAGAGAGAGACCAGGGAGAGAGAGAGAGACCAGGGAGAGAGAGAGAGACCAGGGCGAGAGACCAGAGAGAGAGACCAGGGAGAGAGACCAGAGAGAGAGACCAGGGAGAGAGACCAGGGAGAGAGACCAGAGAGAGAGACCAGAGAGAGAGACCAGGGAGAGAGACCAGGGAGAGAGACCAGGGAGAGAGACCAGGGAGAGAGAGAGACCAGGGAGAGAGACCAGAGAGAGAGACCAGGGAGAGAGACCAGGGAGAGAGAGAGAGACCAGGGAGAGAGAGAGAGACCAGGAAGAGAGACCAGGGAGAGAGAGAGAGACCAGGGAGAGAGAGAGAGAGACCAGGGAGAGAGAGACCAGGGAGAGAGAGACCAGGGAGAGAGACCAGAGAGAGAGAGAGAGAGAGACCAGGGAGAGAGAGAGACCAGGGAGAGAGAGAGACCGGAGAGAACGAATGTTAGCAGACCATCCCTTGTATCTGGATTGTAGTCAGAATATGAATGGACTGTGTACTAGACCAGATTATAAGAAATATAATATATAGGATTTTGAAGATAAGTATTCATGGACAAACTTATTTAATGACTAATTTGTCAACTAAAATCACTGACAAATTAGATTGAGACTAGAATGAGACTAAATCGCTGCCTCTGTTCAGAAAGACAACCTAGGTTATAGTAGCCACCTCGAAGCTCCGTTGGTGTTCCTGTTTCTTTATAACCAAACAAACATCTGAAAGTACACATTCTCACTGCCTCCATGCATCTTTCTAACTGGATCCTTTAGTTTCCTGCTCGGTGAACGTCCGTGCTAATGCCAGCTTCCAGACGCTTATAACTAATGTGAACAAGCTAACCTTGTCAGAACTAGTAGGCAGTTTATAAAGACAAACAAAAACATTAGATTTTTTTAACTCATGCAAAGTGTGAATGTGAATGGTGTGTGTGTGAATGGTGTGTGTGTGTGTGTGTAGCAGACCTGAGGACCTGTGTGTGTGTGTGTGTAGCAGACCTGAGGACCTGTGTGTGTGTGTGTAGCAGACCTGAGGACCTGTGTGTGTGTGTGTGTGTAGCAGACCTGAGGACCTGTGTGTGTGTGTGTGTAGCAGACCTGAGGACCTGTGTGTGTGTGTGTGTAGCAGACCTGGGGACCTGTGTGTGTGTGTGTGTAGCAGACCTGAGGACCTGTGTGTGTGTGTGTGTGTGTGTGTGTAGCAGACCTGAGGACCTGTGTGTGTGTGTGTGTGTAGCAGACCTGAGGACCTGTGTGTGTGTGTGTGTAGCAGACCTGGGGACCTGTGTGTGTGTGTGTGTGTAGCAGACCTGGGGACCTGTGTGTGTGTGTGTGTAGCAGACCTGAGGACCTGTGTGTGTGTGTGTGTAGCAGACCTGGGGACCTGTGTGTGTGTGTGTGTAGCAGACCTGAGGACCTGTGTGTGTGTGTGTGTGTAGCAGACCTGAGGACCTGTGTGTGTGTGTGTGTAGCAGACCTGAGGACCTGTGTGTGTGTGTGTGTAGCAGACCTGAGGACCTGTGTGTGTGTGTGTGTAGCAGACCTGAGGACCTGTGTGTGTGTGTGTGTGTAGCAGACCTGAGGACCTGTGTGTGTGTGTGTGTAGCAGACCTGAGGACCTGTGTGTGTGTGTGTGTGTAGCAGACCTGGGGACCTGTGTGTGTGTGTGTGTAGCAGACCTGGGGACCTGTGTGTGTGTGTGTGTGTAGCAGACCTGGGGACCTGTGTGTGTGTGTGTGTGTGTGTAGCAGACCTGGGGACCACAGTGTTGGCTGAGCACTGCTCTCCCAGCTTCTCCACATAGCTCTGAACCTCCTGGATCAACCTGCGCTCACACACACACACACACACACACGCACACGCACACGCACACGCACACGCACACGCACACGCACACACAAAAGGTCTCTTGAGTTTTGAGGTAAGTTCTTTGGAGAATAAAATGCACGAACACAGGAACAACACAGGAATAACCTCTTACTGTGGCCCTGTGGGCCACAGTAAGAGGAGCAGGCCAGAAGCACCTCTGGTCTCTCCTGAAGACCGGCCCGTAGACACAAGCCTCTGTCAAGATGTCCAACTGCAGCAGGGAACTTCCTGTGTCCAGGCTGGGCTGGGAGGTACTTCCTGTGTCCAGGCTGGGCTGGGAGGTACTTCCTGTGTCAGAGTTGGTCCAGGTGTGGCAGCAGTGCTGGATCAGAACATTGAACACCCCCGTCTTGATCTGAGACAGCTCAATGAGCTCAGCAGAGATCTACATGGAAGTCACACACACACATATATAAAAACACACACACATATATATACATACACACACACACACACAAAGAAACCCCTAGTCAGTCAGTGAAAAGCACTTCTCTCATCTAGTCCTAACAGAATGTGTGTGTGTTCTCACCTCTCTGAGAGTGTGTGTGTGTGTTCTCACCTCTCTGACAGTGTGTGTGTGTGTGTGTTCTCACCTCTCTGAGAGTGTGTGTGTGTGTGTTCTCACCTCTCTGAGAGTGTGTGTGTGTTCTCACCTCTCTGAGAGTGTGTGTGTGTGTATGTGCTCTCACCTCTCTGAGAGTGTGTGTGTGTGTTCTCACCTCTCTGAGAGTGTGTGTGTGTGTTCTCACCTCTCTGACAGTGTGTGTGTGTTATCACCTCTCTGACAGTGTGTGTGTGTGTTCTCACCTCTCTGACAGTGTGTGTGTGTGTTCTCACCTCTCTGAGAGTGTGTGTGTGTGTTCTCACCTCTCTGAGAGTGTGTGTGTGTGTGTTCTCACCTCTCTGAGAGTGTGTGTGTGTGTGTTCTCACCTCTCTGAGAGTGTGTGTGTGTGTGTTCTCACCTCTCTGAGAGTGTGTGTGTGTGTTCTCACCTCTCTGAGAGTGTGTGTGTGTGTTCTCACCTCTCTGAGAGTGTGTGTGTGTGTGTTCTCACCTCTCTGAGAGTGTGTGTGTTCTCACCTCTCTGAGAGTGTGTGTGTGTGTGTTCTCACCTCTCTGAGAGTGTGTGTGAGCAGCGGGGCCTGTGTGTGTGAGAGGCCCAGCAGCGGGGGGCTGTAGGCCATGCGGGTGAAGGCCTGGAGGGTGGGCCAGAAGTCCTGCGGGTTACTGCTCAGGGCCTGGACCAGCGCCCAGGACCGCCGCACCGCCTCGGCACACACCTCCTCCCCACACAGCGCCACCTGCTGGACGGAGGGAAGACTAGCTCAGCAACCCTGCTGCATCTGCTCTACGGAGTGACAAGCTGAGCATTGAGTGCATCACATTAACAGTGACATTAGTTAGCCAGTGGCTAGGCACAGCTTAGTTAGCCAGTGGTTACCCACCATCTATATACCTTCATCCTGTTAGTGTGTGTGCTATACGAGAACTGAGATGTGTGACAGAGCAACACACTTTCCTTTACTAACTTTCTGTAACACACTTTAATGTCACAACTATAACCACCACCACGACCACCACGCTGGGCTGACCTGGGGCAGCTCTGCCTCCATGAAGGCCAGTACGGGCAGCACCAGGTGGCTGGGCAGCAGGGCCAGCGCCTCCACAGCAGCCTGCAGGGCCCCGGGGGCTCCTGGGGGGGCCAGGGGGGGGCCCGCCCTCCTCAGGAAGCCCAGGCAGACCCACTGGTCCCGGGTGAAGCGAGCTGCCATGCGGCCCCAGTCCTGCAGGGAGACACCCAGCCCTGGAGCGCTGGGGGGGGGAGAGAGGGGAGATTCAGACTAACAGACAGAGCACATCAGCTAGCTTATCTCTCCCTTTCCCGCCAATCTCTCTTCCCCACCCCCCACCCCCATCTTCACCCAACACATCCACTCGTATCTTCATCCACTCATCCAGCCATGCCTCCATGTGTCCTAGGCTGGCCCCTGGTCCAGGCAGCATACTGACCGGGCAGAGCAGCCTGCCGCTGGGGGCTTCAGCAGGGTCTGGTTGAAGAGGCCGAGGGGGACAGAGGGGGAGGAGGGGGAGGCAGGGGGGTGGAAGAAGCCCTTGAGTGACAACAGTAAAGACACGGTCTCTGATTGGCTGTTGATGACTTCCTGGTTGGCAAGGTCACACAGCATGGCCAGCGATGCCATGGCAACGGCTTTGGTCACCTGGCCGGCTACAGTTGGGATCTAGACACACATCCACACACACAAACACAGAGAAAGAGAAAAAATATATATTTTTAATATATATATATATAATTCACTTATATAGTTTTCTCCCTATTGTATGGTAATATGGTACAATACTTGTTGGTTACATATACATCATGGATTCTTACCCAGCTGGTCCCTTGTTTTAGGGGATTCAAATTACAGGTACTTTCATTCATAGACAATTCTCCCAATTTAGTCCCTCTCTGAACTTGAACAGCCAGCTGCACTAGGCTCCTGGGCGTAAGGCCACAAATATGTCTCATAAGTTATAGCTGGGCTTCCTGGTTCTTTATGGAAGCACACACACATTCTTCTCCCCCACTCAGCCCCTAATTATCCAGATCTTCACACTTTGGGCTTTAATTCTTCTACCATTGTCTAGGGATAACAATAATGAGTCAACAGCTTTGCATCTGGTTTCCAATAATATAGTAAATCCGTAATCATTACCCATCTTCATAATTACAACAGTATGGTGTTATTTCCACACCACATACCCCAGGGGAATGTAAACCGAACATGATCTCTATGAGTAGTGTTTTCTGAGCGTGTTAACGACCCAGTGTGTGTGAGAGCGGGCCCTACGTGCGAGGCAGGGCAGAGCAGGCGGGGGAGGCAGGCGGAGGCCAGGCGGGGGAGGCAGGCAGAGGCCAGGTGGGAGAGTCTGGAGGCCAGCAGCAGCTCCCTCAGCATCACCAGGTACAGCTCGGCTCTCTGCACGTCACACAGCTGCAGGACAACACACACCTCTACTGGGTTATATGTTGGTGTGTGTGTGGTGTGCATGTGTGAATGTGTGTGTGTGTGGTGTGCGTGTGGATGTACCTCCTGCAGCTCTCCACTTAGTCTCCGGAGGATAAACTCCTGGATGGACTCCACCACGCCCACGAGCAGCGCATCCATGGCAATGGCCACGTGGTCCGCTGAAGGACACACAGCAAAGACATCAACCTTGTCATGCCCCACATACAGAAGGAAGCATGTTTACAGTAGTGAGACGTGGCCCCAGAAGGAAGCATGTTTACAGTAGTGAGACGTGGCCCCAGAAGGAAGCATGTTTACAGTAGTGAGACGTGGCCCCAGAAGGAAGCATGTTTACAGTAGTGAGACGTGGCCCCAGAAGGAAGCATGTTTACAGTAGTGAGACGTGGCCCCACAAGGAAGCACGTTTACAGTAGTGAGACGTGGCCCCAGAAGGAAGCATGTTTACAGTAGTGAGACGTGGCCCCAGAAGGAAGCACGTTTAGAGTAGAGAACACCTGGCCATTGCCATAGCAACACCTACCCTGCCTCTCCTCTGTTGCCGGGCGACCGGGGGCGTGTCTGAGCTGGAGGAGGCGGAGCAGCAGCTGCAGGCTCTTGTCTGTCTTTCTGAGAGGCAGGTAAACGTTGGTGCTGAGTCTCCCCAGCGTGGCCACCAGGGGGAGCAGGAGAGCTTGGAGCTTCTCTCCAGTCCCCCCTCCCTCTCTCCTGTCCTCCATGTCGACCCACAGCAGGATGGCCGTGGCCAGCATGTTTGCCTCCCCTGGGTCTGGCAGGCAGTCAGTCTGGTCTGCAGGACAAACACACCACAGACGATGCTGACACAGACAGGTGCTGACAAAAGGTTTGATGTTGAACTGAAGATCAACTGTGGTTTTTCCTATACTATGTAACATGGAGTTGAGATGTTATTGTTGTGCCAGATATTACAGCAATAAACCACTGAGGTGCTTTTTCCATCAGTCTTGGAACTGTGTCTAACAGACCTCAACACATTCTGGACTGCGTGTCTGACAGACCTCAACACATTCTGGACTGTGTGTCTAACAGACCTCAACACGTTCTGGACTGTGTGTCTGACAGACCTAAACACATTCTGAACTGTGTGTCTGACAGACCTCAACACATTCTGAACTGTGTGTCTGACAGACCTCAACACATTCTGAACTGCGTGTCTGACAGACCTCAACACGTTCTGAACTGTGTGTCTGACAGACCTAAACACATTCTGAACTGTGTGTCTGACAGACCTCAACACATTCTGGACTGCGTGTCTGACAGACCTCAACACATTCTGGACTGCGTGTCTGACAGACCTCAACACATTCTGAACTGCGTGTCTGACAGACCTCAACACGTTCTGAACTGTGTGTCTGACAGACCTCAACACATTCTGGACTGTGTGTCTGACAGACCTCAACACATTCTGAACTGCGTGTCTGACAGACCTCAACACATTCTGAACTGCGTGTCTGACAGACCTCAACACATTTTGAACTGTGTGTCTGACAGACCTCAACACATTCTGGACTGCGTGTCTGACAGACCTCAACACATTCTGGACTGTGTGTCTGACAGACCTCAACACATTCTGAACTGCGTGTCTGACAGACCTCAACACGTTCTGAACTGTGTGTCTGACAGACCTAAACACATTCTGAACTGTGTGTCTGACAGACCTCAACACATTCTGGACTGCGTGTCTGACAGACCTCAACACATTCTGGACTGTGTGTCTGACAGACCTCAACACATTCTGAACTGCGTGTCTGACAGACCTCAACACGTTCTGAACTGTGTGTCTGACAGACCTAAACACATTCTGAACTGTGTGTCTGACAGACCTCAACACATTCTGGACTGCGTGTCTGACAGACCTCAACACATTCTGGACTGTGTGTCTGACAGACCTCAACACATTCTGGACTGTGTGTCTGACAGACCTCAACACATTCTGGACTGTGTGTCTGACAGACCTCAACACGTTCTGAACTGTGTGTCTGACAGACCTAAACACATTCTGAACTGTGTGTCTGACAGACCTCAACACATTCTGGACTGCGTGTCTGACAGACCTCAACACATTCTGGACTGCGTGTCTGACAGACCTCAACACATTCTGAACTGCGTGTCTGACAGACCTCAACACGTTCTGAACTGTGTGTCTGACAGACCTCAACACATTCTGGACTGTGTGTCTGACAGACCTCAACACATTCTGAACTGCGTGTCTGACAGACCTCAACACATTCTGAACTGCGTGTCTGACAGACCTCAACACATTTTGAACTGTGTGTCTGACAGACCTCAACACATTCTGGACTGCGTGTCTGACAGACCTCAACACATTCTGGACTGTGTGTCTGACAGACCTCAACACATTCTGAACTGCGTGTCTGACAGACCTCAACACGTTCTGAACTGTGTGTCTGACAGACCTAAACACATTCTGAACTGTGTGTCTGACAGACCTCAACACATTCTGGACTGCGTGTCTGACAGACCTCAACACATTCTGGACTGTGTGTCTGACAGACCTCAACACATTCTGAACTGCGTGTCTGACAGACCTCAACACGTTCTGAACTGTGTGTCTGACAGACCTAAACACATTCTGAACTGTGTGTCTGACAGACCTCAACACATTCTGGACTGCGTGTCTGACAGACCTCAACACATTCTGGACTGTGTGTCTGACAGACCTCAACACATTCTGGACTGTGTGTCTGACAGACCTCAACACATTCTGGACTGTGTGTCTGACAGACCTCAACACATTCTGAACTGTGTGTCTGACAGACCTCAACACATTCTGAACTGTGTGTCTGACAGACCTCAACACATTCTGGACTGTGTGTCTGACAGACCTCAACACATTCTGAACTGTGTGTCTGACAGACCTCAACACATTCTGAACTGTGTGTCTGACAGACCTCAACACATTCTGAACTGTGTGTCTGACAGACCTCAACACATTCTGGACTGTGTGTCTGACAGACCTCAACACATTCTGGACAGATGGAAACGTTTCAGTTGTTGACCTGACCTGTGGAGGCTGGGACCCGGAAATAGGCCTCTATCTGCCTCTGGACGTAGCCCAGAACGGAGTCTCTCTCTGGAGCAGCAGGACCAGCTCCTTCCCCTGCCTCCACCCTGGAGCTGGAGCCACAGGCTCGGAAGCTGCCCTCGCTGTCTACCAGCCACACACACACCTGGAGGGGACACACACACGAGATGTTACACTGACACACACACACCTGGAGGACACACACACACGAGATGTTACACTGACACACACACACCTGGAGGACACACACGAGATGTTACACTGACACACACACTCAAAATACATCTGACAGAGTTCATTAATTCACTAAAAAGTTCCAGTTTGCTCTCAAACACCCACCCCCACACACCCACACAACCTACCTGGTTCCACAGGCCGGTACCTCGGCATAGAGACTCGTTGGCAGGGAAGTGCACCAGCAAACTGAACACATCATCCAGGGTGACTGAACTCTGGAACACAGTTTTTCATCATCATCATGGAGTCAGGTGGCTGAGCGGTTAGGGAATCGGCCTTGTAATCAGAAGGTTGCCGGATCGATTCCCGGACGATTCCCGGCCGTGCCAAATGACGTTGTGTCCTTGGGCAAGACACTTCACCCTACTTGCTTCGGGGGGAATGTCCCTGTACTTACTGTAAGTCGCTCTGGATAAGAGCGTCTGCTAAATGACTAAATGTAAATGTAAATGTAAATCATCATCATCATCATCGTCATCATCATCAGTCAAGGCTGGGCCTAAACATCCATGTCATTACTTTTTTTTGTTCTTGTCATTCATTCTTTTATTTAACAAGAAAAAAAGACTGAGATCTAGAGATAAGAGAAATCTATTCTGTAAGAGTGTCCTGGCTAAGACTGTTGTGGAAAAAACATCACACTGTTGTAATTATGAAGATGGGTAATGATTATGGATTTAATGAAACTTGTAATCACGTTTTAGTATATGCTATATTACTGGAAACCATATTAGTATAAGCTATATTATTGGAAACCAGATGCAAAGCTGTTGACTGATTATTTTTACCCCTAAAACATTGTAGGCGAAATAAAGCCCAAAGTGTGAAGATCTGGATAATTAGGGGCTGAGTGGGGGAGAAGAATATGTGTGTGCTTCCATAAAGAACCAGGAAGGCCAGCTATAACTTATGAGACATGTTTGTGGCCTTACGCCCAGGAGCCTAGTGCAGCTGGCTGTTCAAGTTCAGAGAGGGACTAAATTGGGAGAATTGTCTATGAAGGAAAGTACCTGTAATTTGAATCCCCTAGAACAAGGGACCAGCTGGGTAAGAATCCATGATGTATATGTAACCAACAAGTATTGTACCATATTACCATACAATAGGGAGAAAACTATATAAGTGAAATGTCCGGAGAAAACGTCAGTCTGATCCCGGGATCTTTCTCACGTTTGTTGGAATCTCTGTCACTCTGAATTCTAATAAACACTTTGCGTCAAACTTTGCTGAGTTCCAGTGCTGTTCTTAACTTGGAAAATTGGTTGAAGACGTAGTATGTTTTTCACAACAAGACAAGCGTCACAAACAAAACCTCATTTAAAACATGTGAGACAACATAAGAGCATCACAGCAACCAGAGAATCCAGCGGCAAGAAAAAAAAGGAATAAATACAGCCGCAATAAATAATAATTTAAAAAAGATGTTTCCTCTTCCAAAATGTTCAACGTATCTTTACACACACCCAGTGCTACAACTCCGACATGTATATTATTCAGCTAAAGTCCATTGCAGATCTTCTGCTCTACTTTCAATTTGCATTATTTGTACGTCGCTGTGGATACATTTACATGACATTTAGTCATTTAGCAGACGCTCTTATCCAGAGCGACTTACAGTAAGTACAGGGACATTCCCCCCGAGGCAAGCAGGGTGAAGTGCCTTGCCCAAGGACACAACGTCATTTGACACGGCCGGGAATCGACCCAGCAACCTTCTGATTACTAGCCCGATCCCCTAACCGCTCAGCCACCTGACTCCCTATAGGCCCTTGTGGACAGAAGCCGTGTGGCTGCACATCCCTGTCTTACCACATCAGTCAGGCAGAGGGCGCTGCTGAGCAGGAAACACTGGGCAGCCCCTCTGAGCAGGACCTGGTGCGTTACCATGGTGCAGCGCAGCACCTCCCTGCAACACAGCATGGGGGGGACACTCGTATCCATAGCAACAACAAGAACCACGCTAAACCAAGGTGCTAAGTTAGCATCATCTCACACAGGAACTCCAGATAGTTAAAAGGGGTCATCAGGTTTCTGAATGGACATTGATACATTTCTCACTGGTCACTTTACACACTGTCACTTCAACTCTGTACCCCACTTGTACCCCACTTGTCTTAGGTTAGTATAGGTCTTGTCTTAGGTTAGTATAGGTCTTGTCTTAGGCTAGTATAGGTCTTGTCTTAGGTTAGTATAGGTCTTGTCTTAGGTTAGTATAGGTCTTGTCTTAGGTTAGTATAGGTATTGTCTTAGGTTAGTATAGGTCTTGTCTTAGGCTAGTATAGGTCTATAAGGTTAGTATAGGTCATTATGTGTATTAGTGTATAATGTGTATTATTGTATATTGCATACTATTTTGTATACATTAGGATGTTTATTACTATTATTTATTTATTTTTTAATTCTATGTGTTGTTGTTCTGTGCACCTGACAATAAAACTTGAAACTAAAAACATCTGTTGGTCTAGAACCTTCCGACGCTCCGTGTCTCAGTCAGATTTCATTCTGTGCTGGAGGGGGCATGCGGGGGGGCCAGCAGGGGGGTACCTCAGGGCCTGCAGGGTCTGGGGGCCCAGGAGGGGGCCGGGGGGCAGGAAGGACAGGGCCTGGGACAGGAACAGGACTGGTACAGAGCACCAGTGCTGGGAGGCCAGTCTCTGGACCAGCTGCTGTAGAACAGACCCTGAGAGAGGAGAGGAGGGGAGGATCATTACTATAATACAGAGCATTCACACAGTGTGTCTGTCTGTGTCTGTGTCTGTCTGTGTGTGTGTGTGTGTGTGTGTGTGTGTGTGTGTGTGTGTGTGTGTGTGCGTGTGTCTGTGTCTGTGTGTGTGTGTGTCTGTCTGTGTGTGTGTGTGTGTGTCTGTGTGTGTGCGTGTGTGTGTGTGTGTCTGTGTCTGTGTGTGTCTGTGTGTGTGTGTGTCTGTCTGTGTGTGCGTGTGTCTGTCTGTGTCTGTCTGTGTCTGTCTGTGTCTGTCTGTGTCTGTCTGTGTGTGTGTGTCTGTGTGTGTGTGTGTGTGTGTCTGTGTGTGTGCGTGTGTCTGTCTGTGTCTGTGTGTGTGTGTGTGTGTCTGTCTGTGTGTGTGTCTGTGTGTGTGTGTCTGTGTGTCTGTGTGTGTGTCTGTGTGTGTGTGTCTGTGTGTGTGTGTGTGTGTGTGTGTGTGTCTGTGTGTGTGTGTCTGTGTGTCTGTGTGTCTGTCTGTGTGTCTGTGTGTGTCGTGTGTGTGTGTCTGTCTGTGTGTCTGTGTGTGTGTGTGTGTGTGTCTGTGTGTGTGTGTGTGTGTGTGTGTGTGTACCTCTGTTCTCCAGTGGCAGGCTTCTGAAGAAAGACACCAGGAAGCTCTGCAGCTTGAGCCCCAGCTCTGGACACTCCCCGACACACTGGTCCTGGCTCCTGAACACACACACACACATACACACACACACACAGAGAGATACACACACACACACACACAGCTGTCAGAGGGGAAATAACATGAAGGACATTGGTCTCTCGCCCATCAGTCTCCTGATGGTTCCTCACCTGTGGAAGAGGGAGCTCTCAGACAGCACATCCATGAAGGGACCCACGATGAACTGGAGAACAAGACCAGGTGAGTCTTCACAGAGTCAGTCACACACAGACGTAACATGGGAAACTTGCTGGCATAAACACTGAAATGTCTGTCTCTATTGAAACTAAAGCAAACACATTCCCTCTCACACACTAACTCCTGTTTCCCCCCTCACCTGAGAGAAGGCCTGGGAGAAGCCAGGCAGGGTGGAGGTCTGCAGGCCCAGCAGGTGGCTCACCCCCTCCCTCATCACAGCCTTGTTCTCACTGTGGAACATGCGCTGGTACACACACAGCAGCCAGGAGGGGTGGAGCACAGGCAGGGGGCACGCTGCAGGCCGAGGGACAGGGGGAGAGAGAGGAGAGGTGGGAGGACAGAGGAGAGAGGGAGGAGAGAGAGAGGGATGGGAGGAGAGGAGGAGAGGAGAGGGATGGGGAGGAGAGGAGAGAGGGAGGAGAAGAGGGGAGGAGAGGAGAGAGGGAGGGGAAGAGGGGAGGAGAGGAGAGGAGGGAGGGGGAAGAGGGGAGGAGAGAGAGGAGAGGTGGGGAGGACAGAGGGAGGGGAGGAGAGATGGATGGGAAGAGGGGAGGAGAGGAGAGGAGAGAGGAAGGGAGAGGAGAAGAGGGATGGGAAGAGGGGAGAGGAGAGGGGAGGGGAGGAGGAGAGAGGAAGGGGGAGAGAAGAGGGGATGGGAAGAGGGGAGGGGAGGGGAGGAGAGAGGAAGGGAGAGAGGGATGGGAGAGGGGAGAGGAGAGAGGGGGAGGAGGGGAGGGGAGGAGAGAGGAAGGGAGAGGAGAGAGGGATGGGAAGAGGGGAGAGGAGAGAGGGGAGGAGGGGAGGAGAAGAGAGAGGAAGGGACACAAGAAAAAAGGATGAGATGACAAAATAAGTGGAGAGAACTTAAGACAGTATAGGGCTGACATTACTACACACACACACACACGCTCGCACCACACCTCTCAGGGCTGAAGTCTGTTACCTTGGCTTTCCCTGGCGGTGGTCTGGATGAGAGAGTCCACCCTGGAGAGGACAGGCCGCACCACATGGATCTAGGAGGACAACACGCTAGTAACCACGGCAATACGCAGAGCCAGCGACCTGACACAGCTGGGGGCTGCTGATTTTAAATTCACCTATCCTCGGCCAGTCCAGCCAGTCCGTCAATGTGTATGGATAAGTGAGTGAGGAACTGAGTGAGTTTGTGGGAGGGAGTGAGAGTGAGCGAGAGATAGAGAAAGAGAGATAGAATGAGATAGCAAGAGAGAGATAGCAAGGGAGAGAGAGAGAGAGAGAGAGAGAGAGAGAGAGAGAGAGAGAGAGAGAGACAGTACTGCTGTACCTGGTTTTCCTCCAGGGTTTCCATGACCAGGGCGTAGTCCTCCCAGAAGGCCCTGAGCAGCTTGCTGCTCCCAGGAGCCCACCTGAACACCACCTCCTCACCTGCCAGGAGCGCCACAGTCAGCCGGGGGATGCTTGTTTCAGCACACAGACAACTCACAGGGGTGGGCTGCCCCAATCCTCTCCCTCTCTCATAACATCCATCTCTCTATTGTTTTCAATATCCATCTATCCATCAGTCTCTCTTTCTCTGTCACCATATATCTATGCATCTACACTGACCAAAATTACAAACGCAACACTTTTGTTTTTGCGCCCCATTTTTCATGAGCTGAACTCAAAGATCTAAGACTTTTTCTACCTACACAAAAGGCTTATTTCTTTCAAATATTGTTCACAAATCTGTCTAAATCTGTGCTAGTGAGCACTTCTCCTTTGCCGAGATAATCCATCCACCTCACAGGTGTGGCATATCAAGATGCTGATTAGACAGCATGATTATTGCACAGGTGTGCCTTAGGCTGGCCACAATAAAAGGCCACTCTAAAATGTGCAGTTTTATGTATGGATCTGGTGATCCAATCCAATGTTGCTTTGAAAAACCAGTACAAAAGTAAGATGGATTACCTGATCACTGGATAGCAAAACATGGGATTTCAAAATCCATATAATTCTGATCCAGATTCAACTTTTTGAACAACTGGCCCCAGGTCAGACCAGAGGGAATCCTTGGAGGTGGAACTCACCCTCCAAGAACTCACTGCTGCAGTCCAGCAGATGTCGGTGGGGAAGTCACCAGGGCTGGATGGCCTACCAGCTGAGTTCTACAGACACTTTTGGGGCTTTTTGGGGCCTGACCTACTGGAGGTTTACCAGGAGGCGTTTGGGGAACACATGCTACCAAGCAGCTGTAGGCGGGCAGTGTTGTCGCTGCTGCCCAAGAAGGGGGATCTAGGGCTGCTCAAGAACTGGCGACCTGTGTCTCTTATGTTTGGACTACAAGATCTTATCCAAATGTTTGGCCAACAGGCTGAAGTTGGTGCTAGACAGCATAGTGCATAGAGACCAGTCCAGCTGTGTTCCAGGGAGGTCAATAATGGACAGCCTTTCTCTTATGCGGGATGTCATTGATTGGGCAAAGCTTGGGGGACATCATTTAAGACATTCTGTCAGCTGATCAAGAAAAAGCATTTGACTTGTCATTCATATCTATTTGAAGTGATGGATTAATTTGGGCTTGGGAATGTGTTCATGTCATGGGTGCGTTTGTTGTATTGTGATGCCTCTGTTATGGTAAGGTGCGGGGGGGGGGGGTGAGCCGGCCAATCCCAGTTAGGAGAGGGAGTAGGTGTCCACTGTCAGGCCAGGTGTATGCTCTGATGATGTGTGTGTGCTCCTTAGGAGCCAGGGGGATGCTGATGTAGTCAAAGAAGAGTTAGAGCAGTATGAGAGGGCATCCTCAGCAAAGGTTCACTTGGGGAAGAGCGAGGCTTGGGGGGCATCAGGGGGGCTTCTCTGATGGGGGGCATCAGAGAAGCCCAGGCTGCCGGGGGGGCTGCCAGGGGGGCTGCAGTGGGGCAGAGCAGGCTGGAAGGTTTTAGGGGTGTGCTTGGGGTCCGATGCTTATCAGGGGCTGAACTGGGAAGGGGTGGTGGACAAGGTGGTTGCCAAGTTGTCTAGCTGGAGATGGTTGTTGCCACTAATGTCCTTCAGGGGGAGAGTGTTGGTTGCGAATAATTTGGCAGCCTCCATCCTCTGGCATCGTTTGAGTGCACTGGAGCCCACGGACGGCTTGCTTCAGGAGCTGCAGAAGACCTTGGTGGATTTTTTTGGGTCAGGTCAGCGTTGGATCCGGGCCCCAGTGCTATACCTGCCAGTGCAGGAGGGGGGTCAGGGCTTGGTACCTGCCAGTGCAGGAGGGGGGTCAGGGCTTGGTACCTGCCAGTGCAGGAGGGGGGTCAGGGCTTGGTACCTGCCAGTGCAGGAGGGGGGTCAGGGCTTGGTACCTGCCAGTGCAGGAGGGGGGTCAGGGCTTGGTAGATTTGAATAGCAGAGTCAATGCCTTTCGGTTACAAGCTGCACAGAGGTTCCTGACACATCCACATGTGAGGTGGAGGGGTGTTGCTACTGACACATCCACATGTGAGGTGGAGGGGTGTTGCTACTGACACATCCACATGTGAGGTGGAGGGGTGTTGCTACTGACACATCCACATGTGAGGTGGAGGGGTGTTGCTACTGACGCATCCACATGTGAGGTGGAGGGGTGTTGCTACTGACACATCCACATGTGAGGTGGAGGGGTGTTACTACTGACACATCCACATGTGAGGTGGAGGGGTGTTGCTACTGACACATCCACATGTGAGGTGGAGGGGTGTTGCTACTGACACATCCACATGTGAGGTGGAGGGGTGTTGCTACTGACACATCCACATGTGAGGTGGAGGGGTGTTGCTACTGACACATCCACATGTGAGGTGGAGGGGTGTTGATTGGGCCCCTTTAAGGAGGGCTGGGGGGCTCAACTATGAGAGACAGTTGTTCCACACGCACCCTGGAGAAGTGGATTTGGCGGAGCTAACTCCTGTCTCTGATGCTGGCATGGCAGAAGACTCTGACAATCACCAGAGACCTGTCCTCACTGGGGGCGTGGGTGTGGCAGGAGCCACTGTTTCACACCCCTCTATTGAGGATAGGACTGTTTCAGTCCCAGAGTCTACGGGTGCCGTGGGCTGCGTGACTGCGGGAATTACGAAGCTGGGTGACCTTGGTGGCCGGGTGCAGGTCAGTGGAGGATATAGCGGCGGCCACAGGTATCAGGTCTCTCCGGCTGTTACAGAACGTTCTGGAGAGTTTGGCGGGCCCTACCCGGATCGTACGTACAGTTGCTACAAGACCCAGCACAGCTGGATCAGGGACGGGTGGAAGATGATGGGTTTTTTTCCGCCCATTACTGCGGTGGCTCTAATGGACGATCAGCAGGAGCAGGAACCCGGGAAATCTATCCTGTCTTTCGGGGTGGCCGGGTGTGGGGCCCTGGAGCAAGTGAACAGGAGGGCCTTCTACCTGATATGGGTCAAGGTGCGACATCAGAGGACACTGTTGGAGGTTAGGCCCTCTAAATGGACTGTGGTCTCAGGAACCGACTCACCCCTGATAGGATGCTGGCGCACCCTGTATAAGCCTCCCACAGAGAAGCGCACAGCTGATCTGCAGTGGAGGATTATCCACAGGGTCATCGCTACTAACAGACACGTGGCACACCTGGATCCTACAGTGGGGAGGGAATGTCTATTTTGTGATCAGGAGGAGGATGTTAGGCATCTTTTTAGTCAGTGTTCCAGGTTACAGGCACTGTTTCAGGTGCTGCAGGGATGGTGTAGGAGGCTCGGGTGGGAGTTTTCAGTGTCGCTGTTAATAGGGGGACCCAGGTACACAGTTCCAGAGAAGAGGAGAGCATGCCTCGTGAACTTCTTATTTGGGCAGGCCAAGCTTGCAATATGGAAGACAAGAAAGAGGAGGCGTTTGGGAGTGGGGTCGCACGATGCAAAGGCAGTGTTGCCGGGGCTGGTCAGGGCAAGGTTGAGTTCTCGTATTATAAGCTGGTGGGAAAGGTGGAGGAATGTGTTGATGTGTGGGGGGTGAGGGTGCAGGGGTTAAGTTGTGAATAGGAAGGTTTTTGCTTAGTTTGTTAGTTTTGTTTTGAAATGTAAAATTGTAAGTGGAATGGGTTTTTGTTTGAATATGAGTAAAACAAATGGCTGGTGTGGTGAAACTGTTTGGTTAGCTGGCAGTTCTGACTGCAAAATAAAGGCATCTTTAAAGTCAAGAGTCTCTCTGTCTCTTCTCTCGCTCTCCCTCACCTTCTCCAGACGCAGGTCCTCTGGGACACTCCTGCCCTTCCTCCTCTGACAGCGCGACGCACCTCTTCAGCAGGTAGAGCGCGCGCTTCCGGGACACGGTGTCTCTATGCGTTAGCCCGTCTTGAAGGATCCTCCAAAACTGCGGCGACAGGCGGGGGTCCGGTCGCGCAGAGGCCGGACTCGGAGGCGTGTTGGTGGGTTTGAGAGGAGCGAGCAGGTAATCCGAGAGAGCTGTCAAACACAGCAATGCGCGCTCTGTCGCCACAGGGGAACTGTCACCGGCGTGCCAGCGGCACAGGTCGTCCAAAACAAACTGAAGTGTTTTTGCCAACTTGTCCTCGCTGTAACAGGTGAGGAGGGTGAAGAGAACTCGTACCGTGATTTTGGAGACCAGTGCGTCTGATGCGACCCTGATGCAAGACAAGGCACATGTGAGAGTTGTTGTAGACAGCTGTTCGTCTGCTGAGAGAGCGGGGAGCAGGACAGATAAGACCTCGATGGCCAGGTCAATATGTAGCCGTTCCTCGCCATTCGACTCGTCCTCGTTGTCTCCGTTTGACTGCTGCAACGTCGGTAGAACGGAGCGGGTAAGCTGTGCAGTAACACCGGTATCACATATGGCGATGCAAATGCTAAGTAACCGGCACACGGCACTTGTCATTTCCTTACTCCGCGAGTCTTGCTCACCGTTACATACCATACACTCACTAGAGATTTTATAGAGCAGAGGCATACACTGTTTCCAAATGATGGATTCAACCCTCACGAGAACGTCCTGCCTCCTGCTAACGTTGTCTCCGGTGGACGTGTCGGACTGTTTATCGATTCCATCAATGAAAGCTGCAAGTGCCTCTATTCTCTCTTTTTCCGGCCAGGCTTCACTGGGCCAACACAACGCATTGAACAAAGCTTCATGATTAGGGGAGCATGATAAAACAGCCTCGATTAATATAGCCGACATGGCAAGCAGTGTGCAGTTTGACAGTAAAACTATCCACGCGTTTCCATGCGGAATGTAAACTTCCTTAGACGTCAGAGGAACGAACTCTCGCGAGATGAGTTGCAAATTCGGAACTAACTTTTGGATGTGGCTTTGCGGGGATGTGGCGGATGGTAGGGATCATTTAAAATGTGAGAAGACGTTCATGGTTTAACTTCTATTCCATGAATATATTTCTCACCTTGTACAGACTCATGATAACGTGTATGCTCACAAATAGAAACACATTAGAAGGGAATATTAAAAAGTTCACCTTGGGTTGAAGAAAAAAGCAAAGAGTTAACACCATCTTTATTGTTTCGTATTTAGGATTCCTCCGGCAGGAGTAAAAAATGTATCAATGTGCAAAAAAAAATTGCACATTGATACAACATGCCATGACTAATCCCCACACCAAGAAGGATCCACATTTGACCATAGGGGGCGCCACAGGCCACGCCCAAAGTCAAAGATTTTCCTGTAGCCTACAGTGACAATTTGGGAAAATCTCCACACATAGTACAAATAACACACAAGTTGAGATGCTTATGTAATTGAAGTTGTCAGTAAATTATATTAATTGACAGTCTAAATATAATTCTGGACTTATTTAGTCAGTGTCAAATATTGGTATATTCATTCATTACAATAAACATACTACATAGGTAATAAGAGAAAGAAAAAAAACTGCAAAAAAAGAATAAGATGGTGTTGACAGTTGAGGCCATAGACCATGTAGTATTGGTGACCATTTTCTAACATCCGTCAGTTTTGAATTGTAGTCTAGCAGAGATTTTTTCCATTACAAATACATTCTTTACCCTCTCCCTCCATTGCATTATGGTTGGGGGCTATGGCTTCAGCCAGGACTCTGTCATTGATTTGTTTTGCTATCAGAAGCAGAATCCTCAGTAAAGATCACAATTCTTCTTCTCTTGAACCGCATCTCCAATTTACTTTAGTTTGTACAGATGTGCCATTTTCCATTTACTTAATGAAAAATGTAATACAATACAAAATGGCTGAAAGGGGTGTATTTATGTAAATGTACACATTGCCTCAATAGCATGTGTCAATGAATCTAATGTAAATTTGACTGATGGTTTTTCAAACCTAATAGGCTTCAAGATGACAGACGCTCTGGATAAGAGCGTCTGCTAAATCACTAAATGTAAAAGATGACATTACTCTGAAGTACAGTGCAAACGTTCACCTAGATATGTCAAAATACGACTGAATTACAGCTGTTTGAACTTGGGCCAAATCTGATAATGCTTGCCACAAGAGACTTCCTTCACTGAGATTGATTACCCAGCTTGGCTGATTTGATAGCTGGCCTATAAATCAATAAACAAGAGGCTTACAAAGTGTATGGGGACACTCTAAAGTAAAGGAGAGGACACATCCGCTTTCTCTAAGTATTTGGGTATATAATCATACTTTAATATGCAAAAAAAAAAACACATCTTTACAACTGCATTTTAAAATGTTGTGTAAATGTGTTGGTCAGCTGGTGTGATGACTCAGATGGTCCACATGGGAGGGTTCTAGTCTTCCTCTGTGGGGGGGCCGCAGCAGCAGCAGGAAAACAGTTCACGAACACGCCGGAAGAATCCACGGATGCCTCCTTTCTTACGCTTCAGAAGGTTCTGACTGAGACCTGAAAAAGACAACACGTTATTCATTATTCATACTCTTTGCATGCACAGGAGAACACATATGTCTTCACAAGAAACTATTTGGATGTCGAAGTCAACAAGAAGGCCTATACTCACCACGGACCTCCTCTGGCACATCTTTGCACACATCTCCGAGAACCTGAATGGTCTAGAGACACAGAACCATGTAAGAGAACAGAAACAACATCTACCCTACAGTAGGAACCATAGACATTATCCAGAGTGAATAACAATATGTTGCAATGCCATTTATCATGATACAAAGTTGATATCCCCCCAAATCTTTCCGAACATCAATAGATTGTTGTGTCTCACCATGGGGTGTTGGAGATCAGAAGTGGTTGGTAGGACACAGCCGATGACCACGCTGGGTTTCTCATCTGAGAGTTCAGGCTCCACCTTGGGAGCTTCCACCTCCAGCAGGATGCTCAGAGTCTCTTCTGAGAGTCTGGATGCAGCAGTGGTCTTTGGAGACCTCGGGGAAGGCTGTACCTGGTCTGAGGAGACCTCGGTGATAACTGCCTTCATCACTTTATCACTGTGAGCCATGATTAGTTCCTGGAGAACGTCCTCCATGGAAACTGCAGGACCTCTGGCCTGGGCAGACACCTTGGTGGCAGCCTCAGGACCTCTGGCCTGGGCAGACATCTTGGTGGCAGCCTCAGGACCTCTGGCCTGGGCAGACATCTTGGTGGCAGCCTCAGGACCTCTGGCCTGGGCAGACATCTTGGTGGCAGCCTCAGGGCCTCTGGCCTGGGCAGACACCTTGGGGGCAGCCTCAGGACCTCTGGCCTGGGCAGACATCTTGGTGGCAGCCTCAGGGCCTCTGGCCTGGGCAGACACCTTGGTGGCAGCCTCAGGGCCTCTGGCCTGGGCAGACACCTTGGTGGCAGCCTCAGGACCTCTGGCCTGGGCAGACACCTTGGGGGCAGCCTCAGGACCTCTGGCCTGGGCAGACACCTTGGTGGCAGCCTCAGGACCTCTGGCCCAGGCAGACCTCTTGGTGGCAGCCTCAGGACCTCTGGCCTGGGCAGACACCTTGGTGGCAGCCTCAGGACCTCTGGCCTGGGCAGACCTCTTGGGGGCAGCCTCAGGACCTCTGGCCTGGGCAAACATCTTGGGGGCAGCCTCAGGAAGGTCGTCTTCCACTGTTAAGCCTTTGCTGATGTTGTTGTTCTGTAAACAGAATATTAAAGTTAACAATTTTATTGGTACACATTATACACTGTGTCTGGCAATACGTGTCAATGGATTCAGAAGGAAATAGTGAGATGTTTACATTTTGCAATTACGGCCTTTACCTTATCGCCCAGAGCTCTAGCTGCTTTCAGTAGAAGGTCTTTCATGGAAACTTCAGGGGTACCAGCTGTGGTGGCGATGTCACACATCTGGTTGGAGAAGTCCTCAGGCTCCCAGTCCCCCATCTTCAGCAAAAAGAGCATTATTTATGTACATGTTGCTGTATTTGTCTCTAAATTGAACACATACCAATGCCAGGAAGGCTTTATCTTGAGATCTGTTTACAATGATGTACTGTGTGATATTAAAAACAAGACACAATTACAGTACCTCCATTTCATCCACGATGGCTGAGATCACAGAACGAGTCACAGCCAGACCATCATATTCTGTGCTGTCGTGTCCAATCAGCTGGAAGGATGTTAAGGCATGCTCAAACCTCTGGAAGATGGCAACCACCATGTTCTTCACCACTCTGTGAGTGATGGAACCCAGTGCTGAGACATCCTGGGGAGTGAGCACAGAGCTGGCTGCATCCTCCACAAGCCTGAAGACATCTACAATGGCTGCCTTGGCCCACGGCCCCTCCATGGAGGTGAGGCCTGGCTGCTCAGAGCTGAACAGGGATCCCCATAGCTGCTCTTCTCTATCCTCCAGGAGGTAGTTGAGAGTAGCTGTCACCAACTCAGGGACCAGCTTCTCAGCTGTTTGGAGCAGCGTTGATGTGCTTGGCACCTGCTCGTTTGGAGACCCTGCATCCCCAGCAGGTGGAGATGACTCGCGCTCGCCCTTCGTGTCATGCACGGCGCTGCACGCAAGGTTGGAAAACAGGGGGAGGAGGAGTTTCCTGACCTCATCTTCGGCTGATGGCCTGATCATGCCCAGGAACATCTCAAGTCCCTCCAAGGTGACCTAGAAGAGAGAGAGAGAGAGAGAGAGAGAGAGAATTAAAGTGAATTAAGTGATAAGTCCACTCTACCAGGATTTTCCCGGGTGTCTCATGAGAAAACGTCTTGATGTTGTCTCATAGCCTACCTTCCTCCCAAACTGCTTAGAGAGACGTCGCTCCTTCTCCAGTTCTGTAAAGACCTTTTTCTCAATCCCCTCCAGCATAGGACGACGGAGGACATGGTGAGGTCTGTAGAAGTGGACATGGGTGACTGGACATACATTTTCTGTGAATGTTTTAGAATTGTAAAATGTGAGAAGCGTAAAGCTTGCTTACGCTGGTCCGAATCCTGCCTCTCTCAACAGCAAATCTTTAATATGCTCCAAGTTGACCTGGTCAGGAACATCTCCCAGTTTCTTGAGGATCAAGAACTGTCGCACAATAGTTTTCTGCAAGATACATACTGAATTTACTGGTCTATGGGGATGGTTGTGGTAATACTCATGCTACCAGTCCCATAGTACAATATTACCTGTCCTGTATACAAATCCATTGAACGATTCATCATCAAGCAGATGACTACTACTACCCTAGAGAAATAAATAATAATAATGTTTTGAATCAACATTTGTTACACAAACGTTAAACATTATTAGATCATATGTAGGCCAAGCAATAAACATTTTGACGATTTGAAAAATATCTGTAATATTGCGGAAATCCGACGTAGGCCTAGACCAACCGATCACGCAGGTTGTGTTAAGCGTGATAGAGAAAGGTTGGAGCCTGCCTGAGAGATCATCCTGCATGCTAGGCAAGCCTAAAATAATACGAAACGACATGAAATACCTAAATTAAAAAGTCAAATCTTAAATAAATGTGTGTGAAGCCAGTGCTAAAGCTCCAATGGCCGACGGGTGAGACGTAGTTCGTTGTGTTAGGCTGCCATAATTCTCTGTGTTTTTAATTATCCTTTGACAAATGAAACCGCGCAACATAATATAATTCAGTTTTACATGTGACTAATGAGAGTAGGCTACTTACCTCACACTAAGAAGCAAACAAGGAACCGTTGATTGGGATAACTTTTTTCGATTAAATACAGTTTTGCGCACTAAATAGGTCGTTTATCGTTGTTGATTCGCCAGTGAATGATTATACTGTATCAAAGTATCAAAGTTCTAGACGCTGTTTTTGGAATGTTGAGTAACATTGTGACACTTTTATTATGATCCGCGCGTATGGCCTGATGTGACGATAATGTCGACATTGTGGATAATGTCCATTTTAATTTCATACAAATATTATATCAAAGGGTAAAGCATGCAATATACGGATTCGTACGTTGGCATACCTACAAGTTGGTGGCCCATATGAAATACTGGATCAAATTATTTTTTCCAAATCTATATCCTGTTCAGTACCACAGTGTAGGCTATTACAAAGCGTATTTAGCATCCCATGAAATGGGTGGGGTAGGATTCCAGTACCTAAACTGAATAAAACATATCAATTCATCTCATGTGATTTATTTGAGGTTCACAGTGACCTTGACGGTTCTCGGGGTCCTTCGGCATGTTTACTGTGATTGCGCCTCCAGTCAAAGACTCTCAGTGATGTCACCATTGAGGGAAACATGGACATGACTATCATTTCAGTCAGCAGACTTGTCTATTTTTACCTCTCTAATAGCTAGAAAAACAAACTTTGAATCAGTGGCTGCAGACCTGTTTCAGACCGTCATCTGAAAGGTTAAGTAAGTAAACAGTTCTGTACTATAATGGACTGAACAGTGGATGAATCCTGCATTTCCTCCTTCTTGCCTTCATTAGGATGTCTGGACACTGGCCATTCATTTGACACTATATCTGGACAAAATGTCAGCCTTCTGGACACTGTGCATTCATTTGATATTATATCTGGCCATTTATTTGATATTGCATCTTGACAAACTGTCAGCTTTACACTGGACATTCATTTGAAACTATATGTGGACACAATTTCAGCCTTCTGGACACTGGCCATTCATTTGATGCTATATCTGGACAAACGTGAGGTTTCTGGACACTGACCATTGATTTCACACTGGCCATTCATTTGATGTTATAGCTGGCAAGAAAGTTTTTTTGACATCTAAAAGAAAGACCGGTTCTGGTCAATCCGCCGGTTGTCAAACATAGCAATGATTCATGTATACGTGAGCCCATCACAACATAGATTTTGTTTAGCGAGACTAAAAAGCACTACAAAGCAAGCCAGGTTTACCACTGTAAGGCTGGGTGTTTGTAAAGCTCTCTCGTGGAAGTCGCTTTGGATAAAAGCGTCTTCTAACTGCATAAATGTAATGTCCCCCTGCCCCCTCCTCACATGCTCAATCTGCCCCCTCCTCACATGCTAACATCTGCCCCCTCCTCACATGCTCAAATCTGCCCCCTCCTCACATGCTCAAATCTGGAGTTGCTGGACAGAGTCTCTGCTTGATGGGTCTCACACCTCATTGTGTAACTTACTGTCACATTGCTAGTCATGTGTTGATAAGTAAGGGTCAAGATGTGGTCTGATTGGTTGTTCTTGGGTATAAAGAGAATTGTGAAGCATGTTCTGTGGATTCTTGAGACCTTCTCCTCAGCTCTGGCTTGTCCTACTCCTTCTCCTTCCTCACCTCTTGCTTTCTCTCTGATTTACAATAATCATGTTAGCGTGGGTAAGAGTTAACCTTAATTTTTTTGCATGTTTGCTGTGTAATTGATTTCATTAATTTGCAATGTTATTACAGTTTTTTTCAAATGCTTACACACAAATTCCTTACTTTTCACACAATGTCTGAAACCTGACACTCAAACACCAGAACCACACCTCTAAATCTACAAAACGATACGCACATTTTGGCCTTTGACTCAGTTTTCAATTTCATAAAACACTTTTTGCAAAACACAACACACAATTCTCCACGTAACACACAAAATTCTAACAGGAAGCATCTTGATTTCCAACACAACCAATCAAAATGCCACACTAATTCATCAGTGCCTCACACTAACTCCTCACATGTGCAAACACTCATTGCTTTACTCAACACCAACCAATGATGGCTTTAGAATAGGCCTATAAATAGTCTAATTTGAGTCGATTGAGTGGTGGGTATAATTTGAACCTTTACTGTAGAAATGATAACAGGTATGTAACAATCTACTGTAATGTACACGTTCTAATGTACAGATAATAGCTGTTTCAGAACAACACACGGTATACTACACACAAACATATATTTTAGCACCCATGCATCCATTGACTGCAGTGCACTGCATGATTGGTCACAGTCTGGTGGATTACTGTATTATACTGTGCAACAGTACAGTGACTGTAAGAAGACATTCTGACAATATTGTAGAAAATAGTATATACTGTATTACTGTATGCTTCAATTCATGGCACACACAGACACACCATTCCGTAATCACCTTTTTCAAAATTAGGTTTGATTTCTGTCCTACTACAATATTTCTTTTGTACGGTGTAATACTGTATTCACAACCACAAATGCTTATAGTAAAAACATATGTTTGGTTTCAATCTTGTTTTCGTGTTTACCATGAGTTTTTCATCATCTCTGCCATTTACTTTCAATCTTGTACAGAAATGTACATAGGAGCTCATGAAAGAAGAGATTTAGGTTTTCAATAACTGTGTGTATATGATATATCCAAAAATTTATATAATGGTAAAAGTGTTTGCAACATGAGACAAATGTGTGCTTTTGAGACGTGTTTGTGATATTTTGAATGCAGTGCTTCATTTTGCAAGAGAAGCGAGGCATTTTGCATTTTGTGTGTGCAGTTGTTGGATTTGTGTGTTAAGTTTTGAAATGTGTAAGCATTAAAAAAAACTGTAACTGTTTATTCTACGGTGGCCCTGAACTGCAAAACATACCTACTAATATGAGTGCATCCCCCAAATGAAAACACTCCCCCCAAATACGAGTAAACTCCCCACAAACAGGATGACTTGCTCAGCTCCCCCCGAATACCAAGAGATGCTCCTCCAAATGGGAAACTAAATTACATTAACTCCAAACGGAAAAAGTAGGTACAACACCCTTGTGTCTTCCTTCAAACATAGGGGAATTAGTTCTGGGTGTTTGGCCAACAGTAAACCCCCACAGTACACCACATTACACCACAGTAGCTAGCTACTTGTCTATCTGTATGGTCATAATGTTTTACTCTGAGGGGATTACTACACAAAATGAGCCAGAACTATTGTGTTTTGTAGATAAGACCAGGCTACATCTAGCCAGCGTATTGGATTTATTGCATCATGTGTGTAAAAGTTGTATTTTATTCAATATTGTGAGACTGTATTAGACACTGTAAATTCACATTAATAGTCACTGAGTGGACTCATGCAAATACACAGAAACAAACATTGTCTGTGGCTCAGTGTGCTAGAGTGTAGCATTTGTATCACTGGGACTAGTGGTTCAAATGTTGGTGCATGCAGATCTTTAGCATTCGGCAGGGTGAAATGTGTCAATGAATCGATGTTGTAAAGACCAGCGTGTCTAACCTGGTCGACACGTAGAGAAAGAGTTTTTGTCCAGTGGGCTACATGCAGAGTTTTGCAGAAGGCTACATTATAGTTCCAGAAATAGAGTATTACAAAGAATACTGAGAGGACGGTTGTGCTACTTATAGAATGGAGGCGGGGGGATTCAGCCACAGGATAAACGGGTGTGTTGTCAGATAAAAACCAACATACAGAAAGACATTTGTTTTGCAATTAAAAAGGTCACAATGGCCCGGGACATTGGACGGACTCCAAGATCACATCCTTTGTTTTCAAGTCCATACCACAATCTACACACCCATTAAGAATCTATGCCATAATTTACATAGTAATAAAGAAGCTGACAGGAGAACAAAAACAGCCTCTGGTGTGTTTATTAACGCAATGTGGGCACTGCTCAGTTTTAACATGAGTTTTATCTTTAGATTAGTGGTTTGTCTCAGGACTGTGTAGGCCTACAGGACTGCTCAATAACAACTTTAACTATGCAAACTTATAAAGTCTCAGCAATTCATATAAAAAGTGAAAGTACTACCACGTACAGTAGAAAAGGACAATTATGTACAAAGTATATATTACAAAAAAGCAGATTGTAAGACAATAAATATGCAGAAAATGTCTGCATAGAGATAGTCACATGTCTGTGGTCTGATTGGAGTGGAGAGGGTCACTAACTGTTGTCTGATTGGTCCAATTAACAGGAAACAAATCTAACGCTTGCACAGTAGGACAGGAGAGAAAACAGGAAGCTTTTCACCTCCATAAACATCTCCCTGTACTATGTACGTGTGTGTGTAGAAGGGTTGAGCTGGTTAGGCTCCCTCCTCTGTAAACACCATCCATCCGTGACACTAAATTGCTGGCTTTTCGGTGGAGAAGCTGGCCACAGGGTGTTTATGAAAGCTGGTCGTTGCGTGCGTGAGGCAGAAGACCCTGGTTCGATTCCTGGAGTGGGTAAGTGAGGGAGGAAGCGATGCCGACAAGCGAGTAAATATAGCTGTTACATCCAGACACTAACGTCCTCAGTAGCCAACTCCTGATGCCTTCCACCACTGTGTTCAGTACTGAGAGCAAGGATGGACACCAGTGTTCAGGTCTACAGTATGAACTCTAACAGCAGTGTTCAGGTCTACAGTATGAAGTCTAACACCAGTGTTCAGGTCTACAGTATGAACTCTAACAGCAGTGTTCAGGTCTACAGTATGAAGTCTAACAGCAGTGTTCAGGTCTACAGTATGAACTCTAACAGCTGTTCGTCGCCCAGTAAGTCCAGGGAGAGGCAATTGGTGGACCTGCGGCCGTAGAAGGAGGGTTTGGGGGGGCAGTGGAGCGCCAGGGGCAGGTAGTAGCTGCACCCGGGGGTTTTGGCGGGGGCGGAGGTGTCGGGCAGGCCGCAGGTGTAGCTGTGGGAGGAGTCCCGGTGCAGCGGCGTGGTCAGCGGCGCCGGGGGAGGGAGGAGACAAACGTTGTCCAGACTCTGACTGTGGCGATCGACAGAGACGCTTGGACGATACTTCAACTGGATACAGAGAGAGAGAGAACACATGAGCAATGAGACGAGAAGAGAGGAGAGAGAGAGGAGAGAGAGGAGAGAGAGGAGAGAGGAGAGAGAGAACACATGAGCTATGAGACAAGAAGAGAGGAGAGAGGAGAGAGAGAACACATGAGTTGTGAGACAAGAAGAGAGAGAGATAGAGACAGAGAGGAGAGACAGAGAGGAGAGAGACATGGAGGTAGAGACAGAGAAAAACAGGTAGGGAAAGACAGACAGACAGGCAGAGAGACAGACAGGCAGAGAGACAGACAGGCAGAGAGAGGATGTGAGGTGATAGAAGAGGAGGTCACCTGTGTGAGGGTTTCTGTGTTGCGTAGCGTCACTGCATCTCTGCTATCCACATGAACCTCATCACTTCCTGTTGACAGGAGATCACAGATATCAGTTGCCTGGTTACACTTCCAATACAGCTTCACGCCAACATCAATTCAGCCGTGCAGCAAATAAAACGGAGATAAAGTCACGCAATCAAAAGTGACCAACGTCCACCAGGGGGGGCTGTGGGTATAAGAGGTAGCTCTCTCACCCCTCCACGGAGCCTCTGATGACATCACAGGACAGTCCACTGACACGCCTTCCAGAAGCTCAGCCAATCGGAGCGTCTCCTTTGGGTCGTCGACAGAAACCTCCCCTGACCCACGTATACTGACCCTGGTGCCTGTGGGTCAGAACAGTTTTCATTAACCAATCAGCTGCCTTCCTTCTCCTCCTGCTGCTGCTCCTCCTCCTCCTCCTCTCACCTTCCTCCTCCTCCTCGTTGGGATCCCTGCTCTGGGTCTCGATGCTGGAGGTGAGAGAGCTGCCGTGACTGGCTGCCGGGCTGAAACATGTTTCAGCCCGCTTTGGCCCCACCTCCTCCTCCATGGACGCCATCTCCATGGACGCCATCACCATGGATATGTTGTGTTGCTGAGGGTCGGCCTCAATGCCTGAGCTGCCAGTAGAGTGATGTGATAGGCCAGGACTGTTAGTGGGTTGACCTGATAGGCCGGGACTGTTGGTGGAGTGACCTGATAGGCCGGGGCTGTTGGTGGAGTGACCTGATAGGCCGGGGCTGTTGGTGGAGTGACCTGATAGGCCGGGGCTGTTGGTGGAGTGACCTGATAGGCCGGGGCTGTTGGTGGAGTGACCTGATAGGCCGGGACTGTTGGTGGAGTTACGTGATAGGCCGGGACTGTTGGTGGAGTGACCTGATAGGCCGGGGCTGTTGGTGGAGTTACGTGATAGGCCGGGACTGTTGGTGGAGTTACGTGATAGGCCAGGACTGTTGGTGTAGTTACGTGATAGGCCGGGACTGTTGGTTGAGTTACGTGATAGGCCAGGACTGTTGGTGGAGTTACGTGATAGGCCAGGACTGCCCTCGCTGCCTGCTGGGTCTAGGTCCAGATCATCACTGATGTATGACTCCCTGTAACGCTTTTTCTCTGGAGGGCCGGGAGGAAGGAGGGGTGAGGGGAAGAGGGAGGGGAGGGGAGGGAGGGAGGGGAAGAGGGAGGGGAGGAGGGAGGGAGGGAGGGAGGGAGGGAGGGAGGGAGGGAGGGAGGGGGAGGAGGGAGGGGAGGGAGGGAGGGGAGGAGGGAGGGAGGGGAGAGGAGAGGAGGAGGGAGGGGGGAGGAGGAGGGGAAGAGGGAGGGAGAGGAGGAGGGAGGGAGAGGAGGAGGGAGGGGGGATGAGGAGGGAGGGGAAGAGGGAGGGGAGGAGGGAGGGGAGAGGAGGAGGGAGGGGTGAGTAACATTCTCAAAATCTAAGACAACATTCAATAAAGAGGGGAGGCCTGAGCTCTGCTCCCTCCTCTTGACTGTCAACTCTCCCTGCGGCCCGCAGACACAGGTCTCCCCTCCCCCCTCCTCCCCATATTCATCCATCCTCCACACTCCCCCTACTCCTCCTCCCCCATCCTCCCCCTACTCCACCCCCCTCCCCCATCCTCCCCCTACCTCCCCCCCCCTCCTCACCCTCCGACTCCTCCAGGTGTCTCAGGTGCGTGAGGGCCGGCTGCAGGCTCAGGAACAGGCTGTGGCTGGAGCTCAGATGCAGCAGCAGGTGGCGGGAGCGGAAGGGAGAGCCTGTGTAGTACACCAGCTTCCTGGCAGACGGCAGGCCATCTGGCTGGATCTCAAATTTCTTCCCCTGAGGAGGGGAACAGGGGGCATGGGGACGCACCACAGCCCTCGGTCAGTCAGGCTCATTAATATCTCATTGGAAACCACAACAGCGTGGAGAGAGACAAGGAGGGAGAGGGATGGATGAAATAGAAAGTCACAGAGAGATGAATGGATGAGAGAAACCGGATGGATGAGAGGTGAGTGGATGAGGCAGGAAAGGTGGAAGGATGGACTGAGACAGAAACCATCGAATTCATCGAAAATGAATTGGAAGCCGACGTGCCGCCCGCTCCGCTGTAGTGGACACGCAGGGTCAGGTAGGTACAGTAACAGCTGAATGTGAGAGGGGTACAGTAGCAGTCCGTGGTCACAGAGGTTCAGCTCATCTCTCATCTCACCAGGAAGGTAAGTCGTCCCACGTTGGACCAGGGGAAATCAAACAGCAGCTCTCTGATGTTGTTGACCTCCTGGTGTAAACAAGACAACATTAGACCTGCACACTAGGTAAACAAGACAACATTAGACCTGCCCACTAGCTAAACAAGACAACATTAGACCTGCACACTAGCTAAACAAGACAACATTAGACCTGCACATTAGCTAAAGAAGACAACATTAGACCTGCACACTAGCTAAACAAGACAACATTAGACCTGAACCTCAACCCTCCTAGACCTCCTTCTTGCCCCCCCTTCCCCCTCCAAGACCCCCCTCCGGCCCTCCGTGCCATCCCATGACCTCCATAAGCCCCCATCCTATCCCCTGAGCCCTAATCCCTCTAGAAGCCCCCGCAGGCCAGACCCAGCGGGGGGCAGTGGGGGTGTCTCCGGGAGCGCCCACATTCCTGCCAGAGCAGCTTCACCCCCTCCTCCTCCACCCCCCCTCCTCCACCCCCCCCCCCTCCTCCTCCTCCACCACCCTCTCCTCATCCACCCCCTCCTCCACCACCCCCCTCCTCCACTAACTCCCTCCCCCTCCTCCACCACCCTCTCCTCCTCCACCCCCTCCTCCACCCCCTCCTCCTCCTCCTCCTCCTCCACCCCCATCCTCCACACCCCCTCATCACCACCCCCTCCTCCTCCACCCACCCCTCCTCCACCACCCCCTCCTCCACCACCCCCTCCCTCCACACCCCCTCCTCCACACACCCCCCTCCTCCACCCCCTCCTCCACCACCCCTCCTCCACCACCCCCTCCTCCACCACCCCCTCCTCCTCCACCCCCTCCTCCACCACCCCTCCTCCACCACCCCCTCCTCCTCCACCCCCTCCTCCTCCACCACCCCCTCCACCCCCTCCTCCACCACCCCCTCCTCCTCCACCCCCTCCTCCACTACCCCCTCCTCCACCACCCTGAGTCATCCAGCCTGAGAGAACACAGGCTCCCACTGACGCACACCATGACACACGGAGGGTTACGTAAGGGAGACCACAGATGTAGAGTCTCACACACACAAACACACACCTGATAAACCTGCATTCCTTTGAGGGTCAGCCCCAGTAAGGCTGTGCCTCTCTCCTCCCTCTTGTCCTGCAGAGAGAGTGAACAGGATGACAGGTCAGACAGGCATCTGAACCCCTCGATAACCCCTCTCTCTTTCATCTCCCCCCCTTCTCCCCTCCTCTCACCCTCCCCATCTCTCACCCTCCTCCCTCCTCTCCCTCACCTCCCCCTCTTCTCTCTCTCCCCTCCTCTCACCCTCCCCTCTTCTCCCTCATCCCTCCCTCTCCCTCTCCCTTCCTCTCCCCCTCCCCTCTTCTCCCTCTCCCTCTCCCCTCCTCTCACCCTCCTCTCCCTCATCCCTCCCTTCTCTCCCTCATCCCTCCCCCCTCCCCTCCACAGGAGGTGTACTCCTGACTCCAGGCTCTAGGAGACTGGAGCAGTATATCTGAAGTGATGGTGGATTACACAACTGCTGCCTGGGCCTTCACTACACCTCTCTCTACAAACCCTCCCCAAATCAAATCCAATCAAACTTTATTTATATAGCACATTTCATACCAGGAGGCAACACAATGCGCTTCACAAAGGGGAGCAAAACAAACAGACATCTCCTGGTGATATGCTGAATTTTGTGTGAGAGAGACTTCTCTCCTACTTAGGTCAAGAGGTCATGCTGTGGAGCCCACTGTAGTCCACATATAGATAAGGGCCTCACTTGTTCAGACTGACAGGAGTCAGTGAGGAGGAACTATGCAGGAAAAGGCTTCAATGAGTTACGATATTGTCAGGTGTAGTCTTTCAAGTAGACAAACTTGCTGACCACATGATGTGCCTTGTAAGGAAACGTTCTGTGGAAACTATATCTGTACTTGTCTCTTCATTGTATATAAGGCCTGTATGTAACCCCTGGCCTCACTCATCTGACCACTCTCTGCTTCGACTGGTTAAATGATCCGACGTCATTCTAATAAACCAAGTCAACTCTTTTTAATTGTCGTGCATCTTTCCGGCCACCGATTGACATCGTCCTAATACCTGAGTTAACCCTAACCGTGCCCTAACCCACTCCACATATCCTGGGTTAACCCTAACCATCCCCTAACCCACTCCATATCTCCTGGGTTAACCCTAACCGTCCCCTAACCCACTCCATATCTCCTGGGTTAACCCTAACCGTCCCCTAACCCACTCCACATGTCCTGGGTTAACCCTAACCGTCCCCTAACCCACTCCACATATCCTGGGTTAACCCTAACCGTCCCCCTAACCCACTCCATATCTCCTGGGTTAACCCTAACCGTCCCCTAACCCACTCCACATATCCTGGGTTAACCCTAACCGTCCCCTAACCCACTCCATATCTCCTGGGTTAACCCTAACCGTCCCCTAACCCACTCCACATGTCCTGGGTTAACCCTAACCGTCCCCTAACCCACTCCACATGTCCTGGGTTAACCCTAACCGTCCCCTAACCCACTCCATATCTCCTGGGTTAACCCTAACCGTCCCCTAACCCACTCCATATCTCCTGGGTTAACCCTAACCGTCCTGTCTCCAGTCCAGTCCTAGCCGTGTCTGTCTCCCTGACCCCTGACCTTCTGCAGGCGGTAGAAGATGACGGGCACGTCCTCCAGTCTGCAGGACTCCTTGATGAAGTGCAGCGTGGCGTCGCGGGCAGACATGCCCCGCAGCTCGCCGTGCACCTTGGGGCCGTGGCGGAGGAGGTAGTCCACGCCTCGCTTCGCCACAATCTGGGGGGGGGTGGGGGGGAGGGGGGGAGAATGGAGAGTAGGGAAGGAGGCGGGGGGGGAGAGAAGAGGGGGGAAAGAGAGGGAGAGAGAGAGAGAGCGCACACTGGGTCAATATTTTGGTAGAATCTAAAATAACAACAGCCATGAGTCCACCCATCTCAGGACTTCAGCCATCACTCAATCACCCTCCTCCACACTGCCCCCTGCCCCCTGCAGCACCTACCCAGGGAGGGAAGTACTCCTTGGGCTGGAAGTAGGCTGCGTCCCCCTGTTCCCCGCGGTCCTGGACGTGATCAGGCAGGTCCGCCTGCAGGGCGTAGCCCGCCAGCTGGAAGTACACCTCCTCCTGCCGCCGACACTCAGACCGCAGCACGCGCTCACGCAGGTCGGAGTAGTACAGACGCCTCGCCTTGCGCTCGCTGACACGGCGACCACACACACACAGAGAGAAGAGAGGAGGATGACAGGAGGATGAGAGGAGGATGAGAGGAGGATGAGAGAGAGGAGGATGAGAGGAGGATGAGAGGAGGATGAGAGGAGGATGAAAGAGAAAAGGATGATTAAAAGGAGTGGAGGAAGAGGAGAGGAGGATGAGAGGAGGATGAGATGAGGATGAAAGAGAAAAGGATGATTGAAAGGAGCGGAGGATGAGGAGAGGAGGATGAGAGAGGAGAGGAGGATGAGAGGAGGATGAGGAGAGGAGGATGAGAGAGGAGAGGAGGATGAGAGAGGAGAGGAGGATGAGAGGAGACAGCCGTTTGACTCACCAGATCAGCCTGCCGTTCTCCACGTAGTACTGCACCTTGAGACACAGGAGCAGAGGCAGCGACCGCTTCAGCCCCTGGGGACAGCAGAGCACCAGGGGAATGTTACTGATGGGACACCACCAGGGGAATGTTACTGATGGGACACCACCAGGGGAATGTTACTGATGGGACACCACCAGGGGAATGTTACTGATGGGACACCACCAGGGGAATGTTACTGATGGGACACCACCAGGGGAATGTTACTGATGGGACACCACCAGGGGAATGTTACTGATGGGACACCACCAGGGGAATGTTACTGATGGGACACCACCAGGGGAATGTTACTGATGGGACACCACCAGGGGAATGTTACTGATGGGACACCACCAGGGAATGTTACTGATGGGACACCACCAGGGGAATGTTACTGATGGGACACCACCAGGGGAATGTTACTGATGGGACACCACCAGGGGAATGTTACTGATGGGACACCACCAGGGGAATGTTACTGAGGGGACACCACCAGGGGAATGTTACTGATGGGACACCACCAGGGGAATGTTACTGATGGGACACCACCAGGGAATGTTACTGATGGGACACCACCAGGGGAATGTTACTGATGGGACACCACCAGGGGAATGTTACTGATGGGACACCACCAGGGGAATGTTACTGAGGGGACACCACCAGGGGAATGTTACTGATGGGACACCACCAGGGGAATGTTACTGAGGGGACACCACCAGGGGGAATGTTACTGATGGGACACCACCAGGGGAATGTTACTGATGGGACACCACCAGGGGAATGTTACTGATGGGACACCACCAGGGGAATGTTACTGATGGGACACCACCAGGGGAATGTTACTGAGGGGACCACACAGGGGAATGTTACTGATGGGACACCACCAGGGGAATGTTACTGAGGGGACACCACCAGGGGAATGTTACTGATGGGACACCACCAGGGGAATGTTACTGATGGGACCCCACCAGGGGAATGTTACTGATGGGACACCACCAGGGGAATGTTACTGATGGGACACCACCAGGGGAATGTTACTGATGGGACACCACCAGGGGAATGTTACTGATGGGACACCACCAGGGGAATGTTACTGATGGGACACCACCAGGGGAATGTTACTGATGGGACACCACCAGGGGAATGTTACTGATGGGACACCACCAGGGGAATGTTACTGATGGGACACCACCAGGGGAATGTTACTGAGGGGACACCACCAGGGGAATGTTACTGATGGGACACCACCAGGGGAATGTTACTGATGGGACACCACCAGGGGAATGTTACTGATGGGACCCCACCAGGGGAATGTTACTGATGGGACACCACCAGGGGAATGTTACTGAGGGGACACCACCAGGGGAATGTTACTGATGGGACACCACCAGGGGAATGGTACTGAGGGACACCACCAGGGGAATGTTACTGAGGGGACACCACCAGGGGAATGTTACTGATGGGACACCACCAGGGGAATGTTATACAGCTGTAGGATAGCTAGCTGGCTTATGATCTGTCCACACAGGCGTCCCTGCTTACCTTGGATGGGTCCTGCTTCCACTCCTTGGGGAAGTACTTGATGAGTTTCTCTTCCAGATCCAGGAAGATGTGCTCGTTGTCTGAGTCCGAGAGAACAGAAGGAGAGAAGAGCAGAACTCACTCAGCCGCCCAAACCAAAGAGTAATAAACTCACGCGTGAAATTTGAAGAACAATAACATTATTAAGAGAGAGGAGAGAAAAGAGAGAGAGAGCATTGAGGAGAGAGAGAGAATGAGAGAGTGTTGAGGTGAGAGAGAGAAAGAGAGAGAGAGTGAGAGAGCGAGCGTTGAGGAGAGAGAGAGAGTGATAGAGTGAAAAAGAGAGTGAGAGAGCGAGTTGAGGAGAGAAGGCTGACAACTAGTCTACTAGTGTCAGCTACTAATGCCAACAACATGCCTGTTTGCTCATCCCTCAGTTAGCTCAGTAACTAGCAGAAAGACAAACAGAGGCTCGGCTGAACAGATCTGTTTCAGAGGGAGGACAAAGAGGATGTTTTCATAGTGAGAATTACAACACAACGATGAGCTCACAACTCCAAAAATGTTCTGGTTGACGACCGTTGCCTAAACACACGAGTGATTAGGGACCAAACATGCCCGCCTGTGTGTTACTGCTTCAGTCTCTCATCCCTGGATGAGGATCACTAGATGAACGATGAATGCACAGTAACTAAGCTAGCCGTGTCTGTGGTCAGCCCAGGAGTGCAGTGAGGGACCAGGGGTTCTGTGATTCATCTGTGGTGGGGTGACTGGGGCAGGAGGGCTGGACCACCTCATCACTGAGATATGCTCTCCTTTCTCCTCCTGTGGTACCCCCAGGCTGGTACCAGCCCTCTGGGACACACTGTCGTTAATCCTCCCTGCTCCCCCTCTCCTCGACCCCTTCCTTCATCGAGCTTTAGGAGCAACTCTCTTTACCAACAGCACATTCTTCCCAGGGCAGCTCACTCCTCCAGAGGTCCATCCATCCATGTCTCCCCCCCCCCTGCTGCATCCCTTCTCTATGACTCACTCGTTCTCCTCCTCTCATCCTGGATTCAGCAGGATTCAGCAAACTCCCTCTCTCCCCACCCTCCCTCCCCCATCCCTCTTTTTCAACTACTCCCTCCCTCCCTCCCCACCCTCCCCCCTCTGTGTCTCCTCCTCACTCACTCACTCACTCACTCCATCCATGCCTCCCCCCTCCCCCCCCCTGCCTCCCTTGTTTCTCCAGTGGAGAGGAGGAATGCAGGGGGCATTCCAGGCTTAATGAAGTTAATGCAGCCGTAGCCCTGGCCTGAGTGTTGGAGGGCCCCCACGCTCCTGAGGGTTGGACGGCCCCCACACTCCTGAGTGTTGAACGGCCCCCTCACTCCTGAGTGTTGGACGGCCCCCACACTCCTGAGTGTTGGACGGCCCCCACACTACCAAAACAAAAGGCCCCTTGTTGGGGAGGCCAGCAGGCCGCTCTAACCTCTCACTACAAACAGAAAGAAAGAGACAGAGAAAAAAACAACATTTTGCTCACTGGTTGAGAATAGATTAGACTTCTCAGTGGAGCAGACTCTCACACACACACATACAGAGAAACAGAAACACACAGGCACACATTTGCACACACACACACACACACATACAGAGAAACAGTTACACACAGGCACACATACGCACATACACACACAACAACAATTCTGTCATTGCTATTGGCTGGCCCTGTTGGCAGATAACCCACTTCAGGGCAATATAGTGTGAATGGTTTCCCAGCGACCACGCAGGGAGACACGATATCTGTAATATATGAGAAGGTCTAGTTAGCTTCCTGTGTGGTGTGGGGAAGTCTGTGTTTTGTGTGTAGATCTAGCTGGCTGACTGTTGTGTGTGTTTTGTGTGTAGGTCTAGCTAGCTGACTGTGTTGTGTGTGTGTTGTGCGTGTAGGTCTAGCTAGCTGACTGTTGTGTGTGTTTTGTGTGTAGGTATAGCTAGCTGACTGTGTTGTGTGTGTGTTGTGCGTGTAGGTCTAGCTAGCTGACTGTTGTGTGTGTTTTGTGTGTAGGTATAGCTAGCTGACTGTGTTGTGTGTGTGTTGTGCGTGTAGGTCTAGCTAGCTGACTGTTGTGTGTGTGTTGTGTGTGTAGGTCTAGCTAGATGGCTTTTGTGTGTGTGTTGGGAATGTGTAGGACTAGCTAGCTGATTGTGTTGTGTGTGTGTTGTGTGTGTAGGTCTAGCTAGCTGACTGTTGTGTGTGTTTTGTGTGTTCATTTCTAGATACCTGACTGTTGTGTGTTGTTGATAAGGACTGATCCTGAGAGCTTTCTAGACTGTGGTGTGTTTAACAATAAAACTATAGATCTTCCTCTAATCAGACAGCAGCATCTCTGCTGTGTGTGTGGATTATCTCCAGTAAGGGTTGGTCTTGACCTGTAGTATTATCAGTGCCCATGGCTGACTAGGCTGTCTGACAACAACAACAGCTTGATGGTCCAATAGACAGGATGGGTGACCAGGAGGGAAGTCATGGACGGAATGATGAATGGAGGAGTGACATGGATGGATGGATAGATGGATGGATAGAGATGGATGGATAGAGAGATGGATGGATAGAGAGATGGATGGAAGGATAGATGGAACTCACCCCTCACCACTGTGAGACCAAAAAAGTGAAGTTCTTTAATTCCCAGAAGCTCCAATACACGGTTGAAGACATCCTGCCCTGTAGCTTTAACCTGAAGAGGGACACAGTGACACAGTAAACAGACCTTGTGGGCAACTTATAAAACACCAACACACAGAGAGACGTTGTTACAAGCTACAGAGATGCCATTTCAGAATGGAGCCAGCAGGAAATCCTTCTAATAAACTCCTTATTAAACCAGAGATTCATCCTCAGTCCCATCCTAGGCCCACACGGACAAGCAGACACACACACACACACACACACACAGGAAGAGAAGCAGCACTAGTTAATAAAGCAGTAGACAGGCACACACACACACACACACACACACACACACACACACACACACACACACACACACACAGGAAGAGAAGCAGCACTAGTTAATAAAGCAGTAGACAGGCACACACACACACACACACAGGAAGAGAAGCAGCACTAGTTAATAAAGCAGTAGACAGGCACACACACACACACACACACACACACACACAGGAAGAGAAGCAGCACTAGTTAATAAAGCAGTAGACAGGCACACACCCACACACACACACACACACACACACAGGAAGAGAAGCAGCACTAGTTAATAAAGCAGTAGACAGGCACACACACACACACACACACACAGGAAGAGAAGCAGCACTAGTTAATAAAGCAGTAGACAGGCACACACACACACACACACACACACAGGAAGAGAAGCAGCACTAGTTAATAAAGCAGTAGACAGGCACCCACACACACACACACACACACACACACACACACACACAGGAAGAGAAGCAGCACTAGTTAATACAGCAGTAGACAGGCACACACACACACACACACACACACACAGGAAGAGAAGCAGCACTAGTTAATAAAGCAGTAGACAGGCACACACACACACACACACACACAGGAAGTGAAGCAGAGCTAGTTAATAAAGAAGCACTCACCCCCACTGTGATGTCTAGTTGTTCTTTGTTGGGTAGCAGCACACAGACAGTCTTTTTAGCTAGGGCAGACATTATGTCTGTCTGTATCCCTGTCTGTCTGTCTGTCAGCCTGTCTTCCTGTCTGTATCCCTGTCTTTCTTTCTGTCTGTCTGTCTTCCTGTCTGTCTGTATTGCTGTATCCCTGTCTGTCTGTCTGTCTGTCTGTCTCCTGTCTGTCTGTCTGTCTGCCTGTCCGTCTTCCTGTCTGTCTGTCTTCCTGCCTGTCTGTATCCTTGTCTGTCTGTCTGTCTGCCTGTCTGTCTGTTCTCCTTCTCTCGTTCTCCTTCACTCGCTCCCTCTCCTCCACTCCACTCCGGTCATCCTTCTGAAAGAAAGTGGGGGAGAAAATCGGGTCAGACATCTTTCCATGAGGAAGCCAGCCTGATGAAGCAGGTCAGAGCGTTGGTCTGCTAGGGTTGGGTATCGTTTGGATTTTTACGATTCCGATGCCGAACCGGTACTAACGATTCCGATTCCTAAACTATTCCGATTCTTGAAAAACTGAAAAATGACATCAAAGAAAGGCTATTTTATAGAGTTTAAAAATATATATATATTTAAATGTAACAATATATTAACATTTTACGTAAAGTAGCCTACGTAAAATAAGTAAACTTAAGTCACCTAACACACAACTACAATAATTTAACAATAAATAACAGTTACACTATTAACATAGCCTGACGATTGTCATACTCATAATTCTAGTCAGAATATGAGTCTGAGAACTCTCCGTTGGGCTGTGACTATGGGGCGTGTTTCAACCGAACCCGGAAAACAAATGCCTCTTCGCTCAATTGGATAGACCTACAACCAATCAGAGCAACGTAGTATGTATTAACTTTTACCAAACCCCGTAGGAAGGACGGCAAAAACATATTTTCCATCGACAAATACCTGATTGCGTTCTCTGTTCCTCTTTCAAAATTAATGCGCTGTCGATGTCTTCTAAAACAGACTCGATGGCAGAATCATAACATCCCAGCTCTCCAGCGGTAGCCATGTTTGTTGAAAACGAATTCAACCAAAGCGCTCTTTGGTGACGTGGTTGATTACGTTACTGTTGATCATCTGTCCATCATCGTATAAAGCCCGCCCTGACAATTTCATTGGTCCGAACAGCTTCTGTTCGGACATAGTTGTTCCCCAACCGAGACTCCCCAGACCCAACTTCCCGACCAAATTATTTTGTGGGCGGGGATAAATTGGGCTGGCAGCCAGGCTACTATTAACAAGTAACAACAAAATAAATGTTGAGTTGGTATGCTAACTAAACCTGCTTCAAACTAGCAGTTATTTTGCAGAAAAATGACCATATTTGCCTTCTCTGGCAAGATACAACACCTCTCCTGACTTATGGCATGTCCTGGACAGGAGAAAACTCTCTCAGATAGTGTCGAAGAGGCCTGTACACACAGGTATGAGTTTGAAAGGGCAGACACATTGGGGAGGCTGTCCCGGGACCAGGGACTGATGTCCGCAAGCTGTCGAACACGGTGCATCCCTCTGCTTTAAGAAGTATTCCGTGTAATGCCGCATGTTTCAATACATTCGACGTGCTTCCCCCTTTGCACCTTATTGTTTTGAAACATTTGTTGCATTTTGCGATGTCGGATTCCTTGGCTGTGAAATACAGCCACACTTTTCGACCGCTTCGCTTTAGGCATTTTAAATGCACTAAACGCTAGCTAGCTAATGATAAACTAGCAGAGCAAGTGAAATATGTTTACTAGCGATCACGTGCAGTCAATGGTTAATATGCTTTTCCCTCTGGTGAGCCCAGAGGGAAATATGGCATTTTAAAAGTAGCCTACATTTACAGTAGCTAGCTAACGGTAGACTACAGAGAAAGTGTGATATTTTTACGTCCGTTTCGGAGCGACAGAGGGAAAATATTAAGTGAAACCGAAATGAGGAACCGAATCGAGGAACCGAAATTTGCGTTCTAATCCAGTCCGATTCCTAACGGTTGCGTAGGAACCGGTTCCATAGTGGAAGCGGGTTTTGGTACCCAACCCTAATCAGCACTGGCTGGGTGATACACCCCTGAGGTCTGTTACAGGAGGTGATACACTCTGAGGAGGTGATACACCCTGAAGTCTGTTACAGGAGGTGATACACCCTGAGGTATGTTACAGGAGATGATACACTCTGAGGAGGTGATACACCCTGAGGTCTGTTACAGGAGGTGATACACCCTGAGATCTGTTACAGGAGGTGATACACCCTGAGGTCTGTTACAGGAGGTGATACACCCTGAGGTCAGTTACAGGAGGTGATACACCCTGAGGTCTGTTACAGGAGGTGATACACCCTGAGATCTGTTACAGGAGGTGATACACTCTGAGGAGGTGATACACCCTGAGGTCTGTTACAGGAGGTGATACACCCTGAGGTCAGTTACAGGAGGTGATACACCCTGAGGTCTGTTACAGGAGGTGATACACCCTGAGGTCTGTTACAGGAGGTGATACACCCTGAGGTCAGTTACAGGAGGTGATACACCCTGAGGTCTGTTACAGGAGGTGATACACCCTGAGGTCTGTTACAGGAGGTGATACACCCTGAGATATGTTACAGGAGGTGATACACCCTGAGGTCTGTTACAGGAGGTGATACACCCTGAAGTCTGTTACAGGAGGTGATACACCCTGAGGAGGTGATAAACCCTGAGATCTGTTACAGGAGGTGATACACCCTGAGGAGGTGATAAACCCTGAGATCTGTTACAGGAGGTGATACACCCTGAGGAGGTAATACACCCTGAGGTCTGTTATAGGAGGTGATACACCCTGAGGAGGTGATAAACCCTGAGATCTGTTATAGGAGGTGATACACCCTGAGGAGGTGATAAACCCTGAGATCTGTTACAGGAGGTGATACACCCTGAGGAGGTAATACACCCCGAGGTCTGTTATAGGAGGTGATACACCCTGAGGAGGTGATAAACCCTGAGATCTGTTATAGGAGGTGATAAACCCTGAGGTCTGTTACAGGAGGTGATACCTCTATACCCTCTTGCCTCTATGCCCCCCTGCCTCTATGACCTCCTTGTCCCTCACACTAAGCTCTGGCTGGTACGTGATGCTGGGCTGATTAATGAGAGCTGATCTCCCAAAGTCAATTAATCAGATGAATGAACACAGAGAGCAGACTCTGATCCTTCCTGTGTGTGTGTGTGTGGGGGGGGGGGGAGAGAGAGAGAGAGAGAGAGAGAGAGAGAGAGAGAGAGAGAGAGAGAGAGAGAGAGAGAGAGAGACAGACAAACAGAAACAGATAGAGGGACAGAGAGAAACAGAGAAAGAGAGAGACAGAGATAGAGAAAACTAGATAGAGAGTGAAATAGATAGAGAGAGAGAGAGAGAGAGAGAGAGAGAGAGAGAGAGAGAGAGAGAGAACAGAAAGACTGAGTACCCTTGGTAGGGTTACAGGTAACATGACTCCAACAACTCAACGCAAACGTTCCTCTCTGAGAAGAACAGGTTCAAACACAACAGGATGGGACATGCTCACCTGGAGATACCTTGTCACCTGTCAGCACTGCTTACCCTCCCTCCCCCCCCCCCCCCCCCCACACACACACACACACACACACTCACCCTCCACCCACACACACTCACCCTCCACCCACACACACTCACCCTCCACTCACCAACACACACACTCACCCTCCCCCCACACACACACTCACCCTCCCCGCCCACACACACACTCACCCTCCCCGCACACACACACTCACCCTCCCACCACACACACACTCACCCTCCCCCCACACACACACTCCCCTTCCCCGCACACACACACTCACCCTCCACACACACTCACTCACCTCCACACACACACACCCTTTTCACTAGGACACGCCCTATCGAGGAGATCATAGAGATAACACCGAACAATACAGCAGAGTGGTGTGTGAGTGGGGTGGGGGGGGGGGGGGGCAAAAAGTATATTGGTATTGAAAGAAGAAGGATTTTTCCCTCCATGTTCAAAGGGTGGCCTGATTGAAGAGGTTTAAGAAGCACCGCTACAGATGCACCAGCCTCGGCTCACCAGCTGTGTGGAGGCTCCTCAGAGCAGGGCTGGCTCCTGGCTCTGCTGGGCTGCAGGCCGGGAGCTGCAGGCTGAGGGGGCTGCAGGCTGAGGGGGCTGCAGGCTGAGGGGGCTGCAGGCCGGGAGCTGCAGTCTGAGGGGGCTGCAGGCTGAGGGGGATGCAGGCTGAGGGGGCTGCAGGCTGAGGGGGCTGCAGGCTGAGGGGGCTGCAGGCCGGGAGCTGCAGTCTGAGGGGGCTGCAGGCCGGGGGCTGAGGGGGCTAACAGCCAGGGCAGTGTGCTCTGAGGGACACTGCAGGGAGACAGATCCCACACACAGTAACATCCTCTTCCTCCTTCTGCCAACAGACGAGCTACTCTGAACACCAGAACGGATGTCCTCAGGCCTTCCTAGGTAGGCTGACAGCATGTTGAAACATGGCATGTCTTACACACACACACACTTGGCTCTCCATAGCAGGGGTAAACAGTGGGAGAACCTGAAAATCCAGGAACCTGGGAACCTGCCTGCGTGTGGTGACGCAGCGTTACATGTGCTGCGCCTGCTCCTACCTCCATACTCACTGTCACAGCTCTGCTCCTACCCTCCATACTCACTGCCACAGCTCTGCTCCTACCTCCATACTCACTGTCACAGCTCTGCTCCCACCTCCAGACTCACTGCTACAGCTCTGCTCCCACCTCCATACTCACTGCTACAGCTCTGCTCCTACCTCCAGACTCACTGCTACAGCTCTGCTCCCACCTCCATACTCACTGCTACAGCTCTGCTCCTACCTCCAGACTCACTGCCACAGCTCTGCTCCTACCTCCAGACTCACTGCTACAGCTCTGCTCCTACCTCCAGACTCACTGCCACAGCTCTGCTCCTACCTCCAGACTCACTGCTACAGCTCTGCTCCTACCTCCAGACTCACTGCCACAGCTCTGCTCCCACCTCCATACTCACTGCTACAGCTCTGCTCCTACCTCCATACTCACTGCCACAGCTCTGCTCCCACCTCCATACTCACTGCTACAGCTCTGCTCCTACCTCCATACTCACTGCCACAGCTCTGCTCCTACCTCCATACTCACTGCCACAGCTCTGCTCCTACCTCCATACTCACTGTCACAGCTCTGCTCCTACCCTCCATACTCACTGCTACAGCTCTGCTCCTACCTCCATACTCACTGTCACAGCTCTGCTCCTACCCTCCATACTCACTGCTACAGCTCTGCTCCCACCTCCATACTCACTGCTACAGCTCTGCTCCTACCTCCATACTCACTGTCACAGCTCTGCTCCTACCCTCCATACTCACTGCTACAGCTCTGCTCCCACCTCCATACTCACTGCTACAGCTCTGCTCCTACCTCCATACTCACTGTCACAGCTCTGCTCCTACCCTCCATACTCACTGCTACAGCTCTGCTCCCACCTCCATACTCACTGCTACAGCTCTGCTCCTACCTCCAGACTCACTGTCACAGCTCTGCTCCTACCTCCAGACTCACTGCCACAGCTCTGCTCCTACCTCCAGACTCACTGCCACAGCTCTGCTCCTACCTCCAGACTCACTGTCACAGCTCTGCTCCTACCTCCAGACTCACTGCTACAGCTCTGCTCCTACCTCCATACTCACTGCTACAGCTCTGCTCCTACCTCCAGACTCACTGTCACAGCTCTGCTCCTACCTCCAGACTCACTGCCACAGCTCTGCTCCTACCCTCCAGACTCACTGTCACAGCTCTGCTCCTACCTCCAGACTCACTGCCACAGCTCTGCTCCTACCTCCAGACTCACTGCTACAGCTCTGCTCCCACCTCCAGACTCACTGTCACAGCTGTGCTCCTACCTCCAGACTCACTGCCACAGCTCTGCTCCTACCTCCACTCACTACCACTCTCTAGGCTGCTTCAGTGCTCTATAGCTTCTCCATTTTTTCACTGCCTTACAACCTTCTCATCATTTTAGCACTTTAATAGTTCTTATTTAAAGTAGTTTTCTTGGTCCATTGTGTGCTCTGACCATGGATTTTGTTGTAAATAAGTATATGTATATTTATATACACATTATAGATTTATAAGTATATAGCAAAAAAAGTTATTTTCTGCAATGTGTAACCTAATTTTCTTACTGTTACGTAAGCAAATGCAACTATTACTGTAATGCAACAAGCATATCCAGGTCTTGATTTGAGAATTGATTTCCAATTTCTGAATCACAGTCATTACTGTAATCTGCAGCTATTGACCTACTTGTGGAATCTGAATGGTGGTGTAATCATTACCATCGTGATCATCTATGACATGTTCCTAACAGCGTCATCTGGAGTCAGCAAGGAGCGCAGATGACTAACCCATGTTTGTTTTCAAGGTTCCGAGGTTCTGAGGTTCTGAGGTGTGAAGTTCCCAGCTGAACCTTTGGAACATCCATAAGTCAACAAGCAATTGACAGTCAGAAAACTTTATTGTCCACATTGATATGGGCAATAAACAAGGCAGTAAACTCAGATTTAACCTCCTTCAGATTATCGAGTTGGCAGAGCCAGCTGTCTGTACCTCTCCCATACTCATTTTCCTATAGAGCAGAAATAAAATATGTTTTTTAACAGATTTTTTAACAGATAAAGTTATATATAAACCTTCTCTGGTCAGAAACAACAATGTACAGTTCCAAAGAGCACACTCATGCAGAGGTCAGTCTAGCAGAAAGTTACTTTTAGTGGTGAGAACTAGTGTATCACCTTTTTCTACGTGTATATTACACATTCAAGTACACAGTTTCACAGATGGGGCTAATTGTTGTTTGCCCCTTCCAGTAACTACCCGTAGTGGGCCATTCCTGGCATCACATGAGAGAAGCCATCTGCACATACCTTAAATCCCCCTCAAGACTGCACTAATCCCCGGCCCTGACCATGCTCCCAGGAGCAACAACAATCCCTGGGCTCTAACGGGCCTGGGTGGGACAACGATTTCTGAGTGTGGAGCCAGCGCTTTACCGGTCAACCCCTCCCGACTGATTGACTGACTGCGCACCCGTTGAATACTTAGAATCCTCGTACCATGCACGCACACGTACGCACGCACGCACGCACGCACACAACCAGCATTCCGGTGTCATATGAGAGCATCTTTCACATCCTGGCTCTCGTGGAGGTCTTGATGGAGAAACAACCTGATTTTCACACTGCACAAGTGCATGTATACAAAGCTCAGGTTATTCTGAACCTCTTCCTTTGAAACAGAACACAAGGGCAGGACGGGGGGAGAGAGGTAGCCTAGGGTATGTGTGGATAGCTGAAGTAACGTCGCTAAGAAGCCTACTCAAAATAAATTAATAAATTGTCCAGTAGATTATCCTCTCATTAGCGGCCTGACATAAGAGCACGAACAACAAATAAACAAAACATATTTTACACAATAAGCCTGACAGATAACTTATTTTGAATGTCCAAAACAACATCCCACACAGAGCGCAATACAGTCCAAGTCTGGAACAAGTGAAGAACGAGTTTAACCATGTTAATTGATCAGAAAGTAGCCTATTACTCACCTAATGGAAAGGCAAATACACTTTGAGAAAGGTTAGGGCTTCTGTGTATGTGCCGATGCATGGGAGACTAAACCACGAGATACGCCACAACAGATTCTCACCACGGATGGATTACTTTAAACCGGACTGCCGACCGACTAGCGGCAACATTTACCGATCTGATATTTAAACTTCTGAGAGCTGTAGAAAGCTTCTAGCTGTCTGGACCGTACCATTCGCGTTGCAAACACAGGTGAAACTATTTGATCGTAAACTATTAAAAAAGAATATTGAAGCAAATAACACACTATTCGAACATAATTCGTACATCAATTACTGTACATTTACATTTCTAGAATTTACAACTGCCCCATGAACATGTTATTGATAACATCTACTTGAGGAATATGTTGAGAATGTATTCGCACCTCCCGACGGTTTCCCAGCAATTTCGAGTTGGTTATTTTAGACAAGTGGATTACAAAACAATTGACCAAAAAAACAATGTTTGTTCAAAAATGTATAGCCTAATAATAGATTTTATATTCATACAATGTAAATCTAAACATCCTATACATATTTTATATTGTTTTTTTATTTTTATTTTCACAGGTCACTCGCATTTCACTTGCATTTTTTGAGGTTCTTGCTGTTTAATTGTAACTTGTCTAACTACATGCTCTTATTGTTCTTCCCTTTGGGACTCATTTGGTTTCACAATGTATGCTTCATGTTTGGCTACCCGCAATGTTTGGGGATATCTCTTTGTTATGATCAGTGACCTATGCACTTTTGTAAAACTCTCTCTTGGAAGTCGCTATGGATAAAAGCGTCTGCTAAATGCATACATGTAAATGTAATGTAGGCTAATAGTTTAATGGTTAAGGATAGCCTACTACAACATAAAGCTATTAGTTGTCTAATAGACAAAACTATATTCTCTGAACAGGAATGATTTAGAACAATACTCAACATGCTAATATATAGTAGTCTATATCAAATAATATTAGACTAGGCTGGATAGAATAACTTTACTAATGACTCTTGTACAACCATGCTGATCAGTTGGCTATAGGCTATTTACTACACTAGGCTATTACACAAATCGTAAATACGGGCGTCCGTTTAGAAGAATCTGTCTGACAGATCTTGTCTTTAGCGACAGATTAACTAGATTAGCATTAGATCAACAGATTACAGCTAATTGTTTTCGGGGATTGTTGTCTCTCGGTTAACCTGGTGCCAGTTAGGCTGTTCTAGTCGGTAAAATAGAGCTGACTTTTGGTGTGCACCGTATAGCCGTAACTGGAAGAGGATTGCAAAACCTGCTCTAACAATAATAGTCCAAACAGGCCTAATTTGACTTAATTTGGTCCAACACTTGGGTATAATGCCCGGAACTGAAACCATGACAACAATTTGTGCCTCGAACACGTAGCTGTGACTGCGGAGATGCGACCATTGTACCAGGGCCCCATTAGAGTGTAAAACATCGATGTGCGACCATTTACCGTTCCGTTTGAGCTGTGTTTCTTTGTGAGGTTAGGCTAATTGTTTTTGTCAAGGAGACAATGTTGGACCTCCTACAGTCTCACATGACGCGGTGGCCAGTGTAAACACTGTGAAAATAACCTTCCTTCCTTCCGTCACTGATGAGAGAAGTGACAAGTCGGCCTTGTAGGCCTACACAGCAGGCTGTCAGTAATCCAGCAACGCTAGAACATGCTAGAAGAACATGCTAGAAAAGCAATGTACAAGAAACACACAACTGCTTTGACCTTGGGTCGTGGTTCCAAAAAATCAAGTGGAAGCAATCATCTCTGTTTCAATTCAAGGTTTTACTTTCAAAGAAAACTCTTATTTTAAGATTGTGAGAGAAAGAGAGATGGGGGGTCTGTCAGTTGGCCTGTACCCCCTAAAGAGCATCTAAGCTGCCATGATGGCCAGACATTGTCCTGGTCCACAACCTCCTCCCAGTAGGAGCCTACTCCCCCCCCCCCCTCCATAATGAACTCTGACCCCACTAGCCCCACCCCTCTGCCCAGCACAGCCTGTCCTGGTTCCTCTCCAGTGTTTGGACACATTACCTCATCCCACAATGCCCTGGGCTCTCCAAATATGGGCGCAGAGATGAGAGGCTGGGGTTAAAGGGGGCAGAGGGGAGGGTGCTGGGGGGGGGGAGGGTGCTGGGGGAGGAGGGGTGGGGAATGAGGGTGAGGTGAGGGGGATGGCAGTAAGGATGGGGTTGAGGTGCAGGGGGGGGGGGGGTGAGGGTGAGAGAAGGGGGGAGTTGGAGGGGGATAACCCTAGCCCGACTCGGCAAAACTAGTTGGGAGGCCGACTCAACAAGACAAGAACATTGGAGGCAAACATGAAAACCCGACACACACAACACATACACCCTCAATAACACAACAGACATGCTCTCACTCACTGACACGCACACTTTCCTTACATCCTCTCTTAAAGCCACACACCCACACACACATCAACCTGACAATGAGAGGTATAATTACACACCATGTTGGGAGGAAGGAACCGACACTTCCTGATAATACACATATTTAATGGTCCAAAGTGCAATGATACAAACCATTTGACAAAGAAATAATTCGATTTTTATTTAAAACAATACTCTCCAGTTCAAAAGCATAAATTACCCCCAATCCTCCTCTTTTCGTCAGATTGCGTAATCACCTCGAGCCATGTTGAACCACTGACATCCCCGCCAGGACACTCTCTGTTCATGTGTCTAACCCGGGTTCAGGTGTCTGCCAGCCTGGGCTGGTGTGTTCAGGAGACACATGTAGCAGGATACAGTCTGACCACCATCAACTGCCTCTAGAACTATCTCATTTGCATTCCAAGTATTTGCCCTCTGCACGTAAAGAAACAAAACTGACAATAAAAAACAAAAAGTTATTGAATTGTACAAATGACTATACTCAGTACAAAAGCTTTTTTTTTTATGCAGTCGAGGTGCAAATGTAAGCGTCTAGATCTGATGTGAAGATGTTCTCCAGGTAAAAATGCTTCTTCCAACACCAGTAACACAGGTTTATCATTTGTATTCATCACGTTTATCACAACCTCAGAAAAATAACCATTTCATTTTTAGCAGCTACATTTCCAGTTCGGTTGAATTGTTTATCCGAATGTCCGATGACACGATGACTTAACTTTGTATACTTAAATAACACTGAAATATACAAACAAAAGGTGAGCAGAATGACTTCCTCACCATGAAGAACATTCATAGAAATCTACGAAAAATCATAAAAAAGGCTATGTGTATAAAACTGTGAATAAACAACCAGATAAGACAGTTGATAGGAACATTGGGTTTGGATGCAGTGAGGTATACTTCCACAAGGTAATGCCATCCCTATTCTCCTCAGTCCATGGCCTCTAGCGCCCCCTAGTGAAAGAACTTGAGTCCTGCGACCAGGAAGAACTTCTCCAGAAAGATCTCGGAGTCCAGGACGGCGATGTGGGCTGCTCGGCCAATCAGGGAGTTGGCGGTGTTGGGCAGCGCGTGGATGACATCATAGCGCACCAGGTTGCAGTCTCTGTTCTGAAGCACGGGTAACAGGAGGTTCTCTATCATCTCAGCATAGACCGGGCCTGACGGAGGGACAGAGAGGGAGGGAGGGAGTAGAGAGGGAGAGAGAGGGAAGGAGAGATTAAGAGAGAGAGGGAGAGAAGGAGGAGAGAGGAATAGAGAGAGGGAGCGAGAGAAGGAGGAGAAAGGGAGAGAGGAATAGAGAGGGAGAGAGGGAAGGAGAGAGGAATAGAGAGAGGGAGAGAAGGAGGAGAGAGGAATAGAGAGAGGGAGAGAAGGAGGAGAGAGGAATAGAGAGAGGGAGCGAGAGAGGAAGAGCTATTCTATATTAATCTCTCTATTCCTTCTCTCTTTCTCTCTTCCTCTCTCCTTTCTCTCTCTCCTCTCTCTACTTTCTCTATCCCTCTCTCTCCTCTCTCTCTCTCTTTCTCTCTCTTCTCTTCATCTCTCCTTTCTCTCTTCCTCTCTCTCTTTCCTTCTCTTCCTTCCTCTTCTCTCTCTCTTTACCTCTCTCCCTCTCTCTCTCCTCTCTCTCTCTCTCCATTCTCTCTTCCTTCTCCTTCCTCTTCCTCTCTCTCTCTTTCTCCCTCCTTTCTCTCTTTCTCTCTTCCTCTCTCCTTTCCTTCCTCCTTCTCTCCTTCCCTCTCTCTATTCCTCTCTCCCTCTCTCCTCTTCTCTCTCTCCCTCTCTCTATTCCTCTCTCCCTCTCTCCTTCCCTCTCTCTATTCTCTCTCCCTCTCTCTATTCCTCTCTCCCTCTCTCTATTCCTCTCTCCTTCTCTCCTTCCCTCTCTCTATTCCTCTCTCCCATCTCTCCTCTTTGTGGCGCATTTTCATCTTTTTCAGGTAGCTTCAGAATTTTTTGTGACACAGAAAGTCGTTTAGAGGACAGGAAGTGGCAAAACCTTTCGGCCCACAAATGGCATATGCATCGTTTCTCTGGTCAGGGGTGAAACAACTGTGTGCTGCTCTAAGCATGTGTGACCAGGCCTCACCTGTCTGCTTGTCCTTCAAGGCTGTCTTGCACATCTCAACACGGGCCGAGTGGTACGGCACATAGCGGTCCTGCAGGGAACTCACCAGAACCACGTTCCTGAAGAACTGAAGACCTGCAGCACACAAACCAACTGAAGTTACCAGGAGGGAGGGAGAGATAGGCACAGTCACACCATAAGTGTGTGTGTGTGTTTGGATGTAAAAAAATGTGTTTTAGTTTTGCGAGTTCCTATTCCTTCTAATTGGGGGGCGTGGCGAGTTTCAGTGGCGATGTTGCAAAGTGTCTGTAGGGTCTTTGTTGGGATTAGTAACACCCGTCTTACACGCTCTCAGACTGCACCACGCACGTGCACACACACACACACACACACACACACACACACACACACACACACACCCCACACACACACACACACACACACACACACACAGAGCTGTGGCGGCAACAGCTTCTCACTGACACCCTGAAACTAAACACCCTGCAGTGAGACCACCAGCTGGGGGAGACAGGTTGATAGAGAGACATACTGTTAGAAAAATATTTTAACAAAGTGAGAGAGAGAAAATCTGACAGCTAGTTGGAGATATAGACAGAGATAGAGTGAGAGAAAGAGAGAAGTTGATGGATAGAGATAGACAGAGCAAGTTAGAGGCAGATGGATAGAGAGAGAGAGAGAGAGACAGACAGGTGGACAGAGAGACAGACAGACAGACAGGTGGACAGACAGACAGACAGATGGATAGAAAGATAAACAGACAGATGGACAGAGAGAGAGACAGACAGGTGGACAGAGAGAGACAGACAGGTGGACAGAGAGAGACAGACAGGTGGACAGAGAGAGACAGACAGGTGGACAGAGAGAGACAGACAGGTGGACAGAGAGAGACAGACAGGTGGACAGAGAGAGACAGACACAGACATCTCACCAGCTTTCTTGCTCAGCTTGTACAGGAAGGTCTGCCGGGGGTCTGAGTGGTCTCTGCAGGTGAGCTGCAGCAGAGAGCCAGACTTCTTCCACTTCTGCATGAACCACAGCCCTGAGGAGACAGGGAGGAGGAGGAGACAGGGAGAAGGAGGAGACAGGGAGGAGGAGGAGACAGGGAGGAGGAGGAGACAGGGAGGAGGAGGAGAGAGGAGACAGGGAGGAGGGGGAGACAGGGAGGAGGAGGAGACAGGGAGGAGGAGGAGAGAGGAGACAGGGAGGAGGGGGAGACAGGGAGGAGGAGGAGACAGGGAGGAAGAGGAGGAGACAGGGAGGAGGAGGAGACAGGGAGGAGAGTGGAGACGGAGGAGGAGGAGAGATGGGACAGGGAGGAGGAGAGAGGAGACGGAGGAGGAGGAGAGTGGAGACAGGGAGGAGGAGGAGAGTGGAGACAGGGAGGAGGAGGAGAGTGGAGACAGGGAGGAGGAGAGATGGGACAGGGAGGAGGAGGAGAGAGGAAACAGGGAGGAGGAGGAGAGTGGAGACAGGGAGGAGGAGGAGAGTGGAGACAGGGAGGAGGAGGAGAGTGGAGACAGGGAGGAGGAGAGAGGAGACAGGGAGGAGGAGGAGAGTGGAGACAGGGAGGAGGAGGAGAGTGGAGACAGGGAGGAGGAGGAGAGTGGAGACAGGGAGGAGGAGGAGAGTGGAGACAGGGAGGAGGAGAGAGGAGACAGGGAGGAGGAGGAGAGTGGAGACAGGGAGGAGGAGGAGGAGAGAGGAGACAGGGAGGAGGAGGAGACAGGGAGGAGAGTGGAGACGGAGGAGGAGGAGAGATGGGACAGGGAGGAGGAGGAGAGTGGAGACAGGAAGGAGGAGGAGAGTGGAGACAGGGAGGAGGAAGAGAGTGGAGACAGGGAGGAGGAGGAGAGAGGAGACAGGGAGGAGGAGGAGAGTGGAGACAGGGAGGAGGAGGAGAGTGGAGACAGGGAGGAGGAAGAGAGTGGAGACAGGGAGGAGGAGGAGAGAGGAGACAGGGAGGAGGAAGAGAGTGGAGACAGGGAGGAGGAGGAGAGAGGAGACAGGGAGGAGGAGGAGAGTGGAGACAGGGAGGAGGAGGAGAGTGGAGACAGGGAGGAGGGTGGAGGAGACGAGGCGAGGGGGATAGAGGAAGGAGGAGGAGAGTGGAGGTTGGGAGAAGGAGAGGAGGTGGAGGAGGAGAGTGGAGGTTGGGAGAAGGAGGAGGAGAGTGGAAGGAGGAGGAGAGTGTAGGTTGAGGATGGGATAGACATGACCACAACCATGAAACCCACTCCTGCATTACAGACACACCGCCCTCTTCCCTTCTCCCTCCCCCTACACCCCCCCCCCCCCCCCCCCCCCCCCCCCTCCCGGCCCCTCAGGCATACCGGTGTTGACCAGGGCAGAGCTGTTGTAGAGTGTGCCCAGGTGGGGCCCAGACAGCGACAGGAAGGTGTGCAGCCTGCTCAGGTAGCACTTGAACCTGGGTCGGGTCAGGACGGAGCGCACGATCAGGTTCCCCAGGGAGTGGCCTACGAAGCTGGCACAGCATCCACACCACATCACATCACTGACAGAACACCACATCAGATCAGACAGAAACATACTGTCCAATTGCATCCTCATCACCTTTGATTCCTTTTACCTTCATCATGCATTGATTGGTTAAAGTTTTGTATATTCAAGGAAGGATGTTCTCCGTATGGGAGCAGGGAAGGATGTTCTCCGTATGGGAGCAGGGAAGGATGTTCTCCGTATGGGAGCAGGGAAGGATGTTCTCCGTATGGGAGCAGGGAAGGATGTTCTCAGTATGGGAGCAGAGCAGGATGTTCTTCCAGACTGACCTGATCTTGGAGACGGTGAGGTTGTAGATCTGGATGTACTGGACTATCTCGTCCAAGAGACGGTCGGTCATCGACTCAAAGTCGGCAAACGTGTCGTTCTGTGGAAGGAGAGACACAGTCTGACATCCAGAGGAAGGAGAGAGAGACACAGTCTGACATCCAGAGGAAGGAGAGAGACAGTCTGACATCCAGAGGAAGGAGAGAGAGAGAGTCTGACATCCAGAGGAAGGAGAGAGAGAGAGTCTGACATCCAGAGGAAGGAGAGAGAGAGACAGTCTGACATCCAGAGGAAGGAGAGAGAGACAGTCTGACATCCAGAGGAAGGAGAGAGAGACAGTCTGACATCCAGAGGAAGGAGAGAGAGAGACAGTCTGACACCATCAAGAGGAAGGAGACTCATCTGATCTGGGATGGTTACCTAGTCAGGTTAGTTAACTGGTGGGGTCGGTGACCTATTAAAGGTCACATGACATGCTGTTTTTGGATGCTTTTATATAAGCCTTAATGGTCCCCTAATACTGTATCTGAAGTCTCTTTCCCGAAATTCAGCCTTGGTGCATAATTACAGCCACTACGAGCAGTCCCACAATGAGCTTTCCTCAAGACGCGCTGTTTTGGTGTCTGTAGCTTTAAATGCTAATGAGGAGCGGAGGGGCGGCACCATGCGCTAATGTTTACAATGGATGTATCGCAATGGCTCGTAGCCCCGTTGCTGTAAGATGCCTTGAATTTGCCCATTCTCATCTGATCACCCTGGTTTGCAGAGGTACACACTCAGTCATAATTAAATGAGGGGAAAGGCGGATATCGTGCGCGCCATAACACCAACAGCAGAACAGTTATCCAAATAACAAAAAAGTGTACAACACTCGCATTACAGCGTGTGTATTCACACACATACTAGCTATCTACCTTTACATTAGCGACAGTAACTCAGCTGTTATCTGCAGAGCTAATTACAGCCACATTCTAAGGGTAGCAAGCTAGGTAACCATATACAGTAAAGCAACAAAATGATATAGCGTTAGTTAACTTACTTGTCCGATGTTTGTAGCTGGACTTAAGAGAGTTAGTACTGATCCAGAATTTTATTTCAGCAAGACCAGTAGTGGCTGAAATGTTTGGCGCAAACATACAAAACTTTGGGAAGTTGTGTCGGCGCATTTCCAGAGAAAATAAAATGAAGACACTGGATCTTCAGAGGCTCGGATGAAGGAATAACTGTAAAAATACTTTTGTTTTCCTTTGTACAATCCAAACTGAGCAAATGTAATGCTTCTACGTTTGCAAGCCATGATGTCTCTCAAGGATAAGAACACTTGCATGGTCGTAGCTTAGTTTCTTATGGGCGGGCCAGATTCTCTGGGCGGGCAAAGCAGAGAGAGGGGAGGTAACCTTCCTCCTTATGACGTCACAAGGAGATTTTCAAACAGAGCAATTGAGCCTTAATTTTCTCAAAGGCCTATCGAAATTTCTAGCCACTGGGGGACCAAAGGCAGGCTAGGGGAACTCATATTAATGTTAAATAACCTCCTAAAGTGTTCATGTCATGTGACCTTTAAGGTTAGTTAACTGGTAGGGTTGTTTACCTAGTTAGGTTAGTTAACTGGTAGGGTTGGTTACTCTGTAAACTGGTGAGTTTAATTAACTGGTGGAGTTGGTTACCTGGTTACCTAGTTAGGTTAGTTAGCTTGTGGGGTTGGTTGGTTACCTGGTTACCTAGTTAGGTTAGTTAGCTTGTGGGGTTGGTTGGTTACCTGGTTACCTAGGTAGGTTAGTTAGCTTGTGGGGTTAGGGTTACCTGGTTACCTGATTGCGTTCAGACATGAGGAAATCTATTCTGGATCCAGGCAGTCCTAGCTCCAGGTAGGTCTTCACCAGCCTCAGGTCTGCACTGTTACCTGGAGGAGAGGAGGAGGAGAGGAGGAGGAGAGGAGGAGAAAAGGAGTAGGAGGAAGAGAGGAGAAGGAGGAGAGTAGCATGGGTAGGAGAAAGATAGGAGGAAGAGGAGGTAGGAGGGCAGGAAATGTGAGACACAAAGTTAACAACAAACCCAGGACCGGTCCAGATCCACCAGGTCCAGGATCTCAGGTCTAGCCTGTCTGGAAACATCACTCATGCTAACTCTAATCCCCATCACCACATGCTGCCAACCCCACACACACACACACACACACACACACACAGCCCCATCCAGGCCATGGACACACACACACACACACACACACACACAGCCCCATCCGGGCCATGGACACACACACACACACACACACACACATAGCCCCATCCAGGCCATGGACACACACACACACATAGCCCCATCCAGGCCATGGACACACACACACACACACACACACACACAGCCCCATCCGGGCCATGGACACACACGCTGCTCACCATCCAGGCCGTGGACACACACCACCAGGTGGATGCCCTCCTCGCTGCTGTCGTCCTCCTCCAGGCTGAAGTAGGGCACTGTGGAGGCCAGGCGCTCCACCTCGCTGTACAGGAAGCCTGGCAGGCGCAGCTGCCGGAGCTCCTCACGGCCCTGGAGGAACCTGGGGGGGGAGAAGGAGGGGGTTAGAGTGAGAGGAGGGAGGGGGGGGGGGGAGGAGGAAGAGGAGGGGGGGGTAGAGTGAGAGGAAGGGGGGGATGCAGGGGGGGAGGAGGTGAGAGTGGGAGGAGGAAGAGAGAGGGGGAGGAGACAGAGGGGGTTAGAGTGAGAGGAAGCCTGGCTTGAGTGTAGCGATGCACCAACATTTTATGTGAAGGTTACATTAACGACCATGTAACTACATCTAATGTCCTATAGTAACAACACTGCAGTTCCACTATATTCACATTACGACAGCACGTCTCTGCAGTCAGAAAAACTCAAACCATAAAAAGCCAGTGAAATCTCCACTCACGCTTTCACATGAGACGCAGGGGCCTTCTCAAACCACTGCAGGGCTGGGGGGGCGGGGCCCCGGGAGGCTGGGGGCGGGGCCTGGGAGGAGGAGGGGCCAGGAGGGGGGCGGGGGCAGGCCCCCGGGGGACCGCCCCTGGGCTCAGGGAGATGCTCCAGCCCAAACTGCTCAAACAGCAGACTCCTCCCCTGCGCCCCCCGGTCCCCCTCCTCCTCCTCCTCCTCAGTCGCCCCGTTGAGGAAGGCAGAGCCATCGCCTTCCTCGTAGAAGCCGTTCTCGATCATCTCCTGGTCTTCCTCTTCCTCTTCCTCCTCCTCCTCCTCCCCCTGCCCTCCAGGCCCGGGTCCCGCCCTGAGCCCCAGGGTGATGGCCGACGTCTCCACGGGGCCGGGTCCCGCCCCGAGCCCCAGGGTGATGGCCGACGTCTCCACGGGGCCGGGTCCCGCCCCGAGCCCCAGGGTGATGGCCGACGTCTCCACGGGGCTGATCTCTGACACGTCCGTGCTGGAGCGAGAGCCAAAGTAGTTCTCCACCATGCCTTTCTTCACCAGGTCAGTGCTGCTGGTGGCTGAGTTACTGGAGGGACAGGTGGTCTGGGGTTCCACCCCAGAGACCCCCACCGCTTCAGGGGGCCCCAGGCCCTCAGGGGCCCCGGCCAGCCTGGAGCCTGGGTCCAGCTCAGGCGGATTGGTGGAGGCTTGGCAGTCAGCTGGAGGTGTGGAGGTGAGGCCACCTGGGCGGAGAGCCTGCCCAGGCAGGGTGCAGCGTGCTGGGGCCAGGGTTGGGGCCAGGGCCCGGTCCGGGTGGAGGATGCTGGTTCCGGGTCTGCTGTCGGGCTCGCCAGAGAATACCAGGCTCTGCTCCTGGACCAGAATGCTGGACTTCCTGGTTGGGCCCTCGGCCCCGCTGGAAGCCCTGGACGCCTCGCCCTCCTCGTCCGACGGCAGGGAGGTGATGGAGGTCAGGGAGGACTGGACCCCACTCACACCGCTGGTGTTCTCTGGGAAGAGCCCCGGGGTGGAGCAGAGGGGGGCCGGCTGAGGGGAGGGGCTGAGGGGGGGCCTGTCTGGCTGCAGGGGGGTGGAGTCTGCTGCCAGCCCCACCCCTCCAGCCTGGAGGCCCGGGGCCAGGGAGCTGGGCTCGCTCTCCATGCCCGAGTCGGAGAGACGTGAGGAGGCAGAGGGGGCAGCTCCCACCCCCCCGTCCTGGAGCCTGGTGCTCTGCAGGGAGGCCAGCCCCGGTCGGGACCCCGGGGGGCCCGGGTCTGTCCGACAAGGGAGCAGGACTGTGACCTTGTCCCCAAGGTAGGGGTCTCTGGGGCTTGGCCGAACCTCGATGTGCCTCAGCCCAGAAGAACCAGCAGGACCAGGAAGTCCAGCAGCTCCAGGGTCCCCGGTGGAGCCAGGGCTGTGCTTCAGGCTGCAGGGCTCCAGGGGGAGGGTCCGATTGGGGGCAGCAGCCCCAGTGCCGGCCTGGGGCTTGTTCTGAGCGTCCAGGCTCAGGAGGGTGGTGCTGTTGCTGGACAGGCCAGCAGCCTCCGCCCCCAGCCAGTCCGGCCCAGCGCCTGGAACAGCGCCTGGAACAGCACCTGGAGCAGCACCTGGCCCAGCGCCTGGCCCAGGTTCAGGGAAAGGGGCCTCCCCTCCAACCAGACCGCCAGCGGTCCTAGGGGGCAGGTCTGAGCTGGGCTCCCCCAGCAGGGCCTCCCTCTCCTCCCTGGGGGTGAGAGGAGTTTCGCCCCCCTGCGGAGCACCTCCCCCGCCCGCAGCACCTCCAGCGATCTTGAGGTTCTTGTACCCGACCAGCACCACAGAGTCCCTGGACCCCTGGCGGATCAGCTTCTTGCCGTTGTCAGTCTTGGCGTTCTTCTTCAGCTTGGCGGCCTTGCCCTTGGACTTGGGCAGCGGGTCGCAGCTGTCGGGCCAGCTGGTGTCCATGACGACGTGGCGAGGGTCGGCGGGGGGGCTGGGGCAGGCGGAGGAGGAGGGGGGGCCGGGGGTGTAGTCCCGGGGGCCGGTCCTGTCGGGGCGACCAGACGTGGAGCCTCTCCTGGGCACGTGCTGCACACCCAGCCAGGGCCCGTCACGATCTGGGGAGGGCAGGGGGGGGAGACGTCCACACATGAAGGGTGTCTACTGTTCTACTCTACCCTACTTTGTTGTTGGTAGGATGATGTCTTTCGGTGGCCGGAAAGATGCACAACATTTAAAAGGGTCGACTTAGTTTATTCTAACGATATCGGATCACGTAACCAGTCAGGAGAGAGTGGTTAGATGAGTCAAGCACATGGATCACAAACGTCCTTATGTACAATGGATAGACAGTAAATATAGATTCCACAGAACGTGTCCTTAAAAGGCAAGCAATGGTCAGCAAGTTTGTGACAACATGGTAACTCATAGAAGTCTGTTTGTGCCTATTTCCTACTCCTCTGCGTATCAGTTGTACTCTTCTTTATTATACACTTCTTTATTGTTCTCTACTGTACCCTACTTCAATTTTCTCTACTGTGCTGTGTGTGTTGCCAGTTGTACTGACCCTCAGTGATGGAGGCCAGGTATCTGTCCTCAAAGATGATTGGCAGAGAGTTGACGTCCCCGTCCAGGTCAGCGCATTCCACAGGAAGTGGGGGAAGAGACAGGAAGTAGTTGGAGCTCTTGATGGCAGTAGTCATCTGCTGGTGGCTGTGGGCGCTGAGAGGAGCAGGCCAGGGGTCAAATACTACATCAAATACTTTCAAATAGTTGTGGATTCCAAAGCAGGTTGCCCATTACAAGGAATCAAAGAGTAAAATTAAAGGCATCTAAAATATTTTTGGTATCAAGTAGGACAGTACTGAAGGGAAGGGAACTTATTATTATACTGTATTATTATTATTCAAGGAGAAAGTGAGAGAGGGGAAGTGAGAGAGGGGGAGGAGGAGCTGAGAGAGGGGGAGGTGAGAGAGGGGGAGGAGGAGGCGAGACTGGGGAGAAAGTGAGAGAGGGGAGGAGGTGAGACTGGGGAGAAAGTGAGAGAGGGGGAGCTGAGTGAGGGGGAGGAGGAGGTAAGAGAGGGGGAGGAGGAGGTGAGAGAGGGGCAGGAGGAGCTGAGAGAGGAGGAGGTGAGACTGGGGAGAAAGTGAGAGAGGGGGAGGAGGTGAGACAGGGGGAGGTGGTGAGGGGTGACAGGTGTGTGTGTGTATCTTACTGTAGTTCCTGATAGGCCAGAGCAGTCTGTCTGGGGTGCTCCAGGCAGAAGAACGCCTCTGCAAACCTCCTCACCTACACACGCACGCACGCACACGCACACACACACCACAGCACAACAGGTATTCTCTCTCTGCTAGACTCTAGTTGATAAGAAATCTGCTTAAAAAAAGGAGGAAAAATGGCCTCTAAAGACCTCTGTAATTTTAAATGTTATTCTTTTTCCAGACGCTTTCATCCAAAGCAACATGCAAATGCTGCATGAATCACTTCCCTGCCTGATCTGTTTGATATGTCATTGTTGTTCTTTATATGTACCCTACTAAATAAACTCCACCCTAACCTGACCTAACCAACATGAGCGTCTGTGGAGATGCACTGGCTGTTCTCACTCTGAGGGTGTGGTGCTCCACGGCCAGCAGGGCGGCGACTCCGTCCTGCAGGGACACCACCTCCAGGAACTGTCCCCACAGGGCCATGAGCAGGGAGCACAGCTGGGCCAGGTTCATGTTCACCAGCTCCGCCAGCTCGTCTGGGCTCTCTGCCTTCTGCTGCAGGGACACAGCCCCCCCGTCAGACACCAGGGGGCGCCGAGCACACCACGGATACACACAGGAGCGCGGACGTGCAACACACACGCATGCACACTTGAGCCTCAGACACACACCCGGACATGCACATGGATGAACACGTGTTCATCAAACACACACAACCTAAACAACCAACCGATATAAAAACACAGGCTACATGTGCCGCATGTTAATAATAATGAACATTATTAAATCAACAGGGAGAACTTGTCAGAGGTCAACAGGTGAAGAGGTGAACGGCCCACAGGAAATGAGTTTATCATCATGATCATGTGTGATATGCGTGCTGTGTGCGTGCGGGGAGCATGGAGGATCCTACCTTGACCTGGTCACACAGGTCGGCCAGCCTGCCCTCCACGTCTACCGTCTCTGGGGGAGGAGGAGCACACGTCAGACTGGGGCTCTGGACACGTTACTACACACTGCTGTTTAGTGGAGGGCTGGAGAGACTGCTGCTTATTACATACAGACGGGTCACAGACAGGCAGACAGACAACTAGATAGGCAGCTTGACAGACAGACAGACAGGCAAACAGATAGACTGACAGCTTGACAGGCAGGAAGAGACAGGCAGACAGCGGGACAGGCAGACAGCTGGACAGACAGACATGAGAGTCGAGTGCACACACAGACAGACAGTGGGACAGACAGACAGGCAGGTGAGTAGAATGCACATAGACAGACAGACAGTGGGACAGACAGACAGACAGGTGAGTAGAATGCACAGACAGACAGACAGACAGTGGGACAGACAGAGACAGGACACACCAGGTCTCCAGTGCTATAACTGTGACAGAATGATGCGAGTCACCTAACTCTGAGAACAGAAACAAAACCACGAGGCTATGAGTGTGTGTGTGTGCGTGTGTGTGTGCGTGTGTGCGTGCACTACAGCTGAGTGTGACAGCAGGGTCAGTCGAGTGCTCGTTAGGAGCGACTGGAGAGTGGTTCAGGTGAGCAGGTGTGATAAAAGACAGGAACTATAGAACAGAGGGATGATGAAGGAGAAGATGGGGGCAGGTAAGGCAGGAGGGACGAACCAAGGGAAAGAGGGAGGGAGAGATGGAGGGAGGGAGGGACGTACCTATGGAGACGTGTCTTTGGTCTCTGGGATAGGGTCTTCTGAGAACTCTCTCATATAGGACTTGCATGCTGGACTTGGCTAGTAGGATTGTACATATAGGCATGTTTAACCTTGCTCTGCCCTATGCGCGTGAAGGGGGGAGGCGGGGGGAGGATTCTATGGTACCTCTCATGCACATTAGGTGTTGGGTGAGTCAGCAGGAGGGGCTAGTCAGAGTAGGTGGGTGGTGTGCAGGCTTGTGTGTGGGGGATGGGGGCTCGTTCAAGTCTGCTTCATCTCAGGTGTCTGGGCTCCTGTACTGGAATAGTACCCAGAACACCGCTATATTCCACCAGCTGATGCAAGTCTGCTTCATCTCAGGTGTCTGGGCTCCTGTACTGGAATAGTACCCAGAACAGCGCTATATTCTGCTTCATCTCAGGTGTCTGGGCTCCTGTACTGGAATAGTACCCAGAACACCGCTATATTCTGCTTCATCTCAGGTGTCTGGGCTCCTGTACTGGAATAGTACCCAGAACAGCGCTATATTCTGCTTCATCTCAGGTGTCTGGGCTCCTGTACTGGAATAGTACCCAGAACAGCGCTATATTCTGCTTCATCTCAGGTGTCTGGGCTCCTGTACTGGAATAGTACCCAGAACACCGCTATATTCTGCTTCATCTCAGGTGTCTGGGCTCCTGTACTGGAATAGTACCCAGAACAGCGCTATATTCTGCTTCATCTCAGGTGTCTGGGCTCCTGTACTGGAATAGTACCCAGAACACCGCTATATTCTGCTTCATCTCAGGTGTCTGGGCTCCTGTACTGGAATAGTACCCAGAACACCGCTATATTCCACCAGCTGATGCAAGTCTGCTTCATCTCAGGTGTCTGGGCTCCTGTACTGGAATAGTACCCAGAACACCGCTATATTCCACCAGCTGATGCAAGTCTGCTTCATCTCAGGTGTCTGGGCTCCTGTACTGGAATAGTACCCAGAACACCGCTATATTCCACCAGCTGATGCAAGTCTGCTTCATCTCAGGTGTCTGGGCTCCTGTACTGGAATAGTACCCAGAACACCGCTATATTCCACCAGCTGATGCAAGTCTGCTTCATCTCAGGTGTCTGGGCTCCTGTACTGGAATAGTACCCAGAACAGCGCTATATTCCACCAGCTGATGCAAGTGGTAGAGCTCACTGCATCTTTAGTACACTAGCTGGTTTTTGAAATCAGCAAGTTACACTAGGTTAGTGATGACATCAGGGTTAGTTAGTACACTACATAAGTCAGTAAGTACACTAGGTTAGTTAGTAAGTACACTAGGTTAGTTAGTAAGTACACTAGATTAGTTTGTACACTACGTGAGTCCACTAAGTTAATAAGTACACTGGTTAGTTAGTACACTAGGTTAGGTAGCACACTAGGTTAGTGAGTACACTAGCTAGGCTCCTGAGAGCTGTCAGGTGTCAGTGAGATACTGATTGGATGGAACGAGGAGGGTTCAAAATGGGGGGAACCAAATGACATGCAACACAATGTAACAGTGAGCAGCACTTCACTGCAACAAACACTTCATCAAAACAGAAACGGTCTAGAAGGTTATCTGTCTGGATGAAACATACTTTTAATAATTATACAGTATATCCATACATATATAATTATAACAAACAACGGTCAGTGGTGGTAACTATATTAATCTATTATACAAAATAATATCTTAGTCATTGTCTAGGTGTTAAAATCTATCTGAATAATAATCAACCTGCAACAGTGACACCAAAAAGCAGACTCACACTAAAAATGGAAAAATGAAACTGTAAAACAACATAACTGAGTGGTATTCGCAGTGTGGCCTTTGAAGTGAAGTGTATTCAAGGTTTTTAAGTGATATGATCCTCTTTAAGGCTAGGACAGTGTGTTATGGAGTTAAGCTAAGTTTAGCTGGGCTAGGCTAGTGTTTTAGGGACCCTGGCTATGCTAAGCTAGGTCAGACAAATGTGTTCAGGGCCCTGGCTATGCCAAAGGATCCTATGCTATGCTAAGGGGGTCCTATGATTTTTTATTTTATTTTTTATTTTAGTCATTTAGCAGACGCTCTTATCCAGAGCGACTTACAGTAAGTACAGGGACATTCTCCCCGAGGCATGTAGGGTGAAGTGGCTTGCCCAAGGACACAACGTCATTTGACACAGCCGGGAATCGAACTGGCAACCTTCCGATTACTAGCCCGACTCCCTCACCGCTCGGCCATCTGACTCCCTATGATAGGTCCTATGTTGTGTCCTATGTTCTGGTATTCTATGCTATGCTAAGGGGTCCTATGCTATACGATGGTAATGGTGCCTGTGCTAGGGTGATGCATCAGCCTACCTAGCTCCATGCGGTGAGAGGAGGGCAGCTCCTGGGTGACGGAGGAGAAGTAGGAGAACAGCCCCTGGTAGGCCAACAGCAGGCTGGCACACAGGCTGTGGTGCAGGCTGAAGGCATGCTGCAGACACTGGTCTGACACCAGGAACGTATGACCCTGGAGAGGAGGGAGGGGGAGAAGGGAGGAGGAGAGGAGGGAAGGGGAGGGAGAGGAGGGAGGAGAAGGAGAGGAGGGAAGGGGAGAGGAGGGATGAAGAGAGGAGGGAGGGGGGAAGGGAGGAGGGAGGGAGTGGGGGTAGGGGAGGAGAGCACAGAGATATGATGGAAAGGTCAGACTATAAAGAATGGATTAGACCCATCATGTATCAGATTGTTACGACTGCATTTGTCCTTGGCTGGGCAACAAAGGTCAGTGTTGGAGGAGCCTTTACTGAGCAGTGTGCCGGTCCAGACACGAGGATGCTCCTCCCTGCAACTCAGATGAACATGAATCCTGTACACACACCATGACACTGCAGTACAGAGATGTGGAAAGGCCATCCTTAAAGAGGAACTACACACCCCAGCCTTGGCCCGCTCGCAGAGTGATGTGTGAACACAGCCAGTTACCATCCACAGCCCTCCCTGTGATGCACCGTGATGAGGCCTCTCGTTCCAGAAGTCACTCATTTGTTCCATCTTTCAACCACTAGAGGCCGAAATACCTGAAATCTACCACCAAATGAATAAACAAAACATGCTGGTCAGAATCCAGGTCAGGATTGATGTGTGGCCATGCGTGAATCAGCCACAGGGGTTTACAAGAGCTTTGGGTGTTTAGCTGCTCTTCAAAGATACTGCTCAACTAAAAGGCTCTGTAACTGCTGAGGTGCTACGCTGGTCTGGGATGAAGCTGGGATGAAGCTGGGATGAAGTTGGGATGAGGCTGGGATGAAGCTGGGATGATGCTGGGATGAAGCTGGGATGATGCTACGATGATGCCGGGATGAGGCTGGGATGATGCTGGGATGATGCTGGGATGATGCTGGGATGAAGCTGGGATGAGGCTGGGATGATGCTGCAATGATGCTGGGATGAGGCTGGGATGATACTGGGATGATGCTGGGATGAAGCTGGGATGAGGCTGGGATGATGCTGCAATGATGCTGGGATGATACTGGGATGAAGCTGGGATGATGCTGGGATGAAGCTGGGATTATACTGGGATGAAGCTGGGATGAGGCTGGGATGATGCTGCAATGATGCTGGGATGAGGCTGGGATGAGGCTGGGATGATGCTGGGATGAAGCTGGGATGATACTGGGATGATGCTGGGATGAAGCTGGGATGAGGCTGGGATGATGCTGCAATGATGCTGAGATGAGGCTGGGATGAGGCTGGGATGATGCTGGGATGATACTGGGATGATGCTGGGATGATGCTGAGTCCACGAGGGACTCATCCTCTGCACTGACACTCTGCACACTCACCATTAGAACACAGGAAGCACTGAGCAGGAAAGAGACCCCAGTAGAGTAAAACTATTTTTTTATTCTAATTAAAATAATTAAGAGACAGACAGACTACTGGGCTCTGTGACTCCTCGATTCGGCCGGCTGCACTTTATTATCTCCACTCTCTTCGCAGCGACTTCCTCCTTCACAATCAAAGTCCCCTTTTTCTAATACTACCTGCCTAACATTACAACAGCCACCACAATAATGGGCATCACACCTTTAAATAACCTGAAAGATGCATTCACGGTTTACCAGCTCAAACAAAAGAAGAAATCCTGTGCACAATGCACTGCCCGAGATTAGTCTATTTATTATATTTAGTCCACAGATGTAAAGGGAACAAAACATATTATAAAGTATCTGGTTAATTGTAGTAGAGAGGCCACCTTCTTTATTTATCAAATGCAACTTTCCGTTTTACACATCATGCGCTACTGCTCTTGCGTAACCCACCATCTACACTTGGAGCTGGAGTCTCAATGTTACTGTAGGCTAATAACCAACACAAAACCACAATAGACACTCTCAACCGTATGATAACACTGTATATTATACAATGCCTGTCTTGTAGGGATGTGCATCTCCCTCACTGAGGACGATGTGATACACATCTCAATGTACTGCCAACGATCCGATACATTAAAGATACATGAAAGCAACTACGATACGATTCACCCCTATTGCGATGCAGTGCAATTCGGCACGATGCGATTCAACGAGATGCGATGCGAAAGAATATGATGCTATGCAATTTAATATGGTACATAATGATTTGTTTCTTTGTCAGACAGCAAATCATAAATTAACTAAAAAAGTGAACGTTTTACTTCACATAGGCTATTAAACAAAGTCTCTGACAAAAGATGAAATTAAATCTGAGGGAGTCAGATGGCTGAGCGGTGAGGGAGTCGGGCTAGGAATCTGAAGGTTGCCAGTTCGATTCCCAGCCGTGCAAAATGACGTTGTGTCGTGGGCAAGGCACTTCACCCTACTTGGTACTTGTCCCTGTACTTACTGTAAGTCGCTCTGGATAAGAGCGTCTGCTAAATGACTAAATGTAATGTAAATCAGGCCTGGACCTTGCCTTAAACCCTTCTTTACCTGTTGTATGTGTTCTTTGAGTGTAAAACAAGGGTAAACTATTCCTGGCAGTCACAAGCTGCTGTAAAGACTCTCATAACACCTCACACACTAAATTGAACTCATACGTCCTACTTTAAGGTTTTTCTCAATGACTCTGCTATCTCTCATCTTACTTGTCGTACACAACAGGGATTTGTTTCTCTGAGAATAGCTTCCTATTCTTGCTAGGGGTACCGGTGGAGCTAGCCAATGACTGTAGCCATAGCTGAATCCGAGGGGGAGGCAGACGTCTCCACACAAATACCATGTAGCCTCTTCAGGTGACTACCTAAATTAGCCGTGCTGCCTGTGTACTTTATAGCAGCATGACATATCTTGCCGATTGCATGGGTCTTGTCAAATTGCCCATCTTTCTTGTAAAATCCGAAGTGTTGCCAAACCTGGGATTTATTGCAATTCGTAGGAACTTGTAACTCTTCCTCCGCCGTGAAAACACTCGCCCGAACACGCCTCCAACTCGCGCAAAACTTGGCCGAGAGACTTGACGAGAAGCGGCCACTGACAGCAGTGGAGATGAGAGCGCAACATCAAGTAAGCCTATATAATATCCTAACTAATTACACTTGGCTCTCATTTTTGCAATAGCCTTCTTGGTCCGTGTCCTGACAATAAATGAAGAACGTTACATGTTTTTATCCAGGATAACTGGATCTAATTAGACCATTGACAGTTTATGATGTCTCTGTGTGTTTATACTTTTTACTGGGGACAACAAAGCGATCAGTCAGCTGACTGTAAAATGTTGATAATGTTGGGCTACTATAGACCAACTGCAGTCTAACCTGCAACGTTCATTTTCCGACCTTGCCTTTAGCTCCGTGCAAGAAGCGCAATCTAGCAATTATTACAGTGTCAGGAACGACTCCCTGTCTGAAGACTCGGGGGTCATTTGACCAATGAGGAGGGAAAACGGCTTGGTGCTTCTAGTGTTAATCAGCCTGAGACAGAGGGAAGGAGGAGGGAAGGAGAAGAGAGGACAGAGAGGAAGATGAGAGATGAGGGAAGAGAGAAAGAGAGAGAGAGGAAGATGGGAGAGGAGGGGAGAGAGAAAGAGAGAGAGAGAGAAAGATGGGAGAGGAGAGAAGAGATGGGAGGGAGAGAGAGATAGATAAGAGAGAGGAAAAGGGGAGAGGAGAGCTCCTGTTCAGCCTGTCTGCGTCTGCTACACTGAGGCCTACTTAACTAGCTTCAGCTAGACCTTGAAACTTCCTCCCAGGCCAGTCGTTAGATGTGGATTGATCTTTTGGAGGTACTCCATCATTCCAAATGTGCTAGGCAAGACTAATCAAGCACGTCGATGCACTAAAAAAGCACAAAAACACATTTCCGAAAATAAGATTTGAAAACAGCCTTTCTCCCCTGGATGGTGTGTGTGTCTGAAGGTTGTCTTACATCAGGGGACACCTGCTTGACGTAGCTGGAGCCAAAAACCACATTCTCCAGAGGAGGAATGACCGAGTCTTTACTCTGGGCTGGAGCGCTGCGGTTCAGCCAGGTGCTCTTCACTGGCCGTGGGAAACTACACACACGCACACACACACACGCAAGAGACACACACAGAGAGACACAGTCGTATTAAGCTAGCATTTGTGAATTGGTCTGGCAATGTCAGGCTAGGTGAATTTAGCTCACCTAGCCCCTTCTGTGTATCTCTTTAGATAAAAGTGTCAGCTAAATAAGTACTATTATATCCCACTAGTATTATATGTCATTTCCTGCGCTTTTATATCCTATTTTGTCCATGTCAATGGACAATTTGTTAATTTCCTGTCCTGTCCACTACATCATGTCCTTGTCCTGTGCAGTACATTACATCCTGTCCTGTGCGCTAGGTGACTTCCTGTCAGGTGCTCTGACCTGATGAGGGGCTGGTGCAGGGCCACCAGGGATGCGTGTATCGCCATGGAGATGACGGACAGGTGGAAGTAGTCGAACATGACGTTGATGTGCTGGTGGATGCCTCGCTGGAGGCTGAAGTGGAGACGCAGTGTCCTGCTGCTGATGCTCTGGAGGGAGCTGGGCTCCTCTGGCCTGGGGAGGGAGGGGGGGGTAAGGAGACAGGGGTAGGGACAGGGGGGGAGGGGGGGTAAGGAGACAGGGGTAGGGACAGGGGGGGAGGGGGGTAAGGAGACAAGGGTAAGGAGACAGGGGTAGGGACAGGGGGGTAAGGAGACAGGGGTAGGGACAGGGGGGGAGGGGGGAAGAACGAAGATCAGAGAAGGAGAGGGGAGCCAACATCTCTCTAACAGCCTGGATCCCTTCATGATGTATGAGCCTTATTACAGACTAGTGTCACGATACCAACATTTGGACATCGATGCTGATAGCAAGTGTAGTGTCGCGTTACTCGACACTGAAACGATACTCATGATTTATTTTGAAATGGAGTAACCTACTGTAAATTACAGTAGGTTACACTGGACGCATTAGCTGTGTTTCAGACTCTGAAAACGGCAACACGAGAATTAGCGTAGGCTACATCTGACTAACGATTGAGCAATAAAACCTCTGGGGGAAAAACATTCTATACCTTAAAGCCTGTATTTGATTGCAAATGAACTAACATGCAACAATAAATATACCTAATGCTGATGGACAATACTATGAGCTAACACACGCAATGGTATTTAATCAAATACAGCTCAACCTAGCAACAGTGGAAAACGTCATGGTTTCATACACTCGCGCAAAAGGGGAAACAGGGGAACTGAACACTCCGAACACTGGCCGCATGTAGCAGAGCAAAGGCGTGACATCACACGCAGGTCCGCTTTTCTTGAAGACACACTAGCCTGCAGCTTTCAATAGCGCAGAGGTTCAACTGCCTGTTCCAGCGCATAAAAGTAGTTCTTTTTTAATGCCAGTATGGTACCGTTCCTAAAAAGCCAGTACCACGGTACGGTACCAAAACCGGTATGCCGTGCAACACTAAAACAGACACCAGTGCAGGTAGACAGGGCCTGTTCCTATCCACAGAGAGAACATCCTGGAGAGAGTGCGTCTGGGACACCTACGAGTAGTCTCCATCTGTGAAGTAAAGCTCCAGGCACAGCTGGAAGTCCATATCATTTAGAGACTCCTCCACCTGAGACATGAACACACACACAAACTCCATTAACCTCCACAACAGACCAGTAATCTCAACTGGAGAAAAACATTTGCGAGGGAATAAAATGTGTGTTTGTGTGGGTGTGTGTGTGTGTGTGTGTATGTGTGTGTGTGTGTGTGTGTGTGGGAAAGCAAGCTTAAAGCGATTCGCCTCAGCAAAACTGATTCCACTCGACCACATGATCACATGACCATGGAAACTATCGTACCACTTCCTGCTTTACCTTCTTCTCGTCCAGTAGCATCATGACTTTAAAGACCAGGACGTCGTTGACCACCACTTCCTCATTCTTGTACAGGATCTGAAACGTCTTGCTGCTGATGACGTCTTCCTGGACGGTGGCAGGAAAAGCCAGGTCAGAGCCTGGAGGGGAGAGGAGGGGGGAGGAAAGGGGAGCAGAGGAGAGGGGGGAGGGGAGAGGAGAGGAAAGGAGAGCAGAGGAGAGGGGGGAGGGGAGAGAGGGGGGAGGAAAGGAGAGCAGGGGAGAGGGGGGAGGGGAGAGGAGGGGGGAGGAAAGGGGAGCAGAGGAGAGGGGGGGAGGGGAGAGGAGAGCAGAGGAGAGGGGGGAGGGAGAGGAGGGGGGAGGAAAGGGGAGCAGAGGAGAGGGGGGGAGGGGAGAGGAGAGGAGAGCAGAGGAGAGGGGGAGGGGAGAGAGGGGGGAGGAAAGGGGAGCAGAGGAGAGGGGGGAGGGGAGAGGAGAGCAGAGGAGAGGGGGGAGGGGAGAGAGGGGAGAGGAAAGGGGAGCAGAGGAGAGGGGGGGAGGGGAGAGGAGAGCAGAGGAGAGGGGGGAGGGGAGAGAGGGGGGAGGAAAGGGGAGCAGAGGAGAGGGGGGGAGGGGAGAGGAGAGGAAAGGAGAGCAGAGGAGAGGGGGGAGGGGAGAGAGGGGGGAGGAAAGGAGAGCAGAGGAGAGGGGGGAGGGGAGAGGAGAGGAAAGGAGAGCAGAGGAGAGGGGGGGAGGGGAGAGGAAAGGGGAGCAGAGGAGAGGGGGGGAGGGGAGAGAGGGGGGAGGAAAGGGGAGCAGAGGAGAGGGGGGAGGGGAGAGGAGAGGAAAGGAGAGCAGAGGAGAGGGGGGAGGGGAGAGAGGGGGGAGGAAAGGAGAGCAGAGGAGAGGGGGGAGGGGAGAGGAGAGGAAAGGAGAGCAGAGGAGAGGGGGGAGGGGAGAGGAAAGGGGAGCAGAGGAGAGGGGAGAGGAGAGCAGAGGAGAGGGGGAGGGGAGAGAGGAAAGGAGAGCAGAGGAGAGGGGGGAGGGGAGAGGAGAGGAAAGCAGAGGAGAGGGGGGAGGGGAGAGGAGGGGGGAGGAAAGGAGAGCAGAGGAAAGGGGGGAGGGGAGAGGAGGGGGGAGGAAAGGAGAGCAGAGGAGAGGGGGGAGGGGAGAGGAAAGGAGAGCAGAGGCAAGGGGGGAGAGGAGAGAAGAAAGGATAGCAGAGGAGAGGAGAGGGGGTAGAGAAGAGAACACAGTGTTAAACATCTACCCAACAGCATTCTTCTCACTGTACCACATGGAAACTGCTCTACAAACTGCTAACCCTAACCGCCCTACAAACTGCTAACCCTAACCGCTCTACAAAACCATTTATGCTTCTGACTTCTGCCTGGTCCGACTTCCTCTGCCTTCACTGAGACCTAAGTCCTTCTCAATCACAGGGTGCTGTCTCTGGAAGAGGGGAGCCCTCACTGAACTCAATCACAGGGTGCTGTCTCTGGAGGAGGGGAGCCCTCACTGAACTCAATCACAGGGTGCTGTCTCTGGAAGAGGGGAGCCCTCACTGAACTCAATCACAGGGTGCTGTCTCTGGAGGAGGGGAGCCCTCACTGAACTCAATCACAGGGTGCTGTCTCTGGAGGAGGGGAGCCCTCACTGCTCACTGAACATTGCTTTAAAAAAAAGTTAAGTTGGACTTTAGGGTTGTAGGTCATAGTGTGCTGGACATACGGAACTTGGGATTTTACGGCTCTGCGCTCCAAGCCTGGGAAGAGCTAAGCCTGGGAAGAGCTCAGCTCGGCCCCAGGTGAAGGACCAGGACTAGGCCCGTCAGATCCGCTCTGTGTTATCCGACCCAGAACAACACTGGAGACTTCCCAAGCTGACCGCCTGTATCTTCAGTGACTGGTTCTTTTGTTACGCCTGGCACATACAGAAAGGGCTTGGGGCCAGGCACAGACCCTGGCACTGGGCATCCCAGGGCAGGGACGAGCTAAGAGGCGCTGGCAAGGGAGGAGAGGCGAGTGGAAACAAAGCTAGTGTTGTGAGGAGTAGCTCAACCAGGCCATGTCCACCTCCTGCCAAATGAACTAAATCGGCTTTGCTGCAGACATACTTGCCATTCCTTTATAGTGTTGGTTCAGGATGGGGTCGAGCGCAGCTCTGAGAGGGCCGTGGACACGAGGGATGGAGGACGGATGGAGAGAAGGACGGAATGTTCGGAATACTGCGTTAGCAGCGCAGCATGAGTGCAACATTCTAGAATAAACCTAATCAGCTGGTAACATTTAGGATTCTAAATAACATTGTTCTGCCTCCTGAAACATGCAGATTGTCTAGCAGCCAGTGTGCTGGGGACTGGCTGACTGGGACAGCAGATAACCAGGGGCTTGGAGCTCATCTCACAGGGTTTGACCGCAGAGCTGATGTAGGACTGCAGAGGTGATGTAGGACTGTAGAGGAGGAGATGTAGGACTGCAGAGCTGATGTAGGACTGTAGAGGAGATGTAGGACTGTAGAGGTGATGTAGGACTGCAGAGCTGATGTAGGACTGTAGAGGAGATGTAGGACTGCAGAGGTGATGTAGGACTGTAGAGGTGATGTAGGACTGTAGAGGTGATGTAGGACTGCAGAGGTGATGTAGGACTGTAGAGGAGATGTAGGACTGTAGAGGTGATGTAGGACTGCAGAGGTGATGTAGGACTGTAGAGGTGATGTAGGACTGTAGAGGAGATGTAGGACTGTAGAGGTGATGTAGGACTGCAGAGCTGATGTAGGACTGCAGAGGTGATCTAGGACTGCAGAGGTGATGTAGGACTGCAGAGCTGATGTAGGACTGCAGAGGTGATGTAGGACTGTAGAGGGGATGAAGGGTTATGACCATGAGGTCACCATCACTGACCTGCGGGGTGCAGCAGGCTGGCCTCCACCTTGTGTGGCACGCGTGGGGGAACCTTCATACTGGCACGCAGTTGGTAGAACCTGGGGGACACAGAACACTCAGAACAGAACTCTGAAGCGAACATAGAACCCTGAGGGGAACATAGAACCCTGGGAGGAACGTGGAACTCTGGGGCAACATGGAACACTCATCAGTGAAGAAAGGAAGGAAGGGGGAAAGAGAGAGATAGAAAGACAGAAAAAGAAATAAAGAATACAGTTGTTTGACCTTGTTTGTAGAAAACATGTAGGTGACAGCTTGGTTAACTCAATACCAGCTTAGGAAATCAACCCTCAGTCAGAGACGAGAAACAAGACCTTCTAAACACTAGCTCACCTGAGCTGCTCGATCACTGATGCCAGTACACAGCCAACATGGAGCCAACAGACCTGAGGTCTGGCTAAGGCCAGGAGAGTAGGGGCCAGGAGAGTAGAGGCCAGGAGAATAGAGGCCAGGAGACTAGAGGCCAGGAGAGTAGAGGCCAGGAGACTAGAGGCCAGGAGACTAGAGGCCAGGAGAGTAGAGGCCAGGAGACTAGAGGCCAGGAGAGTAGAGGCCAGGAGAGTAGAGGCCAAGAGAGTAGAGGCTAGGAGAGTAGATTATGGGAGACTAGAGGCCAGGAGACTAGAGGCCAGGAGACTAGAGGCCAGGAGAGTAGAGGCTAGGAGACTAGAGGCCAGGAGAGCATAGCTGATCTATATGACTGGTTTCTGGAAGAACTAAGTTCACACTGAATCCTGCTCAGACAGCAGGTGAGGGAAACATCCATGAGTGGAATACGATATAACGGTTACATAAATGTTTTGCAGCAGCACTAATCAAGTGTCAAGTGTTCAACGGTAGTACTCAAGTGCTAGCTCCTGCTACCTCCACTTTAGTAGAAACAGAGCTGCTCGCTACTACACTTGCACTGTTAGCATCTGCTAGCTCCTCTTTAGTAGAGACAGGGCTGCTACACCAGCACTGTTAGCACCTCTTTAGCAGAGACAGGGCTGCTACACCAGCACTGTTAGCACCTCTTTAGTAGAGACAGGGCTGCTACACCAGCACTGTTAGCACCTGTTAGCACCTCTTTAGCAGAGACAGGGCTGCTACACCAGCACTGTTAGCACCTCTTTAGTAGAGACAGGGCTGCTACACCAGCACTGTTAGCACCTCTTTAGTAGAGACAGGGCTGCTACCAGCACTGTTAGCACCTGTTAGCACCTCTTTAGTAGAGACAGGGCTGCTACACCAGCACTGTTAGCACCTCTTTAGTAGAGACAGGGCTGCTACATCAGCACTGTTAGCACCTCTTTAGTAGAGACAGGGCTGCTACACCAGCACTGTTAGCACCTCTTTAGTAGAGACAGGGCTGCTACATCAGCACTGTTAGCACCTGTTAGCACCTCTTTAGTAGAGACAGGGCTGCTACACCAGCACTGTTAGCACCTCTTTAGTAGAGACAGGGCTGCTACATCAGCACTGTTAGCACCTGTTAGCACCTCTTTAGTAGAGACAGGGATGCTACACCAGCACTGTTAGCACCTGTTAGCACCTCTTTAGTAGCGACAGGGCTGCTACACCAGCACTGTTAGCACCTCTTCAGTAGAGACAGGGCTGCTACAATCCACATAGCACCTGTTAGCACCTCTTTAGTAGAGACAGGGCTGCTACATCCAGCACTGTTAGCACCTCTTTAGTAGCGACAGGGCTGCTACACCAGCACTGTTAGCACCTCTTTAGTAGAGACAGGGCTGCTACACCAGCACTGTTAGCACCTCTTTAGTAGAGACAGGGCTGCTACATAGCACTGTTAGCACCTGTTAGCACCTCTTTAGTAGAGACAGGGCTGCTACACCAGCACTGTTAGCACCTCTTTAGTAGAGACAGGGCTGCTACATCAGCACTGTTAGCACCTGTTAGCACCTCTTTAGTAGAGACAGGGATGCTACACCAGCACTGTTAGCACCTGTTAGCACCTCTTTAGTAGAGACAGGGCTGCTACACCAGCACTGTTAGCACCTCTTTAGTAGAGACAGGGCTGCTACACCAGCACTGTTAGCACCTCTTTAGTAGAGACAGGGCTGCTACACCAGCACTGTTAGCACCTCTTTAGTAGAGACAGGGCTGCTACACCAGCACTGTTAGCACCTGTTAGCACCTCTTTAGTAGAGACAGGGCTGCTACACCAGCACTGTTACCACCTCTTTAGTAGAGACAGGGCTGCTACATCAGCACTGGTTAGCACCTGTTAGCACCTCTTTAGTAGAGACAGGGCTGCTACACCAGCACTGTTAGCACCTCTTTAGTAGAGACAGGGCTGCTACACCAGCACTGTTAGCACCTCTTTAGTAGAGACAGGGCTGCTACACCAGCACTGTTAGCACCTGTTAGCACCTCTTTAGTAGAGACAGGGCTGCTACATCAGCACTGTTAGCACCTCTTTAGTAGAGACAGGGCTGCTACACCAGCACTGTTAGCACCTGTTAGCACCTCTTTAGTAGAGACAGGGCTGCTACATCAGCACTGTTAGCACCTCTTTAGCAGAGACAGGGCTGCTACACCAGCACTGTTAGCACCTCTTTAGTAGAGACAGGGATGCTACACCAGCACTGTTAGCACCTCTTTAGTAGAGACAGGGCTGCTACATCAGCACTGTTAGCACCTCTTTAGTAGAGACAGGGCTGCTACATCAGCACTGTTAGCACCTGTTAGCACCTCTTTAGTAGAGACAGGGATGCTACACCAGCACTGTTAGCACCTGTTAGCACCTCTTTAGTAGCGACAGGGCTGCTACACCAGCACTGTTAGCACCTGTTAGCACCTCTTTAGTAGAGACAGGGCTGCTACATCAGCACTGTTAGCACCTGTTAGCACCTCTTTAGTAGAGACAGGGCTGCTACATCAGCACTGTTAGCACCTGTTAGCACCTCTTTAGTAGAGACAAGGGCTGCTACACCAGCACTGTTAGCACCTGTTAGCTCCTCTTTAGTAGGACAGGGCTGCTACACCAGCACTGTTAGCACCTCTTTAGTAGAGACAGGGCTGCTACACCAGCACTGTTAGCACCTGTTAGCACCTCTTTAGTAGAGACAGGGCTGCTACATCAGCACTGTTAGCACCTGTTAGCACCTCTTTAGTAGAGACAGGGCTGCTACACCAGCACTGTTAGCACCTCTTTAGTAGAGACAGGGCTGCTACACCAGCACTGTTAGCACCTGTTAGCTCCTCTTTAGTAGGACAGGGCTGCTACACCAGCACTGTTAGCACCTGTTAGCATCTATTTAGTAGAGACAGGGCTGCTACACCTGCACTGTTCTAAACAAGCTCCCTGCTATACAAGCGCCCTGGCAAGGTGCTGTTGGAATGACAGTCGTTCCAGCTCCTTGGCTAGCCGGAGTGTGGCAGGGAACCTCCTGTGCCTGCTGCAGTTGAGGCTGTCCAGATGTTCCGGTGTGTTCCAGAATGTTCCAAAATGTGTTTGGACTGGGTTGAGGGTCTGCCAGGGTGCTGTTTGAACAGTGTGAACCGTGTCACATCCTCTTCCCCCTCCTCATCCCCTCCTCCCTCTCTCCATTCTCCTCCTCCTCCACCCCCTCCCTGACCTTCCTCTCTGCAGCGTGGTTCTGAGCCAGGAGCTGAGAGGGCCGAGTCCGAGCCTGGTTCCATCCCCCAGACTGTGTGTTTCCAACACAAGGAAAGCCCTAAGACCACAGCAGCCTAGCCTGGGATGGCTGTTCTCTGGAGGGAGCAGGGCTATTAATACCTGATCATTCTCAGAGAACCGTAGAGAGGTGCTTCTCTGGGGCCCGGCAGGGAAACAGAGACACAATACCGGGTCTCGTGAAAGCCGGGAACACAATACGGGGCCTGGAATGCCACCGCCGCAAAAGGAAGCTGAGAGAAGGCCCTGTAGCTGGAAACATGCTTCCTGTTTGACACAGCTGTGTACACCCAGACACACACTACAGGGGAGAACTGGGACAATGAAACACTGTTTCTAACTGGGATTTCCCACTCTTTCTCTGTAGCCTACTGTACGTCCCAATAGCTTTTGGGCATCTCAAATCGCTCCCAAGGTGCTGTCCGGGGAGCAAGCACCTCTGGGAGATGATCAGAACCTTCAGCCATGCTGGCGGGTCTGCCCTGCTGCAGAGCGCTCCCTCTGAACGCCTCCGTTTACACAGGCCAGGGGAGGGCCAGGGGAGGGCCAGGGGCCAGGGGAGGGCCAGGGGAGGGTCAGGGCCAGGGCAGGGGAGGGCCAGGGCCAGGGGAGGGCCAGGGGAGGGCCAGGGGCCAGGGCCAGGGGAGGGCCAGGGGCCAGGGGAGGGCCAGGGGCCAGGGGAGGGCCAGGGCCAGGGGAGGGCCAGGGGCCAGGGAGGGCCAGGGGAGGGCCAGGGCCAGGGGAGGGCCAGGGCAGGGAGGGCCAGGGCCAGGGGAGGGCCAGGGCCAGGGGAGGGCCAGGGGAGGGCCAGGGCCAGGGAGGGCCAGGGGCCAGGGCCAGGGGAGGGCCAGGGCCCAGGGGAGGGCCAGGGCCCAGGGGAGGGCCAGGGGCCCAGGGGAGGGCCAGGGGCCAGGGGAGGGCCAGGGGCCAGGGAGGCAGGGGCCAGGGGAGGGCCAGGGGCCAGGGAGGCCAGGGGCCAGGGCAGGGCCAGGGGAGGGCCAGGAGGACCAGGGAGGCCAGGGGCCAGAGGAGGGCCAGGGCCAGGGCCAGGGGAGGGCCAGGAGCTAGAGGCCAGGGGAGGGCCAGGGCTAGAGGCCAGGGGAGGGCCAGGGCCAGGAGAGGACCAGGGCCGGGGGCGGGGCGGGCCAGGGGAGGGCAAAATCCTCCCAATCAATACAGTTGTAACCACCGGCCTGAGATCGCATTACTACAGACGAGGGCTTGGCTTTGTGGATCAAATGTAACACCATCAGCTACCACAAACCACAGGGTAAATGCATAGCTAGCCATCAAACAACAAGCAGCATGCCTGTACCTAACCAGGACTAGACCAACCCTAGACCAGACAATGGATATTATATAATGGCTGCCTCTCTGGGAATGGTTGTCAAGTTCTGTGTTACAGTATTCAAAGTGAAGTCCACTGGAAAAGCCGGTTTTTCCACCTAGGACCTGTTCAGCTTTTGCCAGCCTTGAACTTCATCACCTCAGTGTGTGTGTTTGTGTGTGCGCATTACATATCTCATATTGCATCGTCATATTCCTCTGGATGTTTGTTTTATAATTAATGACAGTTAGATTATCTGGTAAGGGATGAAAATATTATGAGAATAGAGAGAGAGAAAAGAGTGTGAGAGAGAGAGAGAGAGAGAGAGAGAGAGAGAGAGAGAGAGAGATGATTATACTCTGAGGAAGCAGAATGGCTGGGGTGTGGATGTCAGCGAACCCTGAATAATACATGAGACTCGTTTTAGTTATTTTTCAACATGTCGGGTGTGTGAGTCATGTAATATTCTAGCTCTACAAACAAATGTAACTGGAAATGGTAACTCCATGGGATCCTTCCTAGCTTGGATCAGCTATAGTTCCTCTTCATATTAATTCAAAAGAATACACATTTTATTAAAGAAAAGATAAAGAAATAAAGCTAATGCTATTTTGACAAGAATGTCCAAGAATGACAGTATAGCTGAGTCGCTGATTGAGACTCAGGTTAGCTGCCGGCTTCCTTCAGAAAGCATCTCTCTGGAAAGGTGTGTCTGCTGTGAGTGCAGGGACGTGATCAGAAGGTGTGTCTGCTGTGAGCGCAGGGACGTGATCAGAAGGTGTGTCTGCTGTGAGCGCAGGGACGTGATCAGATGGTGTGACTGCTGTGAGTGCAGGGACGTGATCAGAAGGTGTGTCTGCTGTGAGCGCAGGGACGTGATCAGAAGGTGTGTCTGCTGTGAGCGCAGGGATGTGATCAGAAGGTGTGTCTGCCTGTGAGCGCAGGGATGTGATCAGAAGGTGTGTCTGCTGTGAGCGCAGGGATGTGATCAGATGGTGTGTCTGCTGTGAGCGCAGGGACGTGATCAGAAGGTGTGTCTGCTGTGAGCGCAGGGACGTGATCAGAAGGTGTGTCTGCTGTGAGCGCAGGGACGTGATCAGAAGGTGTGTCTGCTGTGAGCGCAGGGACGTGATCAGAAGGTGTGTCTGCTGTGAGCGCAGGGACGTGATCAGATGTTGTGACTGCTGTGAGTGCAGGGACGTGATCAGAAGGTGTGTCTGCTGTGAGCGCAGGGACGTGATCAGAAGGGTGTGTCTGCTGTGAGCGCAGGGATGTGATCAGAAGGTGTGTCTGCTGTGAGCGCAGGGATGTGATCAGAAGGTGTGTCTGCTGTGAGCGCAGGGACGTGATCAGAATGGTGTGTCTGCTGTGAGCGCAGGGACGTGATCAGAAGGTGTGTCTGCTGTGAGCGCAGGGACGTGATCAGAAGGTGTGTCTGCTGTGAGCGCAGGGACGTGATCAGAAGGTGTGTCTGCTGTGAGCGCAGGGACGTGATCAGAAGGTGTGTCTGCTGTGAGCGCAGGGACGTGATCAGATGGTGTGACTGCTGTGAGTGCAGGGACGTGATCAGAAGGTGTGTCTGCTGTGAGCGCAGGGACGTGATCAGAAGGTGTGTCTGCTGTGAGCGCAGGGATGTGATCAGAAGGTGTGTCTGCTGTGAGCGCAGGGACGTGATCAGAATGGTGTGTCTGCTGTGAGCGCAGGGACGTGATCAGAAGGTGTGTCTGCTGTGAGCGCAGGGACGTGATCAGAAGGTGTGTCTGCTGTGAGTGCAGGGACGTGATCAGAAGGTGTGTCTGCTGTGAGCGCAGGGACGTGATCAGAAGGTGTGTCTGCTGTGAGTGCAGGGACGTGATCAGAAGGTGTGTCTGCTGTGAGCGCAGGGACGTGATAGGGTATTGGATTCCTGCTCCCCCAGAACCCCCCCACAGAGCTGCCACTGAAGTCAGCATGGGGGCTTCCTCTCTACACCTGAACACCAGGGTCTGGCTGGGATCACACACAGACATATAGACGGGTGGGCGGATAGACAGGCAGGCAGGAGACAGACAGGCGACAGACAGGCGACAGACAGGCAGGAGACAGACAGGCAGGCAGACACAACTACTTGTCTGAGAGAGAGAGAGAGAGAGAGAGAGAGAGAGAGAGAGAGAGAGAGAGAGAGAGAGAGAGAGAGACAACGTCTAGACTTTAATTTCATCAAAAACGTCCAGCTGTCAGCTCTTAACTGTGCATGAGTGCAGTCCTGTACAGCCAGTCCCTGAAAGCTGTCAGCACACTGCATCAGTATGTCTCATCTACAGCAGCAAGCTGTCCCCGAGCACCCAGAACAGTACTGTCATGCCCATGTCCCCGAGCACCTCTCGGTGTGTCCCCTCACCCTCTCTGGAACAGCTGTCCTCACCCTCTCTGGAACAGCTGTCCTCACACCCTCTGGAACAGCTGTCCTCACCCTCTCTGGAACAGCTGTCCTCACCCTCTCTGGAACAGCTGTCCTCACACCCTCTGGAACAGCTGTCCTCACCCTCTCTGGAACAGCTGTCCTCACCCTCTCTGGAACAGCTGTCCTCACACCCTCTGGAACAGCTGTCCTCACCCTCTCTGGAACAGCTGTCCTCACCCTCTCTGGAACAGCTGTCCTCACCCTCTCTGGAACAGCTGTCCTCACCCTCTCTGGAACAGCTGTCCTCACCCTCTCTGGAACAGCTGTCCTCACCCTCTCTGGAACAGCTGTCCTCACCCTCTCTGGAACAGCTGTCCTCACCCTCTCTGGAACAGCTGTCCTCACCCCCTCTAAAACAGCTCTACTCACCCTCTCTGGAACAGGTCCACAGTTGTAGAACTTGTGGAGTTCCACGGAGAACTCCACCGTGGCCTGGACCTCACTCATCTTGTTCTTCACCAGCGGGAAGCCCTTACATCATCTGACACACCTGCGAGAGAACACAGAGGAACACACAAACACGCACACACACACACACACAGAAGCACACACATAAGAGCACACACACACAAGACCAAAACATTAGTCACCTGCCTGGCCTCCAGAGGGCTTGCCAGAGTAGAACTCAATTAAGGGCTCACCCTTGAGACACAAAGCTCTTCTCACACTGGACAACACTGAGGCAGTTAGGCCCGCACACACCACACAGCCAGCAACACACAGCTAGCCATTAGCCTAGCCTAGCCTAGCGCAGGGACTCTCACTTACAAGCAGTGGCACTGTAGTCCTGAAACCAGCAAGGCTAAGCCCTCGCCTAGCCTCGCCTCGCCTAGGCTAACCTAGCCTCGCTCGCCTGGCTCTGTGCCTCTTGCCTGTTTGTATGAAGGCTCGGCAGCTCAAACTGAGAAGCACAAGTGTTCTGCTGCTTGTTCTACAAATAACACAACTCTGCTAACAGGCTGGCAGGCAGGTCAGCCAAACTTAGAGAGAAAGAGTATAGGCTATGAATCACTCCACTGAAATAGGCCTGAAATACAATATCCACTATTGGACAATGTTATATTACATATATTAGTTATATTTGTAGCCTGTCACATATACAACTATATACATAACTACTACATATAAATACAAACTACTACTATATATATATATATATATATAAGGATGGCAAGACCTATATAGGGATCTCCATCCTCATGAAATATGTCTAGCTCTTAACTTGCAGTGAGACTTGAGTGGGTGAATATGATCTCTAAACTCGCTGTGCGTCCGCCACAGATTCTGAGAAGTAAAGCTGAACAGGAACTGGCGTCGCAAATCAACCAGAAGTCCCTCAATTACTAATGTGAGGGATGAATAAATGATCCCCCCCCAACAGGGAGGTGGCAGTGTGATTCTGGCAAGAACCACAGAGAAGGAACACAATCTGGCAATGACAAGACAAGTCTGCCTGGAGAGCAGCACAAACCAGGAGCACAATCTGGCACTGAGAGGACAGCTCTGTGTGTGGCAGGTTAACAACAGGATGGCTCTGTCTTCCTTCCCACACGCTCTCTCCCTCTCTCCCTCCCTCCCTCTCCCCCTCTCCATCCCTCTCTCTCCCCCCCCTTCTCTCTCTCTCTCTCTCTCTCCCCCTCTCCATCCCTCTCTCCCCCCCCTTCTCTCTCTCTCTCTCCCCCTCCCCATCCCTCTCTCCCCCCCCCCTCTCTCTTCCTCTCCCTCTCCCCCCCCCCTCTCTCTCTCACTCTCTCTCTCTCTCCCCTCTCTCTCCCCCCCCTTCTCTCTCTCTCTCTCTCTCTCTCTCTCTCTCCCCCTCTCCATCCCTCTCTCCCCCCCCTTCTCTCTCTCTCTCTCCCCCCCCCTTCTCTCTCTCTCTCTCTCCCCCTCCCCATCCCTCTCTCCCCCTCCCCATCTCTTCCTCTCCCCCCCCTCTCTCTCTCACTCCCTCTCCCTCTCCTCTCCCTCCCTCCTCCCTCCCTCCCTCCCTCTCCCTCCCTCCCTCCCTCCCTCCCTCTCCCTCCCCCTCTCTCCCTCCCCCCCCTCTCTCCCTCCCCCCCTCTCTCCCTCCCCCTCTCTCTTGTTGAGCAGGGAAGACAGGGTGGGTTGTATCCACCTACTGTGTTGTTTACCAAACACAGGATGCAGGGCAGGGCAACAGGGTTACTGTATTCACAAAAGGCCCTTGAAGTGAAGCCTCCGGGCTATATTCTCTCTCTCCCTCCTCCTCGTCTTCCTTCTTTACACACTCTCGTTATCTCTCCCCCCATCGCTCCCTCCTTTACTATCTCTGACTTGCTTTCTTTTCCGTTTGATTTGAAGCTAGAGGAGAGCAGCAGAGGAGACGGAGTTGGCCTCCAGCCGGTCTCACGAAGAAACAGCTCCACCAGAGGGACCCTCCACCCTCGTTTCATCACCCTCTCCTTTGCTCTCGTCTTCCTTCTGAATTCCTGCTCGCAGCAGCGAGGAGCTCCACCAGGCATGACATAACAGGCCCCCCATCTTGCGCAAGTACCCGAGCCAACGAAGACTCAAGTAAATTATTGAGTGAAAGAACGTGGGAAAATGTGCACGGGTCATAAACTGAAACCTCCCGGCTAAAAGACTGTTTATAAGCACCTGGCTGACGATCACTGTACATTACAGCTAAAGTCACTACAACAGCTCTGTGTGTCTGTACAGTACATCACTACAACAGCTCTGTGTGGCTGTCCAGTACATCACTACAACAGCTCTGTGTGTCTGTACAGTACATCACTACAACAGCTCTGTGTGGCTGTACAGTACATCTCTACAACAGCTCTGTGTGGCTGTACAGTACATCACTACAACAGCTCTGTGTGGCTGTACAGTACATCACTACAACAGCTCTGTGTGGCTGTACAGTACATCTCTACAACAGGAGTGTCTGTACAGTACATCACTACAACAGGAGTGTGTCTGTACAGTACATCTCTACAACAGGAGTGTGTCTGTACAGTACATCACTACAACAGGAGTGTCTGTACAGTACATCTCTACAACAGGAGTGTGTCTGTACAGTACATCACTACAACAGGAGTGTGGCTGTACAGTACATCTCTACAACAGGAGTGTGTCTGTACAGGACATCAGTACAGCAGCTCTGCGTCTGTACAGCTGCTCCTGATAGCTGCAGACCTCACAGCTGCTCCTGATAGCTGCAGACCTCACAGCTGCTCCCTGTGGAGGAGTCGCACCGGGAGGAACCTGGAGAGGAGGAGGTGTGAGGCCCACCTGGGGAAGCTCGTTAGCCGCTTCCTGCGGTCCACGTCCGCCATGGCTGAGCGTCACAAACTGACGCCACACTTCTGTTGTTTCTACACAAAGGCTGTGCGCTCAGCAAGGTTATCGACGGAAAGATTACAGATACAGCACCATAAGTCACTCATAACAATATGGTTTTTGCAGCCGATTTTAAATAAAGAAATGACAGGGGCGGTGGTTAGATCTGCAGTCAAATGCTGTAACCACGGAGCTACGCCCGCCCCCATTACATAGCCCTGTTTCAACATGTCTCCCCCTTAGCGGGCCTGTGCTGGCTCAGCACCGGGCAGCTAGCATCAGCCTGTCCTGCTAGTCAGCGTACAGCTGTGATCAGAGGAGACCCCTCTCTGCCGTCACCCTCCCCGGGCTACGCTCCCTTCTCTGCTACATGAATAATTCACCTACCATATCTCCCTCCTCTATAAAGCCCATCGCCTTCTCCAGCTCTCTGCCATCTCCCACTCAGCTGTACCTGGCGGCAGAGCCAATTACAGCCTCTTTATCAACCTGCTTGTTTGCTCTCGAAACTAACTTTCCTCTGTCTGTGTGCACACGCTTTTTACGCACACCTCCATGTTGACTGCAGCATAGTTACTGATGACAGTAGCAGTATTTCAAGAGTAATTGAGGACAATAATAAGCTGATGGATGGACGAATCGCAACAGAGATGTGGATATTTCAAGTCTCTGAGATACCGATACGGTGACTGATAACCGCCAAAGATGAGCCTCTACTGAAAGGTTAATCACTTACTTGACTTCTGACAATTCGAGGGTCGTTATTTCCGCTCGATATTCACAAGATCATCGCTGCAGGTTGACATCTCCGGTGGGCATCTCTAGAATGAGTCACCACACAACTATCAGTGGGGTTGAGTACTAAAAACACAAGACCTGGCTGAGACTGGATATCCTAATTCCAGTCGTGGATGAGTAAACAGCATAAAACGATTCAGATTGACTGCCACCTTTTCATTTATTGTATTCGAAAGTTCAGCGGCGGAGGTCAGACCGAAGTCATCAAGGTGATATGATAGAGAGGTGAGCTTTGTGGAAAGTGCAAACGACACTCCTCAACTGAGACCCTGTTGATCACGCAGTAAAGCTAGCCTGTCCGCCTGCCACCCACACGTTCTCTCTCTCCATTTGACTTAGCCACATAGCAAGCCAGCTAGGACTAAAATGACAGCTAAAATAACAGTTACTCTAAAACGACACATTCATAAGCACAACTGGTGTAGCTGTGGCTTTTTTGGCTAAGTTTAGCCATATAGCACATTAGCAATGTATGTTGAATCTCGCTGATCTAATGTTACGACCACTGCTGGTGTGGGGGAAACCATGAAACCAGATGAACGGTCTATTCATATCATAACCAACTACAAAACCATGATTTCACGACAAGAGCAACGAATGCTCGCTTGTAGGCATGGGACTAAGCGCACTTACGCTAGCTATCCAACCATCTAGACTGGACTTGTGCAATGATTTCTCTTTCTAGGCTAGTCTGGCTACTGACGCTAGCTAACTCGCTACCATATTCCCAGCTAGCTGACAGTAATGAACATTACCATACCTTAACAAGTGATATATTTCGTCTTCTTTTTTGTATCAGACTTTTTGCGATGCCTCCCCAGCTAAGCTTTAATTGGCAGGGAGTTAATTGGGAGTTCGACCAACGTTGCTGTGCTATCTGTCTGGCTTGTTTTCCCCCTTCTCGCCACGGCAGCTGTCAGGGTTCGACTGACGCGCGGCTCGTTCTCAAACAACCTGGCTGCGCACCTATGCGCATATTCCATGCAGTTGCAGAATGTTTTCACACTGTCAAAAACAAGGGATGAATAGATGAGCCTAAAATATAATTGCCAAGCGAGGAGGTTAAATGGAGGGTGTGAGGGTGTGAGTGTGTGTGTGTGCGTGTGTGTGTGTGTGTGTGTGTGTGGGGGGGGGGGGGGGTGCGTGCGTGCGTGCGTGTGTGTGTGTGGGGGGTGGGGTGGGGGGGGGTGTAGACGCGCGTACACAAAATATAAAAGGTAAAATAAAATGGTCTAGCTCCTAAATTAAGTTTAGTAAGCGCACATTGGTAACTTGGTCTAGATTTCACACATACACTGCAATGATAAAATAATATATTAACTAATCAAAGAACGCATGAAACAGGACCGCAATACTTTCCAGGTTGATTTATTTTCTCTTTTTTTTGCACAGAATGTTTCGTTAAGTAGGCTACTGACCCTGATATGCTTGCTGATATGATTATAATGTTGTCTCCCAAATAAACTGAAAACCTGTACTCGCCCTTGTTTTCGACACGTCCCTCCTTAATCAGAATCAGAATGAGTTTTAATCGCAAGTAGTTTACACAACAAGTAATTTACATTGGCATACAGTAAACATATAAGAATCTTTAAAAAAAAAGTGTGTGCACCCCTTAAATATAAAATTAAGACATTGAAAAAAAAAAACTAACCCTAACTTTGTAAACAGGCCGATCTCTGGAAGACTAATGGCTGTCTAACACATCAAACAAATATTTTGTTATAGGATTGCCTAGTACATAAACACATGCAGTACAATAATCTTTGTTGAGGTTGTCAATATTGGCATGCCACCAGTGTAAACTGTAGATTACATTACGCAAGTATGTAAAGTAACGAGGTGGTAAGAATTGTTTTGCAAGAAATGCTGGTAAGTGGTAAGGAGTGTGTATACTTTTACAAGATAACATGTAAATAAGTGTTGTTGTTCACCAGTGGTGGTTAAGAAGTCAGGTGGCTGAGCGGTTAGGGAATCGGGCTAGTAATCTGAAGGTTGCCTGTTCGATTCCTGGCCGTGCAAAATGACGTTGTGTCCTTGGGCAAGGCACTTCACCCTACTTGCCTCAGGGGGAATGTCCCTGTACTTACTGTAAGTCACTCTGGATAAGAGCGTCTGCTAAATGACTCAATGTAAATGTAACAAGTGTGTGTCCATTAGAGAGGTGTAGACTGTATATCTCTGGACACCAAATGTCTCACAACAAGGACGTTACAAAAATCAGAATCAGAATGGGTTTTATTCGCCATGAAAGTTTGCACAGACAAGGAATTTGCTTTGGCAGGAAGGTGCAAACATTAAACTTATAGGAATCAAACATGTTAATATGAGGACTAACTATACTAAGGGTACATAACTAGCAATACAAATACAAATGGTACAAGATTGTATTATGCAGTGCAAAAAGCAGTGTGTTTTAGGGGCATTGAGTCATGAAGTCAGTCTGAACCCTTGGCCTTGTTGAAGAGGCCAACAGCAGAAGGGAAGAAATTGTTTTTGTGGCGTGTGGTATTGGTCCTGATGGACCGAAGCCTTCTGCCGGAGGGGAGTGACTGAAACAGGGAGTGACCAGGGTGGGAGGAGTCGCCCACAATCTTCCTCGCTTGCCTCAGGGTCCTCGAGGTGTGCAGGTTCTCGAGGGCAGGCAGATTGCAGCCAATCACCTTCTCAGCAGTGCGGATGATACGCTGCAGTCTGCTCTTGTCCTTGGCAGTGGCAGCAGCGTACTAGACGGTGATGGAGGAGGTGAGGATGGACTCAATGATGGCTGTGTAGAAGTGCACCATCATTGTCTTTGGCAGGTTGAATTTCTTCAGCTGCCGTAGGAAGTACATCCTCTGTTGTGCTTTCTTGGTGAGGGAGCTGATGTTCAGTTCCCACTTGAGGTCCTGGGAGAGGATGGTGCCCAGGAAGCGGAAGGACTCCACAGTGTTGACTGGGGAGTCGCACAGGGTGATGGGGGTGAATGGGGCTGGATTCTTCCTGAAGTCCACAACCATCTCCACTGTCTTAAGAGCATTGAACTCTAGGTTGTTCTGGCTCCACCAGGTCACCAGGTTGGCCGCTTCCACCTATAATCAGACTTGTCTCCACCAGAGATGAGCCCAATGAGGCTGGTGTCGTCCGCAAACTTCAGGAGTTTGACGGACGGATGACTAGAGGTGCAAAATGAACTCTCAATGTGAGACTTCCCATGTGAGGTTCTAGAATAAACTGGACACCCTGGACTAACCCTACCAGGCCCCCACCAGGCCCCCACCAGGGCCCCACCAGGGCCCCCCACCAGCCCCCCCCTCACCAGACCCCTACCAGGCCCCCACCAGGCCCCCACCAGGGCCCCCCACCAGCCCCCCCCTCACCAGACCCCTACCAGGCCCCCACCAGACCCTCACCAGACCCCCACCAGGCCCCACTAGACCCCCACTAGGCCCCCACCAGACCCCCCACTAGGCCCCCACCAGACCCCCACCAGGCCCCCCCACCAGCCCCCCCAACCAGACCCAATAGTTTAAACTATTGGGTCTGCCCAGAGCCACTCTGGATCTGCCATAACCAATCGCTAGTGTTCGCCTTAGCCAACTCCTTCACCACTAACGGAGATAGCTGGAAAATCAAACGAACCCCGTGGGGATCAAAGATTGATCTTGCTCTGGCTTTAACTTCTGGATATTCGGCAGCGTTGCCACAATGGACCGAATGGCTTCGCTCGGATCTTTATCCGCCGCCATTACGGAACTACAACTCAAACTAGCGCATGACATCAACGTCATCGTTCTCAGCCACTCCCTCTATTCGCTGATTGGACCGGTAAAAAGTTTACAGGAGACATCTGACCAATATATCTCAAGCCCAGACGCAATACAGAAGCAAAATGAAAATTGAGCAGAAGTACGTAGGAGGGAAGAGCCAGGCTAACATTGCCCCCCCCACCACCAACTATTCCCTGCTATATTAGCTCATGAGAACATGGACCGTCAAGGCCATTTCTAGGAGCCCTATCTAAAGCCTAAACAAAAGCTATCTACCATGCACTGTCCTCTTTCTGCAAAGGCTATGTCGATTATTATCCCCTGACGTTTCTCGTGAGAGTAAAACTCCCCATATTGTGATACTATTTAACTGCCCTTCATTTCTGTATTCATTGTCCAGTCTTTTGAGATGCTCAACTCGAGTGTATCAGACACCTGCACCTTATAGATCTGTAATAAATACGTTGATTTGGTCTTGAACTTGTACTTTGTGATTCACTTCATTGACTTGGTTCGTTCACAGCAATTGGCTACTCTCTAATACGTCTTCAACCCCCACCAGCCTCCCCTACCAGCCCCCCCCACCAGCCTCCCCTACCAGCCCCCCCCTCCAGCCACCCCTCACCAGCCCCCTACCAGTGCCCCTCCAACCCTCCACCAGACCCCCAGCGTCCCCCACCAGCCCCCACTCCAGGCCCCCACCAGTGTCCCTTCCAGATCCCCACCAAGCCCCCCCCCCAGCAGGCCCCCCCACCCCCCAGCAGGCCCCACCCCCCAGCAGGCCCCCCCCCACCCCCCAGCAGGCCCCCCCCCACCCCCCAGCAGGCCCCCCCAGCCCCCAGCAGGCCCCCCCCCAACCCCCCAGCAGGCCCCCCCCCACCCCCCAGCAGGCCCCCCCAGCCCCCAGCAGGCCCCCCCCCAACCCCCCAGCAGGCCCCCCCAGACCCCCAGCAGGCCCCCCCAGCAGGCCCCCCCCCCACCCCCAGCAGGCCCCCCCACCCCCAGCAGGCCCCCCCAGCAGGCCCCCCCAGACCCCCAGCAGGCCCCCCCAGCCCCCAGCAGGCCCCCCCCCAACCCCCCAGCATGCCCCCCCAGACCCCCAGCAGGCCCCCCCAGCCCCCAGCAGGCCCCCCCAGCCCCCAGCAGGCCCCCCCAGACCCCCAGCAGGCAGGGTTATGAGCCGTCCTCCTTAGACTCAGCTCCAGTGTTGACCAGGCTCGCTGGAGGACTCATCTAGTGAATGTTCTGCTGCTTAACCACCTCAGGAAACATCAGACTGCAAGTAGTTACACTTATCTAAACAACTTCAAGCAACTTCATGGGTGGACTTCAATGGTAAAAATCCTCTTTTGAGATCTATGTCTGGATAAAAATTTGAACAAGTTTATGTCTGTATGTTACTCTCTATTGAATCTGTTAACAGATTTAAATATTGTGTTTTTCAAATCAAATTTTTGTCATAGGTCATATATATGTACAGAGTTGATCATCTATGTCCCTGTATTGTTTCCCACTGATTGTGAAATACTTATTCAAACTGGCATATCTTCCTGAGACCCAGTACTTCATTTATGTTCCCTGTGATGGACACTGGTTTTGGAACCTTTGAAACCATCTTTCCTTTTGTATTTATGGATTTTGTCCAGTTGAGAGGATATCCTGAGCTTCTTAATGATGTATATTTGAAAGTCAAGATTAGCCTTGTAATTCTAGTTATTTCATAAAGTTATAGATGCAGAACTACAACAAAAAAGACAAATATGTTGTGCTTTTCCTTCAAGCATGTTTATTAGCCAGTCCCACACGTATGTTATGTGAAAAAAAGAAAATGATTGTGTTCTCAGGAGGATGCATATCTGGTGTTCTAGGGTGGCTCTTCTCTGCTCTCTGTGTTATGTGTTCCCACAATGCATCTGCACCGGCCTGCACTCTCAAAGTACGTATACGTCCATGGACAGGCAAACCTATCGACACTGCATGGATCAGACTGCACAGTTAGAACCAAACCAACCGTCACTTTCTACATCCCTCACTAAGCACGTGTTGTCTAATACTTTATCTGACTGTGAGTCAATACCGTTTTAAGTGTCACGGATCATTGAGAGAGTTCATTGGAGCGCATAGGCCTACTGTGTAATGGAGGTGGAGAAAGCATCATACTTTAATGTAATAACGGATCTGCACACATTTTAACAACAAGACTCCATCCGGTTGGCCCCCAGCTGTGCACATAAACGAGCGCGCGGAAAAGGCTCGAGCGAGGGTGTAAAGGATTAACAGGAAGCGACAAACAATCTGGGGCAATATTTATTTAGCGTGCTCCAGCTTTTCAAACATTACAAGAGTTTTATGACGTTAGACACACCATTATAGGCACGCCCAACTTGTACCTGTAAACACACACACACACACACACACACGCACACACACTCACACACATTTGCCAATTAAACATATGATTTGTCAGTGGTCACTTTACTTCTGCAGTTGTGTCTTACTTCTCCGGGATGGGCGTTCAGTCGGAACAGGCAGTGTGTCCACAGGTCAACATCGGGGAAGATCGTTTCCCAGGTTGTTACACATTCAGATTGCACACGCCGTAGAATCACACACGCGCGTCACTTGACTGTCTCAGTGACACAGTTTTCTGCCAACAGGATTTTACATCATGTCCCAGTTTCACATCGCTGAGTTAGCAAGACGAGGAACCGTTAAAAAGGTCGCAGGATCAACCCCTACACGTGCTGCGTACAAGATGGGCCCAAATTTCAACTTCAGAATCAACACCAGGTAAACTGGGCTGCTGTCCAACAACGTCGTCTCGCGTTAGATAGTTGAAGACTGCCGCCTGGTGGATATAGTGCGCTATTATCCCTGTCCATGGTGCTGAACGGGGACTTTCAAGGGTCTTGTGCAGGCGTTGGGGACATTATGACTCATACATAGCTCTGATTTAAATACTTTTCACTAGATATTGACTGATGGGAGCGGAAGTATTCACTGATGATGCATCTCTCTTGTTTCAGATCGGCTTACCCTCTTGGACTCCCGGAAGAGTTTGCTTTTGTGACAGTTTTACGCATGGACGGCAGTACTGTACAGAAGAACTGGAACATTTGGCAAATGCAAGATTTAAACGGCGACGAACAACTGTCTGTGGGGCTTAATGGACTGGCACAATCTCTCGAATTCACCTTTATAGCACTTGACAAACAAAAACAATCTGTCGTTTTTTCTTTCCTTCCGCTCCTCTTTAACTCTCGGTGGCACGAGATCGTACTGAGTGTCAGTAGGCGTCTCGTGACCCTCTTTGTGGACTGTGTTAAGATCGAGTCTCAAAACATCCCGACTCGTGAGAAAGTCAATCTGGATGGCTACACTCTGTTAGGAAAACTAAAGGATAACCCTGTCATAGCGGTACCGGTAAGCATACGGTTGGCGTAATGGGCGCACACTGTCCACTGTACATGCTTTACACAGCTGTTTGCTCACTATCCCAAAGGCATTCACCATCACCAGCCTAGTAAAGACGTGGCCCGCTCCGCACAGCCAATTCCTGCGAATATGTGGGATTTGTAACACCGGTGTTCTAGTCCAGAGCATGACCCGCGAGCGGCTTCCAGTGGGAGCGCGGTGGAGGCCCACATTAGTGTCGAATCTGAAACATTCACACGCGTTATCTGACCCCCAGTGCACATTACGCATATGTAAAAACATAAAAATGTAATTCTGTCTATCCGGTGAAATAATCTAGTCCCAGATTACACTCCGGATAGCCATACGGAAATGTGTACAATTATATCAATTATATTAAATGTACATGGATGGATCAGACCGATGAACATTAATGAGCACCGATGATGTATGATTTGATAATACAATTGTTTCATCGCCTTTATTTAGTTTGAACTGCAGTCCATGCTTGTTCGCTGTGACGCGAGACGCCCAGAGAGAGCCTGTCACGAGCACCCTGCAAACACGGCGGTAAGGTCACAAAACACAAGCTCAACTCCCATGTGGTCAACCGAAAGTTGTTATGGGCCAACGCAAACCGTAACTAATTGTACAATTATGGTTAAATTCCGCTGTTTAAAATCCCCGCTGTTCTCTCCCATTTGACTCATCCCCTCCAAAACCCCTCCCCGCGTTCCCAGTCCCGGATCCCTCCAATCACTCGCCCGTAACTCAACAGGTCATGAATAAACATGAGTCTGTGATGGCTATGGTACCTTTGGCTGTTCAGTTAGTTGAAACGGATTCAGTTGGGTTGCTTTATCTGTGTCCACTAACCCAACGAATCCCAGTAAAAAGGACTAATTTTGTACCTTAACTGCCATTGGGGAGGCCATGGCTCGCGCAACGGGTTTTCGCGGGCCGCTTTTGGTGCTTTTGTTGCAGTTAGTCCTCATCTGCTCTGCACAAGTAAGTTCCTTTCTCTGATCTTTCCTTGCAGACGGACGAGGCAGAAGTGCAGGTGAGCTTTATCCAGTTTACGTTATCATGGATACTGAAGATGAACGTCGTTATCAGTGGCGATGCAGCTGCCTCAATATATGCGATATTCTCCTTTCCGAGAGTTGCTGTGCGCACCGGAGCATAAACACATCTAACAATAGACAAGAGCGCCGTTGTTTGCAGGTGGTAACATTGTTTTAACTCTGTGTTCCCAGAGGAACGGACCCGCAGGTGTCCCTGGAATTAATGGTGTTGATGTAAGTCATCTTCGAGCATGCGACATTACGATATTAGTAGGAGAAATTATGTTCTTTAGCTTAAACTATTCTGAAATGTAGCCCCTACTTAACCCCGTTTCATATGTTTGTCAAATTGGTTTTAGGGCGAAAGAGGAAACGATGGAGAGGAAGGCCCAGCTGTAACTATACATTGAGATTTCCCACCAGTTTTATTATCCGCAGTCATTTAGTTTACATTTTCTATGTTAAATTCGTGGTTATATCCGTTTTTGTCTAGGGTCCCGATGGAGACGCAGGTAAACTGGGTTCAGCGGGATTACCGGGAATACCGGGAGAGGATGTGAGTATCATGGGTCTCACAGTAGTCCTGCAACTTTTTTATCATAATAAACTATTGTCATTACTGCTAAGTGAACCGCAGGCCCGTACCACAAGTCATGTCCGTTTACAACTGGGTGTTTATCTCTCAAAAGTCTACCTTCAACCTTCAGTCATGTTCTTGCTCATCACAACTTCAATTGGGTTTTAAAACGTCCGCTCTGCAAAAGGCAGGCGCCAAGTGTACAAGAATGCAGGGAATGTGTCAATGTGAGCAGAAGAGGAGGAATTCCAGGGTTTCCTGTGGAACACAAAGACCCTTTGTTCTGTCAGGAGAACCTGGGTCTGAAGGTCATTAATGTAGGTTCCACCTGAATAGTTGCAGGGTTAGCAAAACATACTGAGAGATGATACTCTACATGCAGGGTTAGGTCAACTGTGACCAGAAATTTAATGAAGGATGATAGTCACAGTGACCAGTAATGAAGGATGATAGTCACATGACCAGTAATGAAGGATGATAGTCACAGTAACACCATGAAGGACGATAGTTACAGTGACCAGTAATGAAGGATGATAGTTACAGTGACCAGTAATGAAGGATGATAGTCACATGACCAGTAATGAAGGATGATAGTCACATGACCAGTAATGAAGGATGATAGTCACAGTGACCAGTAATGAAGGATGATAGTCACAGTAACACCATGAAGGATGATAGTCACAGTGACCAGTAATGAAGGATGATAGTCACATGACCAGTAATGAAGGATGATAGTCACAGTAACACCATGAAGGATGATAGTTACAGTGACCAGTAATGAAGGATGATAGTTACAGTGACCAGTAATGAAGAATGATAGTCACATGACCAGTAATGAAGGATGATAGTCACATGACCAGTAATGAAGGATGATAGTCACAGTGACCAGTAATGAAGGATGATAGTCACAGTAACACCATGAAGGATGATAGTCACAGTGACCAGTAATGAAGGATGATAGTCACATGACCAGTAATGAAGGATGATAGTCACAGTGACCAGTAATGAAGGATGATAGTTACAGTGACCAGTAATGAAGGATGATAGTTACAGTGACCAGTAATGAAGGATGATAGTCACATGACCAGTAATGAAGGATGATAGTCACAGTGACCAGTAATGAAGGATGATAGTCACATGACCAGTAATGAAGGATGATAGTCACAGTGACCAGTAATGAAGGATGATAGTCACATGACCAGTAATGAAGGATGATAGTCACATGACCAGTAATGAAGGATGATAGTCACATGACCAGTAATGAAGGATGATAGTCACATGACCAGTAATGAAGGATGATAGTCACAGTGACCAGTAATGAAGGATGATAGTCATAGTGATCAGTAATGAAGGATGATAGTCACAGTGACCAGTAATGAAGGATGATAGTCATAGTGATCAGTAATGAAGGATGATAGTCACAGTGACCAGTAATGAAGGATGATAGTCATAGTGATCAGTAATGAAGGATGATAGTTACAGTGACCAGTAATGAAGGATGATAGTCATAGTGATCAGTAATGAAGGATGATAGTTACAGTAACACCATGAAGGATGATAGTCACATGACCAGTAATGAAGGATGATAGTCACATGACCAGTGATGAAGGATGATAGTCACAGTAACACCATGAAGGATGATAGTCACATGACCAGTAATGAAGGATGATAGTCACAGTGACCAGTAATGAAGGATGATAGTCACATGATCAGTAATGAAGGATCATAGTCACAGTGACCAGTAATGAAGGATGATAGTCACATGATCAGTAATGAAGGATGATAGTCACAGTGACCAGTAATGAAGGATGATAGTCACAGTGACCAGTAATGAAGGATGATAGTCACATGATCAGTAATGAAGGATGATAGTCACATGATCAGTAATGAAGGATGATAGTCACAGTGACCAGTAATGAAGGATGATAGTCATAGTGACCAGTCATGAAGGATGATAGTCATAGTGATCAGTAATGAAGGATGATAGTCACAGTAACACCATGAAGGATGATAGTCACATGACCAGTAATGAAGGATGATAGTCACATGATCAGTAATGAAGGATGATAGTCACAGTAACACCATGAAGGATGATAGTCACAGTAACACCATGAAGGATGATAGTCACATGACCAGTAAAGAAGGATGATGTTCTACATGTACAGGGTTAGCTAAGCACAGACCACCAAGATGATGCTGAGTATAATGTTTGGCAATAAGCAATATAAGTTTACATGGAAACAGACTGTTTCAGAGTTCCCAGATCAATGACAAATATATCTATTTGTATAATAATGTGCATAATGCATATGTCTGATCTGGCACCATGGCTGCTGAAGTCACTTAGTATTTGTAGTAGATTTGACTCAGTATGGGATGTGACTGGTTTACTCATGATAGAAAAACCTACTGATTCTGCGTTGCTTAGGATAGAATTGTCTACCAAACGACTGAAATGTGAATGTAATATGATTGGTCTGTTTTGACGATCTGTGGTATGTGTGTGACTCTCTGGGGTCGTCCTGCTGAATGTGTGAGGGCCTGTGGTTCTCCCCTGTGTGGAGCGGGGGGATCTTAAAGGCAGCAGGAACAGTGGAGGTAGTGTTGCTGCGGTTGGTATCTCCTGGAGACAATCCTCATCCTGGTGAGGAATGGTGTCTGTGAAGGAGGTTTGTTTGAATGAGGCTCCAGGAATGTAGCTCTCCCATTGGTGAACTGTCTGAGGCCCTGACCCTAGTGTGTGCGTGTGTGTGTGTGTGTGTGGGTAACCTTTCTGTCTGTCTGTACCTTGACGAAATGTTTCTCACCATTGATTGGAATTAGCTAAAGACATATGGTTAAATATGATGCAGCACAGTCATTGGAAATATAGAAGTCTAAATTGAAAGCTTTAGATGGACGTTTTGCTGAGAAAAACTTAACCCAGGGTACAGACCGTGTAGTACTCTGTCCTCCCGTATATCTGTCCTGCTGTGTGTCTGTCCTCCTGTGTGTCTGTCCTCCTGTGTGTCTGTCCTGCTGTGTGTCTGTCCTGCTGTGTGTCTGTCCTGCTGTGTGTCTGTCCTCCTGTGTGTCTGTCCTCCTGTGTGTCTGTCCTGCTGTGTGTCTGTCCTCCTGTGTGTCTGTCCTCCTGTGTGTCTGTCCTGCTGTGTGTCTGTCCTGCTGTGTGTCTGTCCTGCTGTGTGTCTGTCCTCCTGTGTGTCTGTCCTCCTGTGTGTCTGTCCTGCTGTGTGTCTGTCCTCCTGTGTGTCTGTCCTCCTGTGTGTCTGTCCTCCTGTGTGTCTGTCCTCCTGTGTGTCTGTCCTGCTGTGTGTCTGTCCTGCTGTGTGTCTGTCCTGCTGTGTGTCTGTCCTGCTGTGTGTCTGTCCTCCTGTGTGTCTGTCCTGCTGTGTGTCTGTCCTCCTGTGTGTCTGTCCTCCTGTGTGTCTGTCCCCAGACCTAACCTGAAGCCCCAACTGACAGACTGGCACCAGGTTTCCTGCATCTTATTTTGGGAGGGGCATAGTCTAGTCCCACCCAATCAGAAGCATCCGTTCTCAGAGCCCTCCTTCTGTCTGTTCCGCCCCTCCGGGTTGTTATGAGACGCAGCTTAAATTATCACTAGACGTCTGATTTGAGATGATTCATGTTATTCTATGCAATATGTTTTTGGTTGCATATGGAGGGGTATCCCTGTATATCACTAACCTTGCAAAACAGCTGGATTCGCGAGATCATGACCAAGCGAGAATCCATCTTGCCAAGCTCCAAGTTATTTATTTGGACCAATCAGCATCCTCTGAGGAACGACTGGCAGCTGCGGACGTGGTTGAAGTTAGCCCGTGATACACGGTGATAGACAGATGGTTCATTCAATCACAAGTCGTTTTTGAAAGTGCCTGCCCATTTCCAAACAGTTTCCAAGGAAGACTTCACAAATGGACATGTGTTACAAACTTTGTTGAGTCATGTTAGTATATCACAGTGATATTTGACCTCTTGTCCTCTTCTCCCCTGCAGGGTTTGACTGGACCTATTGGAGATGAGGGACCAGATGGTCCTCTAGGACAGAAAGTGAGTGTCTTGTTAATACAACCACAGATCCCTCTCACCCTTTCCACCTCCCTCTCGTTCTCTCTCTCCCCCTCTGTCTCTCTCTTGCTTTCTCTCCCTCCCTCCCTCCCTCTCTCCCTCCCCCTCTCTCTCTCTCTCTCTCTCTTTCTCTCTCTCTCTCTCTCTCTCTCTCTTTCTCTCTCTCTCTCTCTCTCTCTCTCTCTCTCTCTCTCTCTCTCCCTCTCTCCCTCTGGCTCTCTGTCTCTCTCTCTCTCGTGCTTTCTCTCCCTCCCTCTATCTAACTCGCTCTCTCCTTCTCCCTCTGTCCTCCCTTCCTGCCCTTCTCCCTGAGCCTGCTCTAGGGCTGATCTCCACTTGGCTGGTTTAACAGAGGGAATAACAATGTGTAAAGCGATGCCTTGTGACAAATGGGCCTTAATCCTAGCAGGGCTCAGTGTACTGTAGCCTAATCCCCATGGGAGGCAGGCTCCTGCTCCAGGCCTCATCAGCACCACCGGGTCAAGTTCTGCCTGCGCTGGTCATGGGACACCTGTGGAATGTGAACTCTCACGCTCTCTCTCTTTTTGCTCTCTCTTCTCCTCTATCTCTTGCTCTCTTTCTGTCTCCCTTTCTGTCTCTTTCCCTCTCTCCCTATGTCTGTCTCTCTCCCTTTCTGTCTACCTGCCTATCTGCCCATCTGTCTGTCTGTCTGTCTGTCTGCCTCTCTATCCGCCCAGAGGCTAAAATGGAGGACAAGTGTGGAAACCTAATAAATACTCCAACCAGGCCTGGTTGTGTGTGATAAGCATTTTCCTGTTTGATTGAAATGTTTTGCATTGTTGTTGATGTTAAAAGCATGTTTAGGTGCTGAGGGGTACAATTAGCCTTTTGAGAGGAGCTGAGTTTGTAGTTCTTCCCTGGCTGTGTAGTTCTGCCCTGACTGTGTAGTTCTGCCCTGACTGTGTAGTTCTGCCCTGACTGTGTAGTTCTGCCTTGGCTGTGTAGTTCTGACAATCTGACGTTGTGTTTTGTTGTTTTCAGGGTGAACCTGGCAAACCTGGCCCCCGGGGGATGGCTGTAAGTAACTCTGCTCTCGCTGAGACAAGCCAACAGTCATTAGAAGCAGGATTACAACCTAAGTCTCACTGTGTCACATCAGATTAGCTTCAGGTGCATAAGCAGTTCTTTGGCCTCTTCCTGCTCCAAACTCCAGTTCTGGAAACCACTTCCAGAGGCTGAGTTAAAGCATTACATTTTGGACAAAGTGGAATTTACATGACATTTTTCTCCATAATGATCCAAAGTGGCGTAGGTGTTGTGCATTCAGAATACTATCTTGAAGCCCCTGGCTGAGGGGTGTCCAGGTTGTCTCTTGGTGTCTGTGCATCCATCCTGTGTTTCTGTTTCCCCCTCCTCCAGGGCGTTGGTTCTGACGGACCCCCTGTAAGTAACACATCTCCCCTCAGCGTGGTACCAAACGTTCACAGCTGTCAGAGTGAAGCGGAAAGTCGAAGCCAGACCTTCAGTGTTTGTCTGGCGCTGGGCCTGGGAGGCGCTGGGAGGCTAGGGTTGCTCAGATAGTCCGGCTCATCAATACTGAAAGTGCTTCACACACTGAAAAGTCAATACTATAGACATGCTGCATAAGTAAATACTGGCTAGCTAACTGTACAGTTACCCTTCTGTCCCTCACAAAAAGTAATGATTAAATCAAGTGTAACATAATGTAAGTTAAATATAATTCATTATATTTCAATCATTGTAATTAGTATCACTATTAGTGCTGTTATTGCTATTATTCATATTATAACAATGATTATTATCGTTGCTATTATTATCATCATTATGATTCTTATTATTATCAGTAGTTGAAGATGTTTGTGTCTGTAAACAGGGACCCCCAGGGCCTGGTGGACTTCCTGGAGAGCTAGGGAAAGTGGGCACTCAAGTAAGTACTGCCCTGAAGCAGTCTACCTGTCTGTCTGTCTGTCTAGCTGTCTGTCTGTCTGTCTGTCTGTGTGTACTGACCTACTGATGTGTTTCATAAACGTGACAAAGTACCTCTTAACTGATTAGAATTTTGAAACAAATAGTTACGCATGTAGATGTAGACCCTTGTTTACCTGATAATTTGTCTTATAATAATAATCCATATGATGACTGTGTCTATATGAGTGTAGCTCATGTCACTTGTGTGCCTCTCCCCAGGGTTCCATAGGAGTCAGAGGGCCCCAGGGACCTCGAGGACCTACCGGGGCCAGAGTACGTACCCTGAAACACCTCTGACAGTCTGCCTCACCTGGTCCTGGTCCTCTGACCTAGACACCAGGCTGAACCAGCCTGGAGCCAGTGTTCATGCGTGGGTGTGTCGAGGTTAAACACATGGTCTTCCATGAGCAGCCAACTGAGTGTCTCTGGTCTGTTTGTTTTCAGGGAGCAGCAGGGATGCAGGGAAGCTCTGAGCTGGTGAGACTGGCTTGACCTAACTTCCTGAGGACCGGTGTCTCTCTCTCTCTCTCTCTCTCTCTCTCTCTCTGTATATCTATCAATCTGTCTATCTGTCTATCTGTCTATCTGTCTGCCTGTCTGCCTGTCTGCCTGTCTGTATGTCGAGAGTGTCCCTGACTGTGTGTCTCTGCTGCTGTAGTGCCCCAACTCCTGCCCCCCTGGTACCCCTGGTCACCCCGGTCTCCCCGGCATGAAGGTAGGTGGTGGTGTTAGGCCTTTAGAGATAGAAAGAGTTGAAAATGCTGTTAGATATGTAGAGATGCTGTGAGAGATGCTGTTAGAGATGCTGTTAGAGATGCTGTTAGAGATGTAGAGATGCTGTTAGAGATGCTGTTAGAGATGTAGAGATGCTGTTAGAGATGCTGTTAGAGATGTAGAGATGCTGTTAGAGATGCTGTTAGAGATGTAGAGATGCTGTTAGAGATGTCAGAGATGCTGTTAGATATGTTGAGATGCTGTTAGATATGTAGAGATGCTGTAAGAGATGCTGTTGGAAATGTAGAGATGCTGTTAGAGATGCTTTTAGAGATTTAGAGATGCTGTTAGAGATTATGTTAGATATGTTGTTAGAGATTCTGCTGGAAATACTGTTCAAGATACTGTTAGAGATGTAAACATGGTACTAGAGATGTAAACATGCTTTTACATATGTAAACATGCTACTGGAGATGTAAACATGTCACTAAAGATGTAATAATGTAACTACAGATGTAAACATGTTTAGTAGAGATCTTACCATGCTACTAGAAATGTAAACATGCTACTAGACATGTAAACATGCTACTAGACATGTAAACATGTTACTACATATGTAAACATGTTACTACATATGTAAACATGCTACTAGATATGTAAACATGCTACTAGGGATGTAACAATGCCACAACGATGTAAACATATTTCTTCAGATGTAAACATGCTACTAGAGACGACAACATGCTATTAGAGATGTAAACGTGCTACTAGAAATGTAAACATGCTACTAGACATGTAAACATGTTACTACAGATGTAAACATGCCACTAGCAATGTTAAAGCTGCTGGTGCCTTGTGATTCCAGGGCCACAAAGGTGGGAAAGGAGATTCAGGAGAGCCGGGGAAACAAGGGCACAAGGTACAGCCGTCAGCCTCAGGCTGAGACGAGGACACAGTCTGGTTGAAGCTCCTTCTTAATTCACAGACAACCTATGTTTCATTCAGAAATCTCTTTCCTACACCACTTACACCCTGCACCCAGAACACTACAGGACAGGTTCAGTCTTAGCCAGTGTCCCCAATGAGCCCTGATGTTGTTGAACCCTTGATGTGCTTGTGTGTCGTTCCCAGGGCGAGGAGGGAGACCAGGGCAGCTTGGGGGAGCTCGGGTCACAAGGGCCCACGGTGAGGTCCTCTCATGCACCCTCAACTCTACACACAGCCTTTAGTTTGCAGTCGCCCTGGACAGCTCTCCTGGAAATACAGATTCCTTCGAATAAGAGCTCTCAACCAGGCTGATCTAACACCAACACACACGTGACGGGCTGCCTGGTGACTGTCGTCCTGCCGTATAGCCTCTGCGACCGCAAGACTGGCCGTCGGGGCTCATGTTGGTGTTGATGTCGTAGTTAATGTTGTTATTGATGTCCCAGTTGTTGTTGTTGTTTGTGTCCAGGGTCCCCAGGGTATCAGGGGGTCCACAGGGATGATGGGCTCCAAGGGAGAGATGGTAAGAGCCACAACACCTCCTCAGGTCCTATCTCAGCTTCAGCCACGGCAGTAGATACACCATGATCCTCCTGGCTGAACATCACACACTGACTGCTGTGGAAACCACAGAGACACACACACAGGTTTTCTCTCACGCTGTGTTGATTCCTCCTCCCTCGTCTCTGACAGGGGGCCAGGGGCCACGATGGAGATCCAGGCCCTCTGGGGGTCTCAGGGGCCACTGTGAGTATGTCCTCTATCTCTCTCACCTCTTTATCTCAGGGGCCACTGTGAGTATGTCCTCTATCCCTCTCACCTCTTTATCTCAGGGAGGAAATGATTTCAATAAAATATCATAGAGATACAGTGTAACACACATACTTTAACTTGGGATGGGAAACAGCTGTTGCAGTCAGTCTCTTTGGTCATTTATTTAGAAGTAGGGAACACAATTGTTGTGTCTGAACAGTTGTGTGGTTTTATAATCATTGTAATATTTCCAATACATTTAAACAAGTTGCTGTGTAACCTTGGTACTGTGTCACATGATAACAACATCAACACAGGCCTGGAATAGTCTCACAGTGGGCTTGAGTGTTTGACTCAATCTTAAATAATCCTCGTAATGAATCAGTGAATGAGGATAGTAACAGTGACTGATGTGATCCTGGCCTCATGTTGTGTTGCAGGGTGACCAAGGTCAGAGGGGTGTGATGGGGGAGTCCGGTCCTAAAGGAGACATGGTGAGTATCTGAAACCCACCCAGACCCTCTGCATGCTGGCAGGACCCCTGGGCTAGCTCACATGACCACATCAACAAACTGTGACGCTCTAAACGCCATCATTACCATACTGTGATGCTCTAACAAAGTAATTATCATACTGTGATTCTCTAGCTGTCATTATCATACTGTGATGCTCTAACAAGATATTTATCACACTGTGATGCTCTAACAGGGTAATTATCATACTGTGATTCTCTAACATGTCATTATCATACTGTGATTCTCTAACAAGATCATTATCATACTGTGATGCTCTAACAAGGTCATTATCATACTGTGATGCTCTAACAAGGTCATTATCATACTGTGATTCTCTAACAAGATCATTATCATACTGTGATGCTCTAACAAGGTCATTATCATACTGTGATGCTCTAACAAGATCATTATCCTACTGTGATGCTCTAAAAAGATCATAATCATACTGTGATTCTCTAACAAGATGATTATCATACTGTAATGCTCTAACAGGGTAATTATCACACTGATGCTCTAACAAGGTCATTATCATACTGTGATGCTCTAACAAGGTCATTATCATACTGTGATGCTCTAACAAGGTCATTATCATACTGTGATGCTCTAACAAGGTCATTATCATACTGTGATGCTCTAACGCTGTCCTGATGGTCTGGTCTAGGGGCCTCAAGGGTCACGTGGTATCACCGGCGTCCCAGGGCCCAAGGGAGCGGGGGTGAGTAGCGTGCAGCTCTCTTCATCACCAGCAGCTGGATGCACACATTCACATCCTCACTGTCAACCGCCGGCACTATTGAAGGGATCTGTTAAAGTTACATTTGACCTTTATATTGTTTAGCAGTCGCTTTTATCCAAAGCAACGTAGAAATAGTGCATATAGTTAGTACACCTGGTTATCTAGGACCAGAGGTATGGCGTTCCATCAGTAGTTCAGTGGTTAGAGTCCAGGAACGGCCTGTATTTTACGAGACACAACAAGAACATCCTCTCAGCTGCTGTAGGATCCCAGTCGTTTCCTTGTTAACCTGCTTGTGTTTCCAGGGCTTGCCGGGTGTGGATGGCCGTGAGGGTATCCCCGGGATGCCAGGAGCTAAGGTAGGACCACCACAACACCTCACCTCCTACCCCCTCCTTTCCCCCTCCCTCCCAGATCAGAGCTTCACAGGGAGGGAAGGACCAACAAACGTTTCATTTCCATAGATCCCAAACAGGTCCAAAGTTCTGGCTTGATTTCACTCGGTCAGGGTTTCCTAGGGAGTTCTGTTGGGTTGGTAGTGGGAGTTAACGCTGCTGATATGGGATGTCCTGGATGAGCGGGTGGGTTGAAGTGGATGAACGCAGGCCTCAGCTGCGGTTGTCATGTGTGGTTAGTGTGATGCTGATCCTCTACTGTGTGTCTGCAGGGCTCGTTGGGGAAGGCAGGAACCCTTGGGGAGGTCGGCCTGCAGGGACTTCCTGTAAGTATGACCTTCAACCCCCCTCCAACCGCCACTCTGATTGGACACACATGAGTAACCTCCCCCCAGGTTCCTTCTCTCTTCATCATGAACTCTGAAACAACACAGAGCACAAGAACGTCCTTCTGAACAGCGTCCCTAGTGAGGCAGCGTGTCCACATCTCAGAGCGTTCTAACCTTGTGGGTCTGTTCTCCATCATTCCTCAGGGGTTGCCAGGAGTCCCTGGGCCTAAAGGTCTTGGAGGAGATAAGGTAAACCATCTGTTTCACGGTCCTCTCTGGAGGGAGCAGCATGTCTCCTTGGCTCCCACAAGCTCTGTACCGTGATGTGTGTGTGTGATTGCAGGGCAGCTCTGGGGACTCTGGCCTGCTAGGAACCATGGGCTCTGCGGGTAGACAGGTGAGTCCTGCTGCACCACACAAACACTGCATCCTGCCCGTCAGAGGTCGGAGGTCAGAGTGGGACCTCTCTGTGTCTCTGGGGGAAAAGATGGCGCCAGGGTTTGTGACATGCCATCTGCAGTCCTCCCTGTTTCTGCCTTTGGCACTTGCTATATTCTTATTTCTATCTTTCTCAACCCCAAATTGCAACCATAGAACTGTGTACTGTTTCATTTTTGATTTCTTAACTTTTATCTATATCGTTTATGCTGAATTTGTCTGTGATTATCATTTGACCTCCTGTACAGCACTTTAGTCAGCCATGGTTGGTTTTCAACGTGCTCTATAAATATGAATTGATTGGTTGTGTCCGGCCCCCAGGGAGAGCGAGGAGAGCAGGGCGTGCTGGGGTCGGTGGGGCCTATCGGAGGGCCGGTGAGTATGCTGCTGGCGGGGTGACACTCGTTATTGGTTGAAACATGAACTGAATATTGAAAAACCTTTTCCTTCTCCCCTTTTTCTGTTTCCAGGGTGACGTCGGAGAACAGGGACCAGGCGGACCTCAAGGAAAACCAGGCGCCAGGGTAAGATGCTGCTTGTTACCGACAGTAACCAGACCGTTACAGACTGTTACAGATTGTTCCAGACTCTTACATACTGTTACAGACATGAACAAGACCATTACATATAGTTACAGACTTGTATATACTGTAACAAACAAGAGTCAAACTGTTACAGATCATTACAGGCTCTTACAGATGGTTACCAGCTGTTACACACTGTTACAGACTCCAACTGAAAGTATTACAGGCTGTTAAAGACTTACTGGCCGTTACTGGTCGTTACAGACTCTTATAGACTGTTAAACACTGTTACAGACTGAAGGCTCAGGGTCTGGGAACAATGTGAGATGTGGCAGTAGCACACTGTAATGTTCATACTGACACATCCTAAGATGACACAGCCCTCGAGAAGAAGTCCCCTTTAAAACCTCCATCAGGTAGTTCAGGCAGTTATCATCGGAAGGTAAAATTATTTTTCCGAAAGGGGGAGCGTTGTAGAGAGGAGGTAGAGAAGGGGTAGAGAGGAAGGGAGGGGGAGGGAGGTAGAAAGGTAGAGAGGGGGAGAGGGGAAAAGAGGGAGGGTGGGGGAGGTAGAGAAGGTGTAGAGGGGGGCAGGGAGAGAGACAGGGTGGGAGGTAGAGAGTGCAGGGAGGTAGAGAGGGGTAGGGAGGTAGAGAGGGGTAAGAGGGGTAGATGGGTAGAGAGGGGGAAGGGAGGTAGAGAGGGTTAGGGAGGTAGAGAGGGGTAGAGAGTTAGAGGGGTAGGGAGGTAGAGGGGTAGGGAGGTAGAGGGGTAGGGAGGTAGAGGGGTAGAGAGGGGTAGAGGGGTAGAGAGGGGTAGAGGGGTAGAGAGGGGTAAAGAGGGGTAGATGGGTAGAGAGGGGGAAGGGAGGTAGAGAGGGGTAGAGAGGGATAGAGAGGTAGAGGGGTAGGGACGTAGAGAGGGGTAGAAAGGGGTAGGGAGGTAGAGAGGGGGTAGGGAGGTAGAGAGGGGTAGAGAGGGGCAGGGAGGTAGAGAGGGGTAGAAAGGGGTAGGGAGGTAGAGAGGGGGAGGTCTCACGGCAGGGCTGGGGGAGGTCTCACGGCAGGGCTGGGGGAGGTCTCACGGCAGGGCTGGGGGAGGTCTCACGGCAGGGCTGGGGGAGGTCTCACGGCAGGGCTGGGGGAGGTCTCACAGCAGGGCTGTTTCTTCAGTAAGAGGAGACAGGAGGGCCGTCCTGCAGGCTGAAAGAGCCCTCTGTTCCTGTGGCATTCCTCTCTCACACAGGGACCACATCAAACGTGTGCCGGGAGGGACACACAAAAGAAGAATGTGGATTTTAACAAATAATGTTCTGTTTTTTGAACTGTTGTTGCAATAATTGTCACTATGTGTAGCGCTGTAATGCAAACAGTCTTGTATCCTATCTCCTCTTTCCTCCCTCCTCCGTACTATCTCCTCTTTCCTCCCTCCTACCTCCTATCTCCTCTCTTGTATCCTATCTCCTATCTTTGTTGTATTCTATCTCCACTATCTCATATCCTATCTCCTATCGTCTCTATCTCGTATCCTATCTCCTATCGTCTCTATCTTGTATCCTATCTCCTGCCTCCTATCTGGTCTTCGCAGGGACCTAAAGGTGACCTGGGTCTCCCTGGCATCCCTGGACCCTCAGGGCTTCCTGGAGTAAAGGGAGAGAGGGTAACACACACACACACATCACACCTCTAGCTGGTCACACACACACACACACATCACACCTCTAGCTGGTCACACACACACACACACACCCACACTCCTCAACTCTAGCTAGTCTCACACACACTTCACACCTCAAGCTAGTCTCACACTTCTGAATACAAGCTAGTCTCACACACACTTCACGCCTCTAGCTGGTCACACAAACACAAACACAAAAACACACAAACACACACACTCACACTCCTCACCTCTAAATAGTCTCACACACACTTCACACCTCTGGCTAGTCTCACACACTTCTGAATACAAGCTAGTATCATACACACAAACATTATGTTCCACTGAAGGGACATCAAACACTGTAATTATGCAGAACCCTCCTGGACCCCTGAGTCCCTGGTGACTCAGCACTGCCTGACATCAGAGGTCGCAGGGGTGAGGTGAACACAATAACAATCAGGACCCGCAGACTTCCAGTGGGTCCTGACACGTTCAGCCTCAGACTTCCAGTGGGTCCTGACACGTTCAGCCTCAGACTTCCAGTGGGTCCTGACACGTTCAGCCTCAGACTTCCAGTGGGTCCTGACACGTTCAGCCTCAGACTTCCAGTGGGTCCTGACACGTTCAGCTACAGACTTCCAGTGGGTCCTGACACGTTCAGCCTCAGACTTCCAGTGGGTCCTGACACGTTCAGCCTCAGACTTCCAGTGGGTCCTGACACGTTCAGCCTCAGACTTCCAGTGGGTCCTGACACGTTCAGCCTCAGACTTCCAGTGGGTCCTGACACGTTCAGCCTCAGACTTCCAGTGGGTCCTGACACGTTCAGCCTCAGACTTCCAGTGGGTCCTGACACGTTCAGCCTCAGACTTCCAGTGGGTCCTGACACGTTCAGCCTCAGACTTCCAGTGGGTCCTGACACGTTCAGCCTCAGCCAATGCTTTTTCTACTGTCAAAGGAAGGTCAAATGTCCCATCTGACGTCCAAAAGCAGATCATCAGAAGTGCGCGCGATTATGAGGAACAGAGTAGCTACTTGGCTCCCTCTAGTGTCGAAATTACAGTCATGTCTACACAACGCTGCTTTTTAACAGTCAAATGCTGAGAGAAGTGTGACTTGTGGGCTTGCTCTGAGGTTGCTGTTTGTCTGTTCCAGGGAGAAGGTGGTGCTGTGGGGCCCAAAGGAGAGACGGTACGAGGTCCTCTTCATCCCTCTAGTCGCTTCAACAGACATACAGGATCATGCTGTAGACGCTTCAAACAAGACTTTTACTAACCTGTTTATGTTCATGATGAAAATGATTCATGTTGTGTTTCCATGTGTTTCCGTGTGTGTGCGTGTGTGTGCGTGTGTACGTGTGTGTGTGCGTGCGTGTGTACGTGTGTGTGTGTACGTGTGTGTGTGTTCTCAGGGAGAGCAAGGGTCTGAGGGAACTTCAGGAGACAAAGGAGAAGTTGTAAGTTATCATCCACACTTCTGACTCTGGTACACACCTGGTACAGTACCACCATACTACACCTGGTACAGTACCACCATACTACACCTGGTACAGTACCATCACACTACACCTGGTACAGTACCACCATACTACACCTGGTACAGTACCATCACACTACACCTGGTACAGTACCATCACACTACACCTGGTACAGTACCATCACACTACACCTGGTACAGTACCACCATACTACACCTGGTACAGTACCACCATACTACACCTGGTAGAGTACCATCACACTACACCTGGTACAGTACCATCACACTACACCTGGTACAGTACCATCACACTACACCTGGTAGAGTACCACCACACCTGGTACAGTACCACCACCCAACATCTGGTACAATACCACCCTACTACACCTGGTACAGTACCACCACACCTGGTACAGTACCACCACCCAACATCTGGTACAATACCACCATACTACACCTGGTACAGTACCACCACACCTGGTACAGTACAACCACACAACACCTGCAGTACCACCACACCTGGTACAGTACCACCACACTACACCTGGTACAGTACCACCACCCAACATCTGGTACAGTACCACCACACTACACCTGGTACAGTACCATCACACTACACCTGGTAGAGTACCACCACACCTGGTACAGTACCACCATACTACACCTGGTACAGTACCACAACACAACATCTGGTACACTACCATCACACTACACCTGGTACAGTACCACCACACAATATCTGGTACAGTACCACCACACCTGGTACAGTACCACCACACTACACCTGGTACAGTACTATCACACTACACCTGGTACAGTACCACCACACTACATCTGGTACAGTACCACCACACTACACCTGGTACAGTACCACCACACCTGGTACAGTACCACCACACTACATCTGGTACAGTACCACCACACTACACCTGGTAGAGTACCACCACACCTGGTACAGTACCACCACACTACACCTGGTACAGTACCATCACACTACATCTGGTACAATACCACCATACTACACCTGGTACAGTACCATCACACTACATCTGGTACAATACCACCATACTACACCTGGTACAGTACCACCCCACCTGGTGCAGTACCACCACACCTGCAGTACCACCACACCTGGTACAGTACCACCATACTACACCTGGTACAGTACCACCACACCTGCAGTACCACCACACCTGGCACATCTTTATTTTATTTATTTTATTTTATTTAAAAAAATAAAATAAAATATTTTATTTAAAAAAAAATTAAAAAAAAATAACATCTTGTACAGTGAATACAGTGTAAATTCATGTACCTGGGTGTGTCTGTGTCTGTTCTGAAAGTGTTTTGTGTTCATGTCTGGTTCTGTAGGGGGACCAGGGAGAGTCCGGGCCCAAGGGAGCGGTGAGTTGTGACCGCTAGCTGTCACTAGCTGCTAGCTGCTAGCTGCTAGCGATTTGCCACTTCAGTGGATTGAGTTGTCATATTTGACACAATCCTGAATACAAGAATTTCAGAAAATACCCAGTTGTTGCATATCCAGAGACTGTTCCAGTTAGTTTGCTACCTAAGTCTACTTAGGTTTGTGTTATCGTACGACAAACAGACAAGGAGAGGGAAGGGAAAACGTAACACAACGTAAGCTCTTGCCAAGTTTGTATACAACCCCCTTCACGCACACAGCTTCTGACGGGGTGTTTTCTAACCCTGCAGGTGGGTAACCCTGGAGAGCCTGGCAACCGAGGCCCTGAGGGCAGCCGAGGGCAGCCTGGCATCGAGGGCCCTCCAGGGACCCCTGGGCCCCGCGGCATGCAGGGTAACAGAGGCGCCACTGGCATCAGGGGCTCCCAGGGACCAGCGGTAGGTACCCCCAAGTTACAGAGCCAGGGTTTACGGGATACACCCACATATGCTAGTCTAGACATGTATCGCTACGTACTGTGAATCATAGAGATAGGGTTTACGGAATATAACTCAATGTTTTAATTTACACAGGTAGCAGTACTATAGGGACAGTGAATCATATAACAAGGGTTTATAAATTATAAATTATATTAATTAGAGCCCGACCGATAAAGGATTTTTAACCCTTAGATGCGTGAGTTCTAAATATTTCCGACACTTCCACTAGAGTGAGTTATTTTTCCAAAACGGAAGCTAGCTAGCTTTAGTTAGCTTCCGTTACCTAGCAACCTAGCATAATACTCGTAGCAGTGCTACTACCTGCTCGTGTTACTTGTTAGCCTCCGAATTGTAAGTTTTGAAGCCATACTATAGCGTTTGTCATATAGTTTTTGTCTATCGGAAAATAGTCGGTTGGAATGTTCAAAATCGCACATGTGCGACGTTACGCTGTGAGACCCGCATTCAAATGATCAAATATGTGCGACACTACTCCTTAACTGGTTAAGGCCGATACCGATACGAATATTTGGTGATTTAAAAATCCGATATTCTGATATATCGGCCGATATATATACATTTTTTAAATCCAGAAACGTGTAACAAAACATAAACAGATTTCCCATTAGTTATTTGTAGTTATTTATGAGTCCTCACTAAAATAATATGATAATGCAGTTTAAAAATAAACTTGTTTGTTTTATTGTCACAACAGAACAGAGGAACATCAAACTATATTAAAGTTCTGATAGCAAAAAAGTATACAAATACAAACTTAAGATATGAAACTTAAACGGGACAACAGGGACGTTGTAGAGTTCCCTCTGGTGGACAAACTATGCAACGCCAACACTCATAACATGGTTGAAGGGTGTTTCGTCCATTATATTAATTTATCTGTATATATTTCTATGTGTATATATAATTGTTTAATTAATTTTTATTTTATTGATTTTACTTCAATATTGTCTTCATATGATATCTGACTGTAAGAGTATCTTATGTTCATATATATACTTGAATGTTTGTTCACTTTTGTTCTTGCAAAAAAACAAAAAAACATTTATCAGCCATTATAAATGGAGATACCAAAAATTCCTAATATCGGCCGATAATATCGGCCCGCGGATAAATTGGTCGGGCTCTAAAATTAATTTAGCAGATGATTGTTATCCAAACATAGAATAGGAGGTCTCTGTTCTGGTCAAGACAGGTACGAGCGGTTGGCATGGTGAATCGTAGAGTTAGGATTTTTTTATATACCTCCTTATTCTAGTCTAGACAGGTAACAGCATTAGGTACTCTGAATTATAATGCTACGTTTTACAGAATATATGTGCCCCAAAGACAGAGTTTATCAAACAGGCTTAATCATGCCTGGACAAAAACAGTGATAGAAAAAACAATGAATGACTGTAGATATGATTTATCCCACAGTCTTATCCCTCCAAAAACTAGTATGTTGTTATGGAAGCTGTCTGATGTCACTTCTTCTTTGTCCTCAGGGCAAAGAGCCAAGTGACCAGCACATAAGACAGGTCTGCATGAGAGTGATGCAAGGTAAGGTATTACCCCTCCTCCTCCTCTACCAGCTCTTCCTTCTCCTCATCCACCAGCTCCTACTGCCCTCCATCTCCTCCACCAGGGGCCAGTTGCATAAAAATAGACCTAGTCTTAGACTTAAATGTAACTTAAGTCTGATTTGCCATAGACACTTCAATTTTACCGGTTGCATAAAGCTTCACTATCAGTGCCTAACGTAAGACCAGAGCCTGTTTAAGGAGAGCCTTGCCACTCCTTATTAAGCCCCATTGTACCGAATTTGGCTGCAGTTCCACCAGAGTTCCACTGGGGGTGATCGCGAGTGAGTGCATGTTGAATGGGAGTCTATGGAGCTAAACGGCTAAATTTGTCTCTTTCTCCTGACTGTCGTTGAGAAATCTCCGATTTGATTGTAGTTTTTGCATGTTCAACATGGATTATAGGTCGAAAGTTGAATGAACGAGTACTTATGTCCTTTTGATTTCTTACAGGGTGAGTCGTTGTTGCCCATAATACGCTAGCATTCTGCTAATGAATGCTGATTGGTTAGTGAAGGACTGATACGACCAGAGCTCCCGCTTGATGGCATCCGAAGCGGAATCAGAATGTCAGAGCATTAGCAACATTAGCAACAACATTAGCAAGCCAAAACTCTTTCTAGCATGTGTATTAACAGGGAGAGCCTAACCTGTCAGCTGTGTTGTCGATGCCTTGAGAGAAAAAAGGAAGTGACGAGAGCTTGCCGTAAAGCAGTAGCTCTGGTCGTACGATGTGTATGACGTCAATTACATTTTCAAAGGCTTTTTAGAACAGAAAGGCGACTTTAAAAAAATCTAACAGTCAGCAGTGTGTGTTTTTTTTGCCTCCCCTTTCGAATTCAGAATTCAAATTACTAGACTATAATTATTAAATTATATCCTGAGAAAAGTGGATTTTGAGGGGTATAGCTCCATAGACCTCAATTCATTCGGCACTCGCTCGTTAGCGCCCTCACATGGAACTGCAACCATTTCAGAACCCGGAAGTTTCCCGAGAGTGGCAGTTCTCCCCATAGATATATATAAAGGGTATATGTCTCGTCCGCGTTGCCGGACAACAGAGTCGAACGTCCGCACATGGCGGCCTTCTTGCTACAGTCAACTCGCTCACCCATAACATTGTGTTGATGCTACATGTACTTTTTAAATGACCATAACTTGCTCAATTTTCAACCGATTTTTAAACGGTTTGGTTTGTTATCAATGTCAGAGATGTCTTTATGCCACTGCATACTTATGAATAATTATGTTATCTTTTAGAAATAGAATAGAATATGCAGTGGCATAAAAACATCTCTGACGTTGATAACAAACCAAACCGTTTAAAAATCGGTTGAAAATTGAGCAAGTTATGGTCATTTAAAAAGTACATGTAGCATCAACACAATGTTATGGGTGAGCGAGTTGACTTCTCCTCTACCATCTCCTCTTCCTCCTCCTCTACCTGCTCCTACTGCCGTCCTCCTCCTCTATCAGCTCCTACTGCCCCTCCTTCTACTTCTCCTCCTCCCCATCACCTCTCTCTCTCTTTCTCTCTCTGAGTGACTATGCCCCTCGACCATCTTTCTCCCTCTCTCTCCCACCTCTCTCCCTCTCTCTCTCCCACCTCTCTCTCTCTCTCTCTCTCCCACCTCTCTCCCTCTCTCCCACCTCTCTCCCACCTCTCTCCCACCTCTCTCTCTCTCTCTCCCACCTCTCTCCCTCTCTCTCCCACCTCTTTCCCTCTCTCCCACCTCTCTCCCTCTCTCTCCCACCTCTCTCCCTCTCTCTCCCACCTCTCTCCCACCTCTCTCCCTCTCTCCCACCTCTCTCCCTCTTTCCCTGTCTCCCATCTCTCTCCCCCTCTCTCTGTCCCACCTCTCTCTCTCTTTTTCACCCACCGCTCTCTCTCTCTCTGTCTCTCTCTCCTTCTCTCTCTCTGTGTCTGAGTGCTTTGAAGACGAGCAGATGCTCCAGAGAGATCAGGGCAGAAATCTGAAATATGCTTCAGTCTTTGTTTCTGTGATGGATGAAAGATTCCCCACCTGCAACCTCTCCTTCCTCCTCCCCCTGCCCCCTTTCCCCCTCCTTCTCTCCCTCCTCTTATAAAACTCCCCCTCCTCCACCTCCCCCAACATTCATCTCCTAAACTCATGACTTTTTTATTCCCCATGTGCTGAAAAATTAATTTAGCTTCCAGCAGACCAGAAATTTGCTTCTCTTGAGCCTGGATGGATGAGTGGAATTCTTTAAAAGTTCAGCGAAGCGGCCTTCGCTTGAATGTTGATCAGAGCAGCGGGGGCTGAGGATCAGAATAGCTCAGCCAAGCGGACTGAGAAGCCAGGGAACCTGTGGTGGACATTTTGGATAGAGAATGTGTTTTGTCTCTGTCGCTGATAGAAATGAGCAGTTTTTTATTTGCTGTCTGCCGTGGTTACGGAAGCACCATGGGATGTGAGAAATGTTAAAAGTCAAGGAGGGATTCAGGAGCGGCTGATATTCTCCTCTCCGACTGCAAATTAAAATTGACTGTTTAGAAAAGTAAAGCTGTAGACACAATTACATTTCACAATACATGATTTGGGTGTTTGGTTCATGTCGTGTTGTTAATACTGAATTACATCAGTTGATTTAACACAACTGTCTCAGTGTTGTAGTGCTGTATCTAGAACATCTACATCCTCTTCTCTCTCTCTCTCTGTCTCTCTCTCTCTCCATCTCTCTCTCTCTCTCTCTCTCTCTCTCTCTCTCTCTCTCTCTCTCTCTCTCTCTCTCTCTCTCTGTGACTACAGTGTTGTAGTGCTGTATCTAGAACATCTACATCCTCTTTTCTCTGTCTCTCTGTCTCTCTGTCTCTCTCCATCTCTCTCTCTCTCTCTCTCTCTCTCTCTCTCTCTCTCTCTCTCTCTCTCTCTCTCTCTCTCTCTCTCTCTGTGACTACAGTGTTGTAGTGCTGTATCTATAACTTCTCCATCCTCTCTCTCTGTGTCTACAGAGCAGCTGGCTCAGCTTGCTGCCAGTCTTAGAAGGCCGGAGTCTGGTGCGGCCGGCCTACCTGGTAAGCCTGGGCCCCCCGGGCCCCAGGGATCCCAAGGAGACAGTGGCTTCCCTGGGCAGGCTGGCGCTAGGGGACTCCCAGGCCTCAAAGGGCCTCCAGGACTCCTGGGAGTCAAGGGACCCAAGGGTAGGAAGAGCACTATGAAGAGCACTTAAAGCCTGTTGTTTGTCAAACATAATTCAATTAGAATATCTAAAAGTACCTCCTTTGTGCTGTAGTATTAATTATATGTGTGTATATGTGTGTGCGTGTGTGTCTGTGTGTGTGTGTGTGTGCAGGTGAGATTGGTGACAGAGGTGACCGAGGACCGATGGTGCGAGGGCCTAAAGGCATTCCAGGACCTCCCGGTCTTCCCGGTGAGTCACATGACCACAAGATCACATGATCACTCCATCACATGATCCCAAGATCACATGATCACCCCATCACATGATCACAGCTGTGACTCAGTCTGTATCTAACCCCCCCCCCACCCCCCTGCAGGCGAGCCAGGGAAGCCAGGGTACGGTCAGGAGGGTCGTGATGGAGAGCGAGGGCCTCCAGGGGTCCCCGGCCAGGCTGGCGTCCCTGGCTCTCCTGGTGCTGCTGGGCCCAACGGCTACTGCGACCCCTCGGCCTGCAACCTTAAGGCGGGTGCCATGCAGGACTCCAGCCTGAAGGGCCCTGCAGGGAACTAAGCTGCCGTCTGGGACACGGGCAGACACACACAGAGACTAGAGACACACAGCTACACACACTGAGTGCACACAACATTCCCTTGCTCCATCGCTCCATCCGTCTCTTCCTCCCTCCATCGCTCCATCCATCCTTCCTCCACGATACTGTCGTTGTGCCACAGTCTGTCTAGTCTGGTTGTTGCCAGTCACAGTCCCTCCATGCCTCCCCCCCTGCCTCCCCCCCTGCCTCCCCCCCTGCCTCCCTCCCTCCCCCCCTGCCTCCCTCCCTGCCTCCCTCCCTCCGTATCCGAGGCCTGTCACCCAGGGCACATGCTCATCTCAAGGAGCCTTCCACTTCCAACACTGCAACAATGATTTCGCTCTCCGCCAGTTCTGTTATTGCTACTTCCATCTGACCAGGGAACACTGGATGGATGATCTGTTTTTCTTTTCTTTTTTTTACCTGACATCTGTTTTTAAACAGGGTGACAATACTTTGAAGAAATGAAATGTTGTACGTGAACAGCCGTCTATATTTGCTTCCATCCCTTCATCCCTTCTTTATTTCCATCCCCTGTGCTATCCACCCTGCACTCTTTCATGTAAGTGGTTAATGCCAGTGGCAACCCCACCCCCACCTGGCCCCCAAGCCTCTCTCAGACCCCCACCTGGCCCCCAAGCCTCTGTCAGACCCCCACCTGGCCCCCAAGCCTCTCTCAGACCCCCACCTGGCCCCCAAGCCTCTGTCAGACCCCCACCTGGCCCCCAAGCCTCTATCAGACCCCCACCTGGCCCCCAAGCCTCTCTCAGACCCCCACCTGGCCCCCAAGCCTCTCTCAGACCCCCACCTGGCCCCCAAGCCTCCCTCAGACCCCCACCTGGCCCCCAAGCCTCTCTCAGACCCCCAGCTGGCCCCCAAGCCCCCCTCAGACCCCCAGCTGGCCCCAAGGCCTCCCTCAGACCCCCCACCTGGCCCCCAAAGCCCCCCTCAGACCCCCATCACACATTTAGATCTGGATTGCCTCCACCTTAAGTGCTTTTTGTAATTTTTCTAATGTGCTGAGCTGTTTAGCAAAGATGAACTGTGTGACTGTCATTGTTGCCAGTTCCTCCTGTCATGTCCGCCTCTAGACAGCAGAGAGGGGGGGGGGGGGGCTCAGACAGAACATTCCAAGTTACACTGAATACACTGTTTTACTGTAAATCTCTGTAAATTCTTGGCATTGTGGTCGATAATAATTCCCTACAAAACGCCTCTAAAGTGCCTTTGTAATGAATGTGTCTCATTTACATTAAAAACCATTTTGTTTTGACATTAGGGGAGAGTGACATGGGTATCGGCCTTCTTTCCACCTGGTCTCCTCACTGGAGACCGATGGACTTGGTGCCCTTGTTGCCACGATGCGTTCTGATAAGTGTTAGTATTTATTACAGTGGTATTACTAGGGAATGACATTGCTGTTTGTACAAATATGAGAAAGAGCAAAGAGCATTTGAAAAAAATCATGTTTTTTTAATGAATTGTTCACTCAAATAAAACCTTGAAGAGGTCAGTTTGAAAACTTCTTTCCAGTTATCAGAGATTCTTTATGAAGTAATTGCAACATGACAAATCACAGTACATGTACAGAAATAAATGTACAAAGCTGTTAAAAATTTACGAACATAAATAATACACAATCAGATTTTGAAAACTGTTTTATGCAGTGTCAGAGTGCCACTTGAAGCAAACAGCCATGCATAGATCCAAAACACACATGTGAACTCCAGCCCACCCGCTCATGGAGAAGAACGTGCCAGGAAAGCTAACAGCATAACAATTTCAAGAAAGCGTAAAAAAATTCCAAAAAACTGAGTTTACATTTGGTACACATTTAATCCACACAGTGTTGAGTTGCATTCTTTACCAACAAATCGAAATGACTGTAAGAACGTTGTGGTACAAGTGCGAGGGAGGTGAAGTCTCATCAAAACCAACAGGATGCAGGAGAAGAAAGACATGGAGAACTGTTCCTACACGTCTGCAGACTCGAAGCTCCTGCAGCCTCAAGACACCATGTGTGAAACCCTCACTATGCTTCTCATCCATCAAATCAACCAGATCGATCATTCTCTCCGTTACTTTCCATCAATCGGTTTGACAAACACCCAGTTTGGCTCAGTCGTTAGGTTTCCCCTGTCTGAGGTGAGGTGAGCTGAGGTCAGCAAGTAGCTTATGTGGTGTAGAAGCAGAAAGAGAGGAGAGTCTACTGTCAGAAACAAAAATACAACCTCCGCCAGCCAAAGACAAAGCCTCAGCCTCAAATGAGGTAGATGTTGGACATAGAAAAAAAACACTCTCAAACGTTAAGAAATCAATGAACAGAAAAAAAAGAGATTGGAAACGTGTCAGGATTATAAACAGGACACGAACTCTATGGAGGTGAGTGAAGATGGACACCTTCGTTCTCGTTCAAGTCCAGGGTGTTGCAACACGGACACACATTGAGATTCTCTTCCTGCTCCCCATGTCCACACTTGCCCACAGGGGCAGAGGGGCTAGCAGGCCTGACCAGGTCAAACGCTACACGTCATCGATCATAACGTTTATCTACACATGCCACACATGCCAGTGTGAAAATAGAACCTCACTACAGGAGTGAAAGGTGACAGGAGCCTGAAGCCTTTCTACGTCTCTCTATCTGGAGGTCCTGAGCTGGCCTACTCCATAAAACTATTCTCACACGCAATCGAAATATATTCACGAGAAAAACAAGTGGTAGAAAAGGTGGAAAACATCAGCAATGATAACAACGATAGGAGATGGCCGGAACATTCTCCCACCTGTCTCCTGGAAAACAGGAGACAAAGAAATAGAAGTAAAAAAAACAGTAAATAATCATGCTACTGAATAATCACTCTTTTATCTTTCTGTAAAATGAAGAAATGGCCAAACATCCAGTAGGGGGCCCTTTCTACCCACAAATGAAGAGAGAAGCACAGGGAGAGAGATATAGAGAAGCACAGGGAGAGAGAGGGAGAGAGAGAGAGGGAGAGACGCACAGGGAGAGAGAGGGAGAGAGAGAGGGAGAGAAAGAGAGATGGAGAGAGAGAATCAGGATGGGTTTAACAGTGTGTTCCGGCTCCTGTGTGTTCACTAACAAAGATGTATTTTTCAAAGAACAATAATTAGTTTAAAACTTGAGAAAACGTCTTTCATCTGAGAGAGATAGAGGTAGAGAGAGAGATGGAGATATGAGCACAGGGAGAGGAGGAAACAGAGAAAGAGAGATGATAGAGAGATGAGAGCGGTGTCTGTGCTGACTCTCTTCCTGATACGAAATGAACAAAGTAAAAAATACTTAATGAAATGATTTCTCAGGGTGGAACGCAGGAGGGATGCAGTAAAATACATCTTAAAAATCTAAAAATGTCTGATACACCCACATGACTTCTCAAACTTTAATCACAGCAGAAAGAAAAGGATGTAGAAGCGATTTCTTTGAACTTTAAAGCCTTCAGCCTTGGCACAGCTCTGAAGACAGACTGTGACTCTAAAGCAGACCCTCTGAAAGCCTTCTATTACCAGAGACATCAGCCCCACCACCACACATCTCCATGTAGCTCAGCCAGACCCATCCACCCTGCCATGGCTCACTCACTGTCACACAGGCCCTCCGACCGACAGGCAGCAGCTGGTGCAGCGGTATGGAAGTACAGTCTAGCTCTAATCTATCTATCTATCTAGCTTGTCAACTAAGCGTCTTGCTATGACTGACTGGTACGAGGGTGTACAGCAGCTTTGTGGTGGGTATGGCTCAGTCGTGGAGCTTGTGACTGCCGATCAACAGATTGCAGGTTGAAATAAACCCTGTGTATGTCGCTTTGGATTTTTATAAAAGACCCTTGCCTGGCGAAGGAGGCCTGTTGCAATTCTGCCCAACAACTGAGGAGATCTGGAACTGTTTGTCTCTGGAGATTTCTCTTCCTTTAAACTTAAACTCTTAGATTGCCACAAACAATTAATTTGCGCAGGGATGCTCTGTCAAGTCTGAGTAAGGGGGGAGAAGCTGTGTAAAATAAATATAATTAGAATCTTAAAGAAATATTTAATCAAAACAATGTTCAAGTAGATTTTGGGTGAAAATCATTCCACCGAAAGAAAGCAAAATCCCAAAGCAAAAGAATATTGCAGTTTTGATATTTATAACACGATATCTTATGGCTGACAATCTACATATGCATAATATAGCACCCATGCGGACATGTTTAAAGATCTTGAGGAGGAATAAATGAAGCAAAGACCACAAAGATCTGCCTGTAAGGATCTCTGCATAAACCATGTAAACAACACCTGGCATCTGTCTCCTCCAACCACACCCAGGACAAACACTCCAACCACACCCAGGACAAACACTCCAACCACACCCAGGACAAACACTCCAACCACACCCAGGACAAACGCTCCAACCACACCCAGGACAAACACTCCAACCACACCCAGGACAAACACTCCAACCACACCCAGGACAAACGCTCCAACCACACCCAGGACAAACGCTCCAACCACACCCAGGACAAACACTCCAACCACACCCAGGACAAACACTCCAACCACACCCAGGACAAACACTCCAACCACACCCAGGACAAACACTCCAACCACACCCAGGACAAACGCTCCAACCACACCCAGGACAAACACTCCAACCACACCCAGGACAAACACTCCAACCACACCCAGGACAAACACTCCAACCACACCCAGGACAAACACTCCAACCACACCCAGGACAAACACTCCAACCACACCCAGGACAAACGCTCCAACCACACCCAGGACAAACACTCCAACCACACCCAGGACAAACGCTCCAACCACACCCAGGACAAACGCCCTACTACCAGGCGTTAAGGCGCGTTAGATTTCTCTCTCATTTTTGGGGGACCTCTCCATACGTTTCAGTGCACTGAGTAATAAAAATCAAGTGTACCCCAAAGTATTTGATCCCAGTTGGAGTCCTGAGCATGTCCCACCCTGCTGGTGGCTCTGGCTATGCTGCACCCCTGGGGTGAATGGAGATGGGACGCAGGGAGACAGCTTCCTGTGACTGCACCTTCATCCAGCTGAACGACCACAAGCAGCCCCACTGAACGGGCTTCAGTTCTGTTCACGTCTCCAGGAGGAGCTAGATGTCCACGTTCACCAGGAGATGCATGTAGAGAGAGAGGTGGAGAGACAATGAGGGGAAGATCTACCATGGAGAGATGGTGAGGGGAGATCTACCATGGAGAGATGGTGAGGGGAGATCTACCATGGAGAGATGGTGAGGGGAGATCTACCATGGAGAGATGGTGAGGGGAGATCTACCCTGGAGAGATGGTGAGGGGAGATCTACCATGGAGAGATGGTGGGGGGAGATCTACCATGGAGAGATGGTGAGGGGAGATCTACCATGGAGAGATGGTGAGGGGAGATCTACCATGGAGAGATGGTGAGGGGAGATCTACCATGGAGAGATGGTGAGGGGAGATCTACCCTGGAGAGATGGTGAGGGGAGATGAAACAGACCCCAGCGCCTGTCAGATTCAAACCTACAGGCCCGACAGGTTGACTCTAACCGCTAGTCTCCTGGGATGGACCCCCTAAAAGGTCACACACATCTTCTACAAACAGGACCTGTCAGCTAGCAGGCGTTACTGACGGTTAGTTCAGTCAGATCAGCACTTCGGCATACAGAAATTCAAAAGCATAAAAGAAAACGTTTTCACAGGCGTGCTTGCCCACTTGGGCACACACACACACACTTGTGCACATGCACGCACACACACATAACAGCAACAACAACAACTTCTTGTTGTCAAGCACAATAAGTTATCTGAAAGAGGCCAGGCGTGTACACAGCCAGCCACTGAAGAGGCATGAAATCATTAAGAAAATGTTTTTCAGACAGAATTACTTAAAGAAACAAATTCATTTCACGGTCTTGAAAGACTTAATATGAATCAGAATAATATGAACCACTATGGAATGCATTAGGTCACGGTGGGAGAGTGAAAACGAGAAATAAATTAGAAGCACATAACAGCCTATCATAGATAATGATTATAATTACAGTGAAGGATGTTTATCATATTCACATGAATAGAATTGTTTAAAAACCTGAACAAAATCTATTGAAATTCGCTTGAAGCTCTGCAGTAATTGGTACAGTAGGTGCTCAGAGCAAGGGATGCTGGGAGAAGTAGGGATGCTGGGAGATGGGGGCTGGGTTGCCTCCTCCCATAGTGACCCCTGACCCCTGACCCTGGCTGGTGGAGGGTAGGTGCAGGTCAAGGTAGAGCCTTGGTGGAGGGGCCCCTGGCTGGATGGGGATGAAGGGGCCCCCTGACTTGGTGAGGTGGGGTGAGGTAGGGGAGAAGGGTTATCCATTCCTCAGGGAGTGGGGGGAGGGGTGGAGACAGTCGCTGGGGTCACACCTCCCCTGGGCTCCAGGGAGGCCGCGCGGGCCCTGAGTGGAGCCCCCTGATGGACCTGCACAGGCACAGAGAGACACAGGGTGGGAACAGGGCTGGCCACCTGGAAACACACACACACACACACACACATGTACACACACACATGTACACGCACATGTACACACACGCAAGCACACACTTGTACACACACGCACAAACATGTACAAACACGCAAGCACACACTTGTACACACACACATGTACACACACACATGTACACGCACATGTACACGCACAAACATGTACAAACACGCAAGCACACACTAGTACACACATGTGCACACACACACGTACACACACAGTCAGAGAGGCCTGCTAAGGGGTGTGTTCTGCTGGCGGTGCATCCAGGCTGGGAACATTAGGAGCTCAGACAAGTGAACCTTCATCTGGGACTCCATAATGGCTGTTGTGTCAGCTCTGTATGTGGGGTCTAAAAGCATCCTTCTGTAATGAGCTCCTCTGGAAACTCTCTGGAGCCCAGATGCATCCGACTCACGATGCATAGCTGTCAATAGAACATCCGTCTGGACCTCACAACAGCAGCATCATGTCAGTGCTGTGAAAGACAAACAGCCTCGTGTTCTGGGGGGGGGGTATAATGTGCAGCCTTTACTGCAGCGGGTGGTTGGCTTCCATCTTTCACATGCTGGTCTGCCCAGTGCACAATAACGCATCAGTACAGCTAGTGTGTAGTGTTACCTGGTATCTATATAGCTAGTGTGTAGTGTTACCTGGTATCTCTATAGCTAGTGTGTAGTGTTACCTGGTATCTCTATAGCTAGTGTGTAGTGTTACCTGGTATCTCTATAGCTAGTGTGTAGTGTTACCTGGTATCTATATAGCTAGTGTGTAGTGTTACCTGGTATCTATATAGCTAGTGTGTAGTGTTACCTGGTATCTCTATAGCTAGTGTGTAGTGTTACCTGGTATCTATAGCTAGTGTGTAGTGTTACCTGGTATCTATATAGCTAGTGTGTAGTGTTACCTGGTATCTATAGCTAGTGTGTAGTGTTACCTGGTATCTATATAGCTAGTGTGTAGTGTTACCTGGTATCTATATAGCTAGTGTGTAGTGTTACCTGGTATCTCTATAGCTAGTGTGTAGTGTTACCTGGTATCTCTATAGCTAGTGTGTAGTGTTACCTGGTATCTATATAGCTAGTGTGTAGTGTTACCTGGTATCTATAGCTAGTGTGTAGTGTTACCTGGTATCTATATAGCTAGTGTGTAGTGTTACCTGGTATCTATATAGCTAGTGTGTAGTGTTACCTGGTATCTCTATAGCTAGTGTGTAGTGTTACCTGGTATCTCTATAGCTAGTGTGTAGTGTTACCTGGTATCTATATAGCTAGTGTGTAGTGTTACCTGGTATCTATATAGCTAGTGTGTAGTGTTACCTGGTATCTATATAGCTAGTGTGTAGTGTTACCTGGTATCTATATAGCTAGTGTGTAGTGTTACCTGGTATCTCTATAGCTAGTGTGTAGTGTTACCTGGTATCTCTATAGCTAGTGTGTAGTGTTACCTGGTATCAATATAGCTAGTGTGTAGTGTTACCTGGTATCTCTATAGCTAGTGTGTAGTGTTACCTGGTATCTATAGCTAGTGTGTAGTGTTACCTGGTATCTCTATAGCTAGTGTGTAGTGTTACCTGGTATCTATATAGCTAGTGTGTAGTGTTACCTGGTATCTATAGCTAGTGTGTAGTGTTACCTGGTATCTCTATAGCTAGTGTGTAGTGTTACCTGGTATCTATATAGCTAGTGTGTAGTGTTACCTGGTATCTCTATAGCTAGTGTGTAGTGTTACCTGGTATCTCTATAGCTAGTGTGTAGTGTTACCTGGTATCTATATAGCTAGTGTGTAGTGTTACCTGGTATCTCTATAGCTAGTGTGTAGTGTTACCTGGTATCTATAGCTAGTGTGTAGTGTTACCTGGTATCTCTATAGCTAGTGTGTAGTGTTACCTGGTATCTATATAGCTAGTGTGTAGTGTTACCTGGTATCTATAGCTAGTGTGTAGTGTTACCTGGTATCTATATAGCTAGTGTGTAGTGTTACCTGGTATCTATAGCTAGTGTGTAGTGTTACCTGGTATCTATATAGCTAGTGTGTAGTGTTACCTGGTATCTATAGCTAGTGTGTAGTGTTACCTGGTATCTATATAGCTAGTGTGTAGTGTTACCTGGTATCTCTATAGCTAGTGTGTAGTGTTACCTGGTATCTATAGCTAGTGTGTAGTGTTACCTGGTATCTCTATAGCTAGTGTGTAGTGTTACCTGGTATCTATAGCTAGTGTGTAGTGTTACCTGGTATCTATATAGCTAGTGTGTAGTGTTACCTGGTATCTATAGCTAGTGTGTAGTGTTACCTGGTATCTATATAGCTAGTGTGTAGTGTTACCTGGTATCTATAGCTAGTGTGTAGTGTTACCTGGTATCTATATAGCTAGTGTGTAGTGTTACCTGGTATCTATAGCTAGTGTGTAGTGTTACCTGGTATCTATATAGCTAGTGTGTAGTGTTACCTGGTATCTATATAGCTAGTGTGTAGTGTTACCTGGTATCTATAGCTAGTGTGTAGTGTTACCTGGTATCTATATAGCTAGTGTGTAGTGTTACCTGGTATCTATATAGCTAGTGTGTAGTGTTACCTGGTATCTATATAGCTAGTGTGTAGTGTTACCTGGTATCTATAGCTAGTGTGTAGTGTTACCTGGTATCTATATAGCTAGTGTGTAGTGTTACCTGGTATCTCTATAGCTAGTGTGTAGTGTTACCTGGTATCTATATAGCTAGTGTGTAGTGTTACCTGGTATCTCTATAGCTAGTGTGTAGTGTTACCTGGTATCTCTATAGCTAGTGTGTAGTGTTACCTGGTATCTATATAGCTAGTGTGTAGTGTTACCTGGTATCTATAGCTAGTGTGTAGTGTTACCTGGTATCTATATAGCTAGTGTGTAGTGTTACCTGGTATCTGTAACTAGTGTGTAGTGTTACCTGGTATCTCTATAGCTAGTGTGTAGTGTTACCTGGTATCTATAGCTAGTGTGTAGTGTTACCTGGTATCTCTGTAGCTAGTGTGTAGTGTTACCTGGTATCTATATAGCTAGTGTGTAGTGTTACCTGGTATCTGTAACTAGTGTGTAGTGTTACCTGGTATCTCTATAGCTAGTGTGTAGTGTTACCTGGTATCTCTATAGCTAGTGTGTAGTGTTACCTGGTATCTATATAGCTAGTGTGTAGTGTTACCTGGTATCTATAGCTAGTGTGTAGTGTTACCTGGTATCTATAGCTAGTGTGTATTGTTACCTGGTATCTATAGCTAGTGTGTAGTGTTACCTGGTATCTATAGCTAGTGTATAGTGTTACCTGGTATCTCTGTAGCTAGTGTGTAGTGTTACCTGGTATCTATATAGCTAGTGTGTAGTGTTACCTGGTATCTATATAGCTAGTGTGTAGTGTTACCTGGTATCTATATAGCTAGTGTGTAGTGTTACCTGGTATCTCTATAGCTAGTGTGTAGTGTTACCTGGTATCTATATAGCTAGCGTGTAGTGTTACCTGGTATCTCTATAGCTAGTGTGTAGTGTTACCTGGTATCTATTTGGCTAGTGTGTAGTGTTACCTGGTATCTCTATAGCTAGTGTGTAGTGTTACCTGGTATCTATATAGCTAGTGTGTAGTGTTACCTGGTATCTATAGCTAGTGTGTAGTGTTACCTGGTATCTATAGCTAGTGTGTAGTGTTACCTGGTATCTCTGTAGCTAGTGTGTAGTGTTACCTGGTATCTATATAGCTAGTGTGTAGTGTTACCTGGTATCTCTATAGCTAGTGTGTAGTGTTACCTGGTATCTCTATAGCTAGTGTGTAGTGTTACCTGGTATCTCTGTAGGTAGTGTGTATTGTTACCTGGTATCTATATAGCTAGTGTGTAGTGTTACCTGGTATCTATATAGCTAGTGTGTAGTGTTACCTGGTATCTCTGTAGGTAGTGTGTAGTGTTACCTGGTATCTCTATAGCTAGTGTGTAGTGTTACCTGGTATCTCTATATCTAGTGTGTAGTGTTACCTGGTATCTCTATAGCTAGTGTGTAGTGTTACCTGGTATCTATAGCTAGTGTGTAGTGTTACCTGGTATCTATAGCTAGTGTGTAGTGTTACCTGGTATCTCTATAGCTAGTGTGTAGTGTTACCTGGTATCTCTATAGCTAGTGTGTAGTGTTACCTGGTATCTCTGTAGCTAGTGTGTAGTGTTACCTGGTATCTATATAGCTAGTGTGTAGTGTTACCTGGTATCTCTATAGCTAGTGTGTAGTGTTACCTGGTATCTCTGTAGCTAGTGTGTAGTGTTACCTGGTATCTATATAGCTAGTGTGTAGTGTTACCTGGAGGTCCGGTGGGTCCAGGAGCTCCTGGTATCCCCAGACCCAGCTGACCTCTCTCCCCCTTCTGGCCTCGATACCCTGCAGAGGAACACAGCACAGTTAGGGGGGCAGGACACACACACACTCACTCAGGCACACACACACATACACACAGAGCAGGTACACAACAAGGACCTTGGGAAGGGCTTTGTGAGTCTTATTAGTGTACATTCAGATTGAGAAGAGCTCAAGGTTTGAGTGCGAACAGATGTGTAGGACAGACGTTTCCCTAACCCTAAACCTAACCCTAACCCTAACCCAGACAGACGTTTCCCTAACCCTAACCCTAACCCAGACAGACGTTTCCCTAACCCTAACCCTAACCCAGACAGACGTTTCCCTAACCCTAACCCTAACCCAGACAGACGTTTCCCTAACCCTAACCCTAACCCAGACAGACGTTTCCCTAACCCTAACCCTAACCCTAACCCAGACAGACGTTTCCCTAACCCTAACCCTAACCCTTCCCAGCTGCTACACAGCAGTGCGTCAGATCTGTAAAAAAACACGCCATGATAACCTGATGAACACACAAACCTCTTGGTCCTTAGACAAGGTCTCTGACTGAGTAATGATTACCACTGACTGAGTCACACACACATGCTCACACACACTCATGCTCATGTACCACACACACGCACACACACACACACACGTTTACACACCCACACCCAAAGGTTCACACACACATACTGTACGTTCACACACACACACATGTTCCCAGACAGACACACTCTCTCAGACGATGGCTGATTCTGGGCAAACATGACTTCTCTGTCAACAAACTCCAGTAAGCAGATTTTAAGATGTTTTTAACCAGCTTGATCTGAGGTGAGAGGAGGGTAAAAACAAAAGAAGGATTAACAGAGAGAAATATGAAAAATGGATGAAATACTGTAGTTTTTTTCCATTAAGTCAACTTCCCTTCCAGTAAAAGAACCTGGCTGCAGTTTTAAATAACAGCACAAGAAGAGTTCTCAAATCTCTTTAATTAGTTTGAAGAAAATAAGCAAGCAACTCTCTACCAATTAGAGAATCACTGGTACCAAAAAGCATGTTTTTTTTAATGAATTCCCTGGAGTTTCTCACATTCAGTATGTAAACAGAGAGTTACGAGTTCTAAACATCCACCCGCACGCAAGTTCAAGCCAACCCATTTCATGCCACAAAGAGAACCCAGCCGGGGAGAACATCAAAGCGTCCAGCCCAGCCTGTCGAGGGAGCGTCAGTGTTGTGAGTGAGATCCACACACGGGCAGGCGGCGCTCATGCTCGGGCAACGCTCTCTTCTGCTCATGCATGAAATCTCTGCGTCACGAGACGAGCCGCCCGGAAGCGGACGCAGAAACGTGGCGATGCGGACCAGTCCTCCAGGAGGCGGCTAAGAGTAATGGAGTCTGTGTCAGTGGGAGGAGAGGGAGAGGGTGGAGGGAGTCAGCGCGGCTGACAGAGGTGTCAGACCCCAGGCCTCGCCGGCCCCCAGGGGGCCTCGCCGGCCCCCAGGCCTCGCCGGCCCCCAGGGGGCCTCGCCGGCCCCCAGGCCTCGCCGGCCCCCAGGGGGCCTCGCCGGCCCCCAGGCCTCGCCGGCCCCCAGGGGGCCTCGCCGGCCCCCAGGCCTCGCCGGCCCCCAGGGGCCCCACGCTCCAGCGCCCCACCTGGAAAAACGCCTCCCAAGTATCAACCAAACTGCTCTGTCAGAGAACACGCCCGGCTGCCTGGCCTTACAGCGACGAGGCGGAGGGAGAGGAGGTGGAGGAGGGGGAGAGAGGACTCAGCTCTCAGAGCCCATGCTGCCGGGGGCGATCATTCAGCAAGGCAGCCATCACTACGGGGGGGCAAGCGAACAGTACCTGAGAGAGACCAGACCCTCCCAGGGGGAGCCAGGGGGGGAAAAGGCACAGGAGGGGGAATGGAGGGCTGTGGAGGATGGAGGCCAGGGGGGACCGGGGGGGGGAATGGAGGGCCGTGGAGGATGGAGGCCAGGGGGGACCGGGGGGGGGAATGGAGGGCTGTGGAGGATGGAGGCCAGGGGGGACCGGGGGGGAATGGAGGGCTGTGGAGGATGGAGGCCAGGGGGGACCGGGGGGGGAATGGAGGGCCGTGGAGGATGGAGGCCAGGGGGGACCGGGGGGGGGAATGGAGGGCACGTTGAGGATGGATGCCAGGGGGGGACCGGAGGGGGGGAATGAAGTGTCAGTGTTGCCAGGGCTCCCAAAATAAAGCTCGGTCAACAGGCCTACACCCGTCTCCCTCCCTGACAGGGTGCTGCCTGGCTGGCCTTCAAGCCCTGAGGAGCAATGGCAGTTTACTGCACTCAGAGATACGATTACAAAGTGTTTTTTGCACTTATTTCACAGAGGGAAATGAAAGCCTACTGCTAACCTGAACCTTTCCTTGAATAAATAAAGGTTATTTGCTAGGTTATTGCTTTCAGCATTTTGATTCTGTTTTTCTCAGAGTAAACTCCAAGGCTGTGTTTTCCCCAAATAACAAGCAGGTAGGAAGAGAAGCACGCATCCAAACCCATCAGCCAAACCGCGAAATATCCTAAACAAAGGATGGAGTGCACATGATCTGTGAGACTTTATACAGTATCTGTTATCAGACTCTCTACAAGGTCTCTTCAAGGTACACTTCTGGCATAGTTAATGTGCATTTGAATCCAGAACCACTTTTTGTCAAAATGTATGTTACAGGATTCTAAGATAGCATTCTGTCTAGGGACAAACAGAACGCAACAAAACAAGAACAACTTTTAAGGACTGCATGAAAGAACAGAGATGTAAGACAGGCGGTGATGGTGGTTTGCATTAATGAAGGTCAAGGTGAAGAGACAGCGAATGACCCAAATGACTGTGAAACAGCAAGCAGAATTAGAGAGAACATCAGAACACGCAAGGAAAGTAAGAAGACAAAACGAGCTGTTCTCTGGAGAAGCGTGTCACACGCCAGGCCCAGACACCCCCTGCGGTACAGGGAGATTACAAGCCCCATGTCAAATCACACCAGGAGAACAAATACAAAAGAAAGGAAAAAACTATAGTCTGAAAATGCAAAGGGGTTATATTTCTTCATAAACTATTCATTCTGGTGTCTTTGAGAGGAAGTCAAATTGAATATTCCAGAGGACTGCTGTCTCCAGTGGAGGATGACGCAAAATAATGAGGAAATATTACCCAGAACCCCCATTTCCAGCTGATACAGGCACAGGAGTCAACAACGCAAGAAAAAAGAAAAAATTGTTTCTCAATATCTGATTCAGCTAGGGACCAACACAGTTTCCTCGTGACTTCTTTAACTCACAGATTTATTTAGAAAGTTGGCATATTAATAACTGCTTATAGAAAAGAACAAAACACTACTTTGAGGCATTGAAAAGGAAATGAAACACACACAATACCACTGAAGGAAAACATCTAACAACATGAGTTAAGGCATTGACCCGTGACTAAAGTACATTCACTTAAAAAACACTACAACTGCAGCCCAGCTTCATGTCAACACAGTCAATAAGGTCACAATGTAAACCGTCTAGGTGAGGTAGTTGGCCATGCTTTAGAACTGAGGCCAAATCATTAGTGTGCTAACGTGCAACACATGCCTAGTATAGTATAGGATAGTATAGCATATCATAGCATAGTAATGAATAGTATGACATAGCATAGTATAGTATGGTATAGCATAGGATAGCATAGCATAGCATAGCATAGGATAGGATAGCATAGCATAGCATAGCATAGAATAGTATGACATAGCATAGTATAGTATTAGTATAGTATGGTATAGTATCATATAGAATAGCATAGCATAGTATAGCATGGTATATAATAGTATAGTATAGTATAGCATAGCATAGCATAGCAAGATATAAGAAAATATAGCATAGTACAGTATGGTACATCTCCACATGTTAAGGGTGGTGGGGTTTCCTAAACAGCAGAAAGGAGTGGATGCAGCTCTGTGTGGAGGTGAACAGGTCCAGCGAAAGGTCAGGGGTGGGTCAGGGAAAGGTTAGGGAAGGGTCAGGGCTGGATCAGACAAAGGTACATGGATGTGAGAAGGACCAGGCAGGCAGGCGTAGACGGAGGTCTGATAAGGACGGTCCTGCCTGGCCTGGGCCCTCGCTCAGAGCCTGCTTGCTGCCCGGGTGAAGCAGCACCCAAACTCGGCTCTGTCCACACTCACGTGGGCTCCTCTCAGTCACTGACAGTTCTCCATTTGTCTTCATATCTCCCAGACAGAGAGCGCAAGCAGGGAGGAGAGACAAAAAAAATGGAAACAGAGAGCAAGAGACAGAAATAGAGAGGGCGAGGGATAGAGCGAAGAAAGAGAAGATATAGAGCGCAAAACAGAGAGAGAGAGAGAGAGAGACAGAGAGAGAGACAGAGAGAGAGACAGAGAGAGAGAGAGAGAGACAGAGAGAGACAGAGACAGAGAGAGACAGAGAGAGAGAGACAGAGAGACAGAGAGACAGAGAGACAGAGAGAGAGAGAGAGAGAGAGAGAGAGACAGAGACAGAGACAGAGACAGAGAGAGAGAGAGAGAGCACTCGTGTGTCCTTCCATACTCCTGTTCCTGTCCTCCGCTCCTCTCCTCCCTCAGTCTGCTCTACGTGTCTAACAGGAGAGAAACAGCCATGAATCCTCACAGCACATCAACAGCACCACGGCTGCCACAGCCGGGAAAACGCTCCAGTGATGAAACCCTGCCTTCCCATTACACTGCTCCACTACATGTGTCTGTCTGTCTCTTCTGAATCTCCACAGACCATTTACTGCCACCCTGACAGCCTGCTGTAGTGGTGAGTGTGTACATAGAGAGAGGGCAAGGACAGTTCTGCTGGGTTAGGTTACACCTGGGGACTGAGTATGATGTCAGAAAGGGAAGGGAGGGGGGCAGGGCGTCCCTCTTCTGGTTAGGAGGGTTAAAGGGTGAGAGGGCTTCAGTAGGAGTTTTAATGAGTGTGTGTGTGTGTGTGTGTGTGTGTGTGTGTGTGTGTGTGTGTAGGAGGGGCACCTGGAAGCTCCAGGCTTTTACCTTGAGGTCCTGGGGGCCCCGTCTCCCCAGGGGGGCCGGTGGAACCAGGAGGGCCGGGGGTCCCGTGCCGCACCTGTGCTGCCAAGATGGCCGCCGGTGTCTTCTGCTGCGTGGCGGAGTTAGACAGCCTCTCTGCAAGACAACGCTCTGCGTCAGGGGGACGGAAGGTTCCGGAGGATCATGTGAGTAAATAGGTAACATCTGTACCTTCAAACACCCTCAGCACTTCACTTCGGATAAACATTTTGATTTCCTCCATAGAATTGGCATCACTCTGTGTGGAGAGGGGTGGGGGGGGAATTCCACAGAAAAAAGTATTTAACAGATTAAAAAAATGCAATTATAGGTCAGCGGTAATTCGTGTTTTATTCATGTGTTCTGGAACAGAGAGAAAGATACAGACACATGGAGAGAGAGAGAGAGTTAGATACAGACACATGGAGAGAGAGAGAGTTAGATACAGACACATGGAGAGAGAGAGAGAGTTAGATACAGACACATGGAGAGAGAGAGAGAGTTGGATACAGACACATGGATAGAGAGAGAGAGTTAGATACAGACACATGGAGAGAGAGAGAGAGTTAGATACAGACACATGGAGAGAGAGTTAGATACAGACACATGGAGAGAGAGAGAGAGTTAGATACAGACACATGGAGAGAGAGAGAGAGTTAGATACAGACACATGGAGAGAGAGAGAGAGTTAGATACAGACACATGGAGAGAGAGAGTTGGGGAAATGCTTTGTGACATAGCATAGTAATCAGCTTGTGTGTCTGTGTTTCCTGTCAGTGTGGTGGGCGACAGTGGACGTGGAGAGGAAGCTTCCAGTTCTCTGCTCAGTGGGAACACCCCCCACTGACTATCTTCAGGAAGCCTCTAATGCGGGTCTGAGCAGTGGGGGGTGGGGGGGGGGGGTGCGAAGAGGAGGAGGGAGAGGACGGGGTGGAGGAGAGGGAGGAGAGGGAGAGGTATGGTGAGGAGAGGGAGGGAGGGAGGAGAGGGAGGAGAGGGAGGAGAGGGAGAGGTATGGTGAGGAGAGGGAGGAGAGGGAGGAGAGGGAGGAGAGGGGTATGGTGAGGAGAGGGAGGAGAGGGAGGGAGGGGGAAGAGAAGCCAGTACAGGCAACGCTGGTTGAGTGTGTGTGTTCACTGAGGTGTTCTAAACACTGACTAAGCTGTGTGACACCTCGGCAGGGACGAGCGAGGAGAGAGAGAAGCAGAATAAAGTGTGTCCTGGACTGACATCATAAAGTTTGTTCTACACTGTACAATTGTCTTCTATAATGTTGTGTTCTGTTCAATACTGCCCTGTTCTATACTGTCCTATTCTATGCTGGCCTGTTCTATACAGTCCTGTACAGTCCATATCTTTGTTGGGTTATAACATCTGTGTTGGGTTAAGATGTTTGTTGGTTTGTCGTACATTGTTGGCTTGTCAAACAGTGTTGGTTTGTCGTACAGTGTTGGTTTGCATATGTTGTGTTGTCATATTGTGTTGACAAGCACGCAGGGTTAGGGTTTGTGTAGAGAGTTTGTGTTGAGGGTTTGTGTGGGTTCCTGTTGTGTTACTGTGTAGGTGAGTGATGGCATGGTTGTGTCACCAACCTACCAGGAGGCTGGATGTGGAGAGGGGGCCAGGGGGCCCGGGGTCTCCTCTGTACCCCTGAGGCCCCACCAGGCCTGGCTCTCCTGCCCAGCCCCTCTCCCCCTGGACGCCCCTCTCGCCCTGGACGCCCCTCTCCCCAGCGATCCCTGGGTCTCCCTGTGGACATCACAAGACCAGCATGTATGTAACAATCACAGTAACACAATAACAATAACAATCACAATAACACAATAACAATCACAATAACACAATAACAATTACAGTAACACAATAACAATCACAATAACAATCACAATAACACAATAACAATCACAGTATCATGACAGGACCGTCATGAGACCAGGGGGGTATTCCAGAAAGCGGGTTTAACAAACTGTAAGCCTGTAACCCTGAAATCTAGGTTGATTTACCCTCAAATTGGAAGCTCTGACTTTTCGGTTCCAGAACAGCTTATTTGAATGACTTCAATCAACTCAGAGTATGTCCACTCTGAGTTGATTGCAGACAAGATGACTATAAAAAGCCAACATTACAGTATGGAACTCCGATACTAGGATCACCATGTCACCATGGTGACAAAAAAAGTCCTCCTACTTTGTCGTCGTCCTCTGTCTGTAAGGGAAAAGCCAGAGTTTGCCTCCTCTCAGGGTTAACCAACTCAGGGTTTTCACTGACCCTTCTTTCTGGAATACCCCCCAGCACATAACAGTCACATAAACACAACCACAACCACAGGACGGCACTTCCTGCAGCAAGCTCATTAACAACAAGGGCTGTTTGTCATCATTTGGGGTTAGAGGCCTTAGTTCTACTGGTGGAAATGTAATTCTAGGCAATTCTGGGCTTTAAACTTTTTGACAATTTGCACAAATGAGGTCTATACAGAAATGTTTGTAGGGTTGTAGAGTAAAGGGGCATCCACTGATCCCTGACCTAACTAAAATTACAGACATTTGGGATAAAGTCTTACACCTTGAAGCAAGGTGTAAACACCCAGCGTCAGTCTCCAGCCTCCCTAATGCCCGTGTGGCTGAATGGAAGCAAACCCTGCATCAATGTTCCCATGTCTATCTGAAAGCCTCCCAGAAAAGAGAAGGAAGTCATAGACACAAAGCAGGAACCAACTCCATGTTAGTAATGCCCATGATTTTAGAAGGTTCCACAAACAGGTGGTTGTAAACTGTCACTGTTGTTCATTTAGTGTACCTGGCTCACTCCCTCAAAAAGTGAACTGCTGCCATGACAACCTCTCGCTCGTCATGGACTAGATGCTGAGGACATGAAAGCAGTTTGGACCGCTATGTTTGTCCATAGGAGTGGTATTCAATATTAATAAGGCTCCGTTTTGATAGAGGAATAAGAGTCTCACCCGTTCTCCTTTGGATCCCCTGTCTCCTGGTCTTCCTGTAGCTCCCTGGAGGAGAGAGAGAGAGAGAGAGAGGGAAGGAGAGAGGGAGAGAGGGGGGGGGGAGAGAGGGGGGGAGAGAGAGGGAGAGGGAAAGGGAAATATACAGATGAATAGAGGGAGGACAGGTAGATAAGAGAAAGGATATAGAGAAAGAGAAAGAGAGAGAGGTAGAAGAGAGAGAGAGGATATAGAGACAGAGAGAGAGAGGGAGGTAGAAGAGAGAGAGAGGATATAGAGACAGAGAGAGAGAGGGAGGTAGAAGAGAGAGAGAGGATATAGAGACACACAGAGAGAGAGCGGGAGGTAGAACAGAGAGAGAAGATCAGGTCCACATAGCAGAGCATAGTGCAGCAGTAAATAATTGGCTATATGAAATTAATTTGACCCTGAATTTGTAGGTCCTTTGCCCTCTTTTACTGCTCTGCCACTCTCTCTCCCTCTCTCACTGCTCCACTTCTCCCTCTCTCTTTCACTGCTCTGCCTTGGTCTCTCTCTCACTCCTAAAATTCTCTCCCTATCTCTCCCTCCCTCTTTCTCTTTTACTGCTCTCTCTCCCTCTCTTTCCCTGCTCTCTCCCTCCCTCTCTCTTTTTCACTGCTCTACCATGTCTCTCTCTTTTACTGCTCCCTCTCCCTCTCTTTCCCTGCTCCCTCCCTCCCTCCCTCTCTGTTTTCTCCTCTGTCTCTATTACTGCTGTGCCTCTCTCTTTCTCTCTCCATGTTACTGCTTTCTCTCTCTCTTTATCCTCTCCACTCCTACTTATGTTGTTAAGAGATAAACAGAAATGAAGAACATGTACTCATTCCTCTTCTCCAACCGACCCGTGTGGGTTTTTACCATTATTATTTTAGTTTATCTTTGTTTTGGATTGTTTGTTTAAGCCTTTGTGTAAAGGCAAATTTCTACTCCTATGGGGATGAACAATAACATTTTTGGAATTGAATTCAGAACATTCTCTCTTTGTTTCCAATGTTTTATAAGGGTGGTAAAGAAGCCTGCCTTTCTCCCTGTCAACACCCCCCCTTCTCCCCCCCTTCTCCCCCCCTTCTCCCCCCTTCTCCCCCCTTCTCCCCCCCTTCTCCCTCCCTGCCTCCCCCCTTCTCCCTGCCTCCCCCCTTCTCCCTGCCTCCCCCCTTCTCCCTCCCTGCCTCCCCCCTTCTCCCTCCCTGCCTCCCTCCTGCTCTCCCTGCCTCCCCCCTTCTCCCTGCCTCCCCCCTTCTCCCTCCCTGCCTCCCCCCTTCTCCCTCCCTGCCTCCCTCCTGCTCTCCCTGCCTCCCCCCTTCTCCTCCCCCCTTCTCCCTCCCTGCCTCCCTCCTGCTCTCCCTGCCTCCCTCCCTGCCTCCCCCCTTCTCCCTCCCTCCCTGCCTCCCTCCTGCTCTCCCTGCCTCCCCCCTTCTCCCTCCCTGCCTCCCTCCTGCTCTCCCTGCATCCCCCCGTCTCCCTCCCTGCCTCCCCCCTTCTCCCCCCCCTTCTCCCTCCATGCCTCCCCCCTTCTCCCTCCCTGCCTCCCCCTTCTCCCTCCCTGCCTCCCCCCTTCTCCATGCCTCCCTGCCTCTCTAAGTGCTATCCTTCCAGACTGTCTAGTTATAGCTTGGGGAGAAACTCCTGTCTTGGGCTGAATGTGCAGTCCACTTCCCCCTCCACCCCCTCTCTTAGTCTCTCTTTCACTTTCTCTGGAACTTCCTGGAGCATTTTTTCTATCTGTTTCCTGCAGGATTACAGCCATGAAAAACATAATCTGCCATGAAGTGGTTCTGGAGGAGCCAGCCTTTCTGTGGAGCCGTTTTCTCCCTCATCTCTGCACATCTCTCCCTCTCTCCCCCTCATCTCCGCCGTCCCTTTCTCTCCCCCTTCCTCTTTCTAACTCTGCAAATCTCCTCTCCTTCCCTCTCCCAATCCCCTCTGCATATCGTCTCTCTACGGCTCTCCCTCTTTCCATCTCTCCCTCTCTCATCATCTCCCTGTATTCCCTCGCTCCTGATGAGAGCCTCGCGTCCATCACCAGGGCCACTGAACACAGCCTCGCTCGGCCTCACTGAGGTTCCGAGAAGAGAGGAGGAGAGAGTAGACGAGAGAGCAGAGGACGAGAGGAGAGAGCCTGCTAGATGGCACTGTTGCACCACCAAACAACAAGAGGAGAGAGAGAGAAACGGAAACAAGAGCAGCAAGGCACAGCCAGAGCCTCCAGAGCTTGGCCAGAGTGTGTGTGCCCGGGTGAAATGGGAATGAAGGGAAAGCACATAAACAATCAGCACCGCCGCAAAGACAAGCTAACTCAATCATCGCTCGCTGATCCTGCGTTTAGGACTTGGGAGAACAGTCCACCTGGGTGCTACTTCCTCTCCCTTGTAGCTGGACCGAGCTGGCGTCCCTGGGAGGTCCTGGGGGGGTCTGGGAAGTCTGCCAAGTCAGGAACGCATGTCCTTCCCCAGCGAGAACATGGATCTAGTCCTCAGGGGGTTTAGACTAGCGGCTGCAGGAACTACCGAGACCTAACTCACACACAGTCCTTTCCTTTGTCTGCGTGTCGTCTCAAATCTGATCTGGATGAAATAGGCTTCATTCATCTGACAGACACTGACCTCCATTACAAACATGTTATCACTGCCGTGAAGCATTCACTGCATAATAAGGAAGAGGGAGGCTGGAAGTCAACAAAGCTTGACACCAGCAGGCAATCACTGGGTTCATATCATACAATGTTCCAGTGTGCAAATGTCATGTTTTAATCTGGTTCTCTTGTGATGCTGTAGCAGAGGGCCACAAATACTATACCCTTTGTACTTTATCTCACTTTCTCTCTTTATTCTCTCTCTCTCTTTATTCTCTCTCTCTCTTTATTCTCGCTCCTCTTTCTTTTCTCTCTCTGATCTCTCTCCTTATTTACTCTCTCTCTCTCTCTCTCTCTCTCTCTCTCTCTCTCTCTCTCTCTCTCTCTCTCTCTCTCTCTCTCTCTCTCCTCTCTCTCTCTCTCTCTCACACACACACACACACACACACACACACACCCTTTCTCATTTTCTGACTCTCCAGGTTAGCTGTAGCAGGTTAATACACATCCCCAACAGAGCATCAGGTGACCATTCTCTCACCTCATATCCAGGTATGCCATCTTTCCCAGGCCTCCCCTGTCCCAGGAAAAGAAACACACAAACACACAGAGGAAAAAGGTTCAGTATAGGGGTCCACCAGAGTCCCGCTGTTCCCTGGTGATCTTCTGAGGTAATGAGAGCAGAGTAATGAGCGTGGAGGAACGCCTGATTGCTTTTGTATGAACACCAGCCTCCAGCTACTTACACACCTTCTGAAACCATGTCTGATGGTAATTACATACAATAGTGTCATTGCCTGGAGCAGAAGCCAAGGCCGGCATGGTGAATTTCCCAGCATATTGTCCTTAAACATCCTGTTTATGCTGTAAAGACAGGGCTGTGGAGGGATCGGGGGAGCACGGCTGCTCAGAGCAGAGAAGGAAGTTGAGCATGCAGCAAATGGAAAAGGGTTCATTTCCCACCAGAGTGTTTCTTTAAGTTGATCTCATGAGAGTGGACCTATAGAAACAATTTAGAAAATGTAGACAATAGGTAGATATGAGTGCAGACTAACACGACCTGGCTTGCTAAGCCACGCTGCCCATAGGGGAAGTACAGTGAGGGCCCTGAATAACTGTGTCCTGTGTCTATCACAGGCATAAGCCTACATTTAGGGGGATGGGGGACATGTCCCCACCAATGTTAGGAAACATGTAATTGTCCCCACCAATAATGATGAGTCTAAACATAATTTTTTCATTCTTTAAAATTTTTCTGCTCCACAATTGGTTAACTCTCTCAAGGTCAGCGTTCCTCCTGATTGGCAGGAGAGCGCTGATCACAATGTGTACCAGTCAGCTAACAGTGCTCAGGTGAGCGTCGAAGCGAGACTGTGAGAAGAGATTTTAATGATTGGCTTTTTGGCAGGCTACTCCTGTAAGGTATACGTTAAGATTGAGTGAATAATAAATGATAAAATTGAATTATATTACACTCCTGTATATTATTGTTGAACATGTATAGTATTTCTAACGTTAACAATCCTTTGCTAGCTCTGGAACACAACTAAGGAATTGTCTGCTTGCTAGCTATCGGACATTCATTTGTCTTGAATGGAGACTATGCAGTAGTTGCGGTCGAAGCTATGCTAGCTATGCTAGCAAATAGAAAGGTAAAACATGTTCAAACCAAACCTACGCCCTTGATCACAGGGGTAGAGCACAGCTGGAACAAAGGTGTAATACGAGGGCGGATGTCTTACCGGAGTGCCTTGGGGTCCTTCGGGGCCTGGGAAGCCAGTCTCTCCCAGGGGCCCTCTCTCTCCCTGTAGGAGACACACACAGACCGCCCAGGTAAGAGCAGGATGAGGATGACAGGGAGGATGACAGCCGGAGGGAGGGGTGATGGGGAGAGGAGGGGGGAGGTGCGTGGGGGTGAGGGGTTGAGGAGGGAGGGGTGATGGGGAGAGGAGGGGGGAGGTGAGTGCGGGGAAGGGGGGAGGTGTGATGTGTAGCGGGTAGGGGGTGCGGTCAGGGTTTTGATTGACTGCTGAAAAACAGTTTGAAGCTCACCGGGTCTCCAGGAATCCCTGCCTCTCCTCGACTCCCCGGCTTCCCCTGCCAATCACACACAGGATCACACCATCCAATCACATACAGGATAGCATCAGCCAATCACACAGAGGATCACAACAGCCAATCACACACAGGATAGCATCAGCCATCACCATTAGACAAACATACATACACACACACAGACAGGCACGCGCACACACACACACAGTCAAACAATCCCAATTGAAAGTATTTTTCCACCTTAGTTACTGTTGCTAGCCTGTCAAGCTGTGCTTTTTTGAATAGCAGTCATTACTGTAAACTGCTAAAATGGAGGGGATGAAAAGCATATTACCGGTCAGGGTAAGTGATTCTTTCTGCAGTAATACCGACACGATATCGGAAGTAATACATTTTGTGAACGTTATCTCTCATCTGACATAGCCTTCGCAAGACAATGACAACTGAATAACCAGCGAGCTAAATTGGAGCAGCCAAAAGTATATCTGTTGATCTGTAAGGGATTTTGCAGAGAATGGGGCCTCCCACACTGTTTCATTCACTGCCGGCATCTTTCCTTCTGGGCTTTGGGCTTTGGAAAGGGGAAAACATTACTTTTTTAGGGTACTTGCTGTCGGATTTGCAGGTGCCATAGAAACACCTTTCACCACGACCGAAAGCTTGACGGACCTTCTTCAAGTAGCAACCGGCTGCTAAGGTAGGATTTGTCAAGGCCTTTTGGGGGATTGGTTTTGCGAAACGTTAACTGCCTACACTGAAGCACGACCTGCGTGCATCAGAACAGACTGCTTGAGTTGTACAGTAACAAGCTGAGCAGCTGTGGAAGAGGTTTTACAAGAAAATGGAGGAAGAGAATCCAATGTCTCAATGAAGAGAATGTTTTTGTTGTGAGGATGTGTTCCTTACCAGAGGGCCGGGTATTCCTGGGGCTCCAGGCATGCCCATATCCCCCTGCAGGAGCAGAACAGACCTTCATGTAACACAAACAGCACCAGGGTGGCGGAAAGAGAGAGGGAAGAGAGAGAAGAGATAGAGAGAGAGAGAGAGAGAGAGAGAGAGAGAAGTGCAAAGAGAGAGAGAGAGAGACAGTAAAAGAACAGCTGAACAACAGAAAGGAGAGAAAGGAAAGAGGGAGGCACTGAGAGAGCAAGAGAGAAAATGTCAATAGAGAAGCAACACAGATCCAGTTTAATCCCGTTCCCTGAGGACAGGTAGGCGTGGAGGACTGTTTGAGCTCATGTTCTCTTTTAGTCAGATAACACACTCCAGGATTGGACTCCCCAATGGGTTGCTGTGGGTTTCATAAGAAACCTCTACTTCCCCTCTCACCGTCAGACAGAACCAGCCCAGAGCGAAACCCCCTGGACCTTAACAACATCAGACTTTCTGTTCAAACTTCTAGGTCTTTTCCAAGCTAGGGATGGTTCTATTGTTAACCATCATAGTGTTGTAGGAGCCATGTAAACTTCTTTAGTTTGATCAAAAGCATTTATTGTTGACTGAGTGCAGATCCTTGGGATTTACAACTCATTTTCTTTAGTACAAGGACAACAAAATAAAGTAGGCCTACCTATTTTATATTTCTGTGTGTGCAAGTCCATTTTTCTTCCACTGTTCTCCATTGTGGCCGAATCAAATAAATTAATTGTACAAAGCAATGTACGAGACACATTTATAAACCAGGCGAAGTGTATGGTGGTGAACTAGGCTAAAGGTTAGTGTATGGTGGTGAACTAGGCTAAAGGTTAGTGTATGGTGGTGAACTAGGCTAAAGGTTAGTGTATGGTGGTGAACTAGGCTAAAGGTTAGTGTATGGTGGTGAACTAGGCTAAAGGTTAGTGTATGGTGGTGAACTAGGCTAAAGGTTAGTGTATGGTGGTGAACTAGGCTAAAGGTTAGTGTATGGTGGTGAACTAGGCTAAAGGTTAGTGTATGGTGGTGAACTAGGCTAAAGGTTAGTGTATGGTGGTGAACTAGGCTAAAGGTTAGTGTATGGTGGTGAACTAGGCTAAAGGTTAGTGTATGGTGGTGAACTAGGCTAAAGGTTAGTGTATGGTGGTGAACTAGGCTAAAGGTTAGTGTATGGTGGTGAACTAGGCTAAAGGTTAGTGTATGGTGGTGAACTAGGCTAAAGGTTAGTGTATGGTGGTGAACTAGGCTAAAGGTTAGTGTATGGTGGTGAACTAGGCTAAAGGTTAGCGTCTAACTTACCTTAGCACCTGGAAGGCCCTCCAGACCAGGCAATCCCATAGGCCCTACTTCTCCCTGGTACACAAAACAGAGAGAGAGAGAGAAAGAGAGAGATAGAGAGGGAGAGAGAGAGAGTGAGATTTTATATTGGAGAATGTGTCAGTCAAGTTCCATGTGTTTGGTGACAGTTATGGCCTCCCAGACTATCCGCAGTTCAGGATATACAAATATATAAAATTCATGAAAATATTGAATATGGAGCTTTGCTGGAGGAATTTTAACTGCTGCCAAAATGAGGTTTAAAGGTTTAAAGGTTTAAAGGTTGTCCCCCCAGGGAGAACAGGAGAGGCTTCAATAATCTTCATGTTTTCTCTGAAAGCGGTCAAATGTTCCCAGATATAAACATGGTACACATTTATATCACAGTTACAGCGAGAGTTCTTCGGCGACCTGTTCAGTCTCTCTAATCCCTGTGCACAGATAACCAGGAGCTCTGAAAGAACCCCTGGGATGGGCACAGCCACCGAGCCACAGACACAGAGCAACTGACAGCAGATCCAGAGGTCGCAGGTTCAAATCCCCCCTGCATGTCGCTCTGGATAGAAGTGTCTGCTAAAATGAAACGAACACAACCCTCCACCCAGCCATCCCCACCCTCCACCCAGCCATCCTCACCCTCCACCCAGCCATCCTCACCCTCCACCCAGCCATCCCCACCCTCCACCCAGCCATCCTCACCCTCCACCCAGCCATCCTCACCCTCCACCCAGCCATCCCCACCCTCCACCCAGCCATCCCCACCCTCCACCCAGCCATCCTCACCCTCCACCCCGCCATCCCCACCCTCCACCCAGCCATCCCCACCCTCCACCCAGCCATCCCCACCCTCCACCCACCCAGCCATCCCCACCCTCCACCCAGCCATCCTCACCCTCCACCCAGCCATCCCCACCCTCCACCCAGCCATCCCCACCCTCCACCCCGCCATCCCCACCCACCCTCCACCCACCCAGCCATCCCCACCCTCCACCCACCCAGCCATCCCCACCCTCCACCCAGCCATCCCCACCCAGCAGTGGCAGGACATACTCCTGCTTGGGTCTGGTCGACCAGGGCGCTTGAGAAGGCTGACAGCCTGGGCCAAGTGCGTTGACACGGATCACGCAAGTAACTGTTATACATGTAGATTGTCCTAAATGAGTGTGCAGGCCGACCTGGGGATCATCTGTCAGACAGATTGGGACAATTTCTCCCGCCGCGCTGGGGACCCTCCCTCAATTTATTCAAACGTCAAATTAACACCCCGGTGAAAAATCGCGCCGCAACAAAACAATAAAAAACGCCATTGGCCCTTTGAGAAGGGAGGCTCAGGTTGATACCCGAGGAGAGGTACGGTCTACCTCTCTTCCCCTGCCTTCCAACTCCCCTTTTCTCCCATTCTCCTTCTCTCTCTCTCTCCCTCCCTCACTCTACCACTCTCCCATTCCCTCTACCCCCCCCACCCCGCCCCTTTCCCTCGTTTGTCCTCTGCCAGGAGGAGTGTTTGTGGGGCGAGGCGAGGATGAGGGGTGAGGTGGAGGCTTGCAGAGCAGGGGGTGTTCAGGGGGTGTTCAGGGGGTGTTCAGAGTGTCGTACTGGCAGCAGAATACAGCGTGGAAACTGTCGTTCTGGCAGGAGCACCATCATTCTTTTGTTGTGTGTCAAGAGTTCTGCGGAGTGTGGCTAACCGCCGAAGCTCAGGGCTCTATTGACTCTCGCGAGTGAAGCAGAGAAACAATGTTGGGAAGCAACCAAGTATGTATTACACTTCCTCGTCTCGCTATGAAGGGATGTATGAGAGAGAGAGGGAGGGAGGGGTACTTAATGCAAATATATTCTCAGAATAAAAAGATTCAACTCACTGCTCTTCCCTCATCTCCTTTGAGTCCCTGCAAAAGAAAAAGACACAGATTAGCCCTCTGGGAAGTTATAACTCCAAACACTTTGTTCCACACACGCCACTTTAAACCGATTTCCAACTGAAATGACTGGATATGTTCCTCATTTTGTTCTTAAGTTTGAAACAAATTACTTTTAATGTTCATGGTAGTCGCATGTAGTTAGTTGTACAAGAATAGTGTTTTTTCAACTCTCCTGACATTGGAATCACATTATTTCCATTGTTGTATTGCTGTTATGGCTCTTTCTCCCATAGTTCTCTTCCTCCCCCCCTACTTTCCCCTCCCTTCCTTCTCCTCCTCCCCCTGTCCCCTCCCCTCCTTTACCTCTCCCCTCCCTCTTCTCCTTCTTCTCCCTCCCTCCCTCCCTCCCTCCCTCCCTCCCTCCCTCCCTCCCTCCCTCCCTCCCTCCCTCCCTCTCTCTCTCTCTCTCCTATCTCTCTCCCTATCTCTCTCTCCCTATCTCTCCCTCTCTCTCTCCTCTCTCTCTCTCCTCCCTCTCTCTCTGCCTCTCTCTCCCTCTCTCTTCCTCCCTCCTCTCCCTCCCTCTCTCTCCCTTGCAGCTGTTGATAAGTGTTCCTTCAGCAGTACTCAGCAGTGTGGCTACTCCAGGCCTGTGGAGACTGCTCCTGGTGGCCGAACACCACACTGTTCGATAAGGGAGAAGCTGTATGCAGAGCTGATAAGCAGGAACCCAATCACTGTAAACCGCTGAAAGAAGCCGACTGCAGCACAAGGATCCAGCTCTCCCAGGCCTCCTTGCATGGAATGTGTCCCTGTCTGCCTCCCGTGTGAGAGTCAGCATTCTCTCCTCTTCACTCCAGGCTGCTTGCTCACTAGGCTTACCTCGGACTATCTGACTGCACAGTAGTTGTAGGGTAGGAGCAGTACCAGTGTTAGTAGGGGTGTGACAGTACTAGTACTAGTAGTGTTAGAAATAGTGTTACAGGAATAGTACCAGTGTTAGTAGTAGCAGTAGTGTGTCAGGAATAGTACCAGTGTTAGTAGTAGCAGTAGTGTGTCAGGAATAGTACCAGTGTTAGTAGTAGCAGTAGTGTGTCAGGAATAGTACCAGTGTTAGTAGTAGCAGTAGTGTGTCAGGAATAGTACCAGTGTTAGTAGTAGCAGTAGTGTGTCAGGAATAGTACCAGTGTTAGTAGTAGCAGTAGTGTGTTAGTACTGAGCAGTAGAGATATGACGAGAGCTGAGACTTACTGGGGCTCCAGGGGGTCCAGGGGGGCTTAGACTGGCTCCTCCACTCTGTGAAGATAAGACAGTCATCAACCCAACCCTAACACAACCCTAACCCTAGTCCTGACAGGTGCACAAGAGAGAAGGCTGCTGCCTCTAGTTAGACAACCTTGTACAGTTAAACACTGCTGCCTCTACTTAGACAACCTTATACAGTTAAACACTGCTGCCTCTACTTAGACAACCTTGTACCCCCAAGGTGATGTGTGGAGGTGATGTGGAGGTGATGTGGAGGTGATGTGGTGGTGATGTGGAGGTGATGTGGTGGTGATGTGGTGGTGATGTGGAGGTGATGTGGTGGTGATGTGGTGGTGATGTGGAGGTGATGTGGTGGTGATGTGGTGGTGATGTGGAGGTGATGTGGTGGTGTGGAGGTGATGTGGAGGTGATGTGGAGGTGATGTGGAGGTGATGTGGTGGTGATGTGGAGGTGATGTGGTGGTGATGTGGAGGTGATGTGGTGGTGATGTGGTGGTGATGTGGAGGTGATGTGGTGGTGTGGAGGTGATGTGGAGGTGGTGTGGAGGTGATGTGGAGGTGATGTGGTGGTGATGTGGAGGTGATGTGGTGGTGATGTGGAGGTGATGTGGTGGTGATGTGGTGGTGATGTGGTGGTGATGATGTGGTGGTGTGGTGGTGATGTGGAGGTGATGTGGAGGTGATGTGGTGGTGTGGAGGTGATGTGGTGGTGTGGAGGTGATGTGGAGGTGATGTGGAGGTGATGTGGAGGTGATGTGGTGGTGATGTGGAGGTGATGTGGTGGTGATGTGGAGGTGATGTGGTGGTGATGTGGTGGTGATGTGGTGGTGATGATGTGGTGGTGTGGTGGTGATGTGGAGGTGATGTGGAGGTGATGTGGTGGTGTGGAGGTGATGTGGTGGTGTGGAGGTGATGTGGAGGTGATGTGGAGGTGATGTGGTGGTGTGGAGGTGATGTGGTGGTGTGGAGGTGATGTGGAGGTGATGTGGAGGTGATGTGGTGGTGTGGTGGTGATGTGGAGGTGTGGAGGTGATGTGGTGGTGTGGTGGTGATGTGGAGGTGATGTGGAGGTGATGTGGTGGTGTGGAGGTGATTTGGTGGTGTGGAGGTGATGTGGTGGTGTGGAGGTGATGTGGTGGTGTGGAGGTGATGTGGTGGTGTGGAGGTGATGTGGTGGTGTGGAGGTGATGTGGTGGTGTGGAGGTGATGTGGTGGTGTTGTGGTGGAGGACCTTACCTGCAGCTTGTACAGGCTGCTCATCCCATTGCCCTCCACATAAGGAACACCCTGGACAGATGGAGAGAAAGGGAGGTTTAGATGGTCTCACTGTTAACATCTTTGGGCTTCTTTGTCACAGTGCTTGTGAAACGAGCTATGAAATACAAACTTGATATTGGTGTGTGTGTATATTTTTGTGTGTGTATTATGTTTGTGCATTTATATGCTTGTGTGTGTATATACTGTGTGTGTGTGTGTGTGTAAGAGAGACCAGTCTTTCTGCCAGGCTGTGTGGCTACTACTCTTTATACAACAGTATCACACTGGCAGGCTCTTAAAGCTGCATGGAGAAATCTCTGCCACTGCAGGTGCCTGGTCATGTAAAGATGGACGGTGTGGGATGTGAGAGATGAAAAGACAGATGAGAGAGAAATGAGTCAGCAAAAAAGAGCAAAAGCAAGATAAAGGAAGATAATGGTGATTCTTGTTCGGTAAGTTAGTCTCTAACGCTAATACACTATCAATAACATTGATTCAGAGAGGCAGAGGCAGGGGTGAGCGAAACACTGAGATGTAGCTGATTTGAGGCTTATTTGCCTGTGTATGTCTGTGTGTATGTGCCTGTGTATGTGTGTGTTTGCCTGTGTTTGTGTGTGTGTGTGTGTATGTGCCTGTGTATGTGTGTGTTTGCTTGTGTGTGTGTGAGGGGGTTTCATTGTAATAAATGGGGGGGCAGCAGCCAAGATAGCCAGTGGAGAAGTTCAAGTTCTAATTGAGAGGTGAGTATATGGGTATGACCCTCTGACCCCCCCCCCCACTCCTTTGCCCCCCCCACTCCTCGGCCCCCCCACTCCTTTGCCACCCCCCACTCCTCGGCCCCCCCACTCCTTTGCCCCCCCCACTCCTCAGCCCCCCCACATCCTTTGCCCCCCCCACTCCTCGGCCCCCCCCACTCCTTTGCCACCCCACTCCTCGGCCCCCCCACTCCTTTGCCACCCCCACTCCTCGGCCCCCCCCACTCCTTTGCCCCCCCCACTCCTCAGCCCCCCCACTCCTTTGCCCCCCCCACTCCTCGGCCCCCCTACTCCTCTGCCCCCCCCCTGCCCTATAGCCCTTTTTGCACAGACTGTTCCTTGACTCTGCCCATGGAAATACTGTAGAAATGTGAACATCTGAACCATGATCTTCTTCTGTACTTTCTATGCGCACTATTGCTCTGTCGCTTTGGATAATATGTGTGTGTGCAAGTGTGTGCTGGTGTGTAGGGACCTCATCTTCACCATATCAATATATTTATACCATATACTGTATATATACAGGTGAATCTGATATCTAGAGGAGCTGATATCTACAGGTGATCTGATATCTAGAGGAGCTGATATCCAGAGGAGCTGATATCTAGAGGAGCTGATATCTAGAGGAGCTGATATCTAGAGGAGCTGATATCTAGAGGAGCTGATATCTACAGGTGGGCTGATATCTACAGGTGAGCTGATATCTACAGGTGGGCTGATATCTACAGGTGGGCTGATATCTACAGGTGAGCTGATATCTACAGGTGGGCTGATATCTACAGGTGGGCTGATATCTACAGGTGGGCTGATATCTACAGGTGAGCTGATATCTACAGGTGAGCTGATATCTACAGGTGGGCTGATATCTACAGGTGGGCTTATGTGCAGCGTTCCTGTGGCTCGTGGATTCACATCCCCAGAGTAAAACAGGATGAAAACGCTGAGGGTGGTAACCCTGTGTGGTGGAAATGTAGAATATAGTTATAAGTATGTGTTTTATATATATGTAATGTGATGAATTGGGACTTTGAAGGATGCAAGCTCTGTAGAATGGATGTAGCAGTTGGTCTTAAGGTATTTATGGTGTTGTTTTATGATGCCTAATTAAGAAGCCAGGGGCACGGAGGTTGGGGGATTCTTGAGTTCCCGTGGCCTAAAGGGAGAAGGGTAGATCTGGATCAGTTGATCTAGCAGCCCTGACCTTTTGGCCAAGGAGATTGTGTCCTGTGTCCTGTTTGGGTTTCATTAAGGGTATGTTTACTATCCTCATTTAGAGAAGGAGCCGTGACATCAAAGGACTTTGAACACATGACCTGAGGGGTTATGTTGTCTTAACTGTCACTGACCAGTGTTAGCCAATCACAGAGACCACTGCATTGATGAATTGATCATTTATTAGGACATCTGTTTTCAGTGTATATAAAGCACAAGTTTATGATTGTTCTTCATCACTATTGCGAACGATCAGTGGCTAGCACGTCCTTCGTTATGACTGATCACAAAGTACTTTGTTAAATCTTATGCTAATGTACAAGCTAAATAAATTGTATTGAAACCACCATCTCTTGACTATTCAAATCTACACAGTGCCACTAGAATTCTTCCATTACACCCTATCTGAATAAAACACTGCGCTCTTTTAAAGAGAATAAATAAGAGCGCATCAGCGAACGTCAGCATCGTGTGTTTTGATATTTTCCATGTCAGCCTGATCTCAAACAAAATGATGAATATCTAAATATAGTTTCTCCATTCTACTGACATCCAGCTAGTTATTTAGTTCTACTACGGGAGACATTGGTTGGGATCGTAACTTTGCAACCATACTGCCACTTGTATTTCTATCTTTTGTCCAAGTGAGACATTTGTTTTCCTTAAAATGTTTTTCTTAGCCAAAACCCAAACCCTTTTGTTTTGTTGTTGTGTTAAAGACTTCCTTCCCCAGGTCTCAGGATGTCTTGGTATTACCACAAACAAGAGACCTTGTCACCCTGAGGGAGAGAGCTTCCCAGCAGGGTGCAGGAGCGCGAGGGACTAGCTGTGTTCCGGAGGAGGTCAGACCAGGGCTGTGTGTCACTGTCTGATGACAACAGCGTGAGTCACAGGGAGAGAGTGGGCAGGGAGAGTCACACAGAGGGAGAAGAGACAATGACATGGATGGTAAGAGACAGAGGTAAGAGTTTGAGTCAAAGACTGTCAGACAGAGTGAGACACAGACAGAGGCAGGGCTAGAGTGAGAGAGACAGAGCCAGGGCTAGAGTGAGAGAGACACAGACAGAGGCAGGGCTAGAGTAAGAGAGACAGAGGCAGAGGCAGGGCTAAGGTAAGAGAGACAGAGGCAGGGCTAAGGTGAGAGAGACAGAGGCAGAGGTAGGGCTAGAGTGAGAGACAGAGGCAGAGACAGGGCTAGAGTGAGAGAGACAGAGGCAGAGGCAGGGCTAGAGTGAGAGAGACAGAGGCAGAGGCAGGGCTAGAGTGAGAGAGACACAGACAGAGACAGAGGCAGGGCTAGAGTGAGAGAGACAGAGGCAGGACTAGAGTGAGAGAGGCAGAGGTAGGGCTAGAGTGAGAGAGACAGAGGCAGGGCTAGAGTGAGAGAGACAGAGGCAGGATGGGAGTCGGACTAAGAGACAGAGTGAGGGACACGGGCAGAGGCACAGATAGAGGCAGAGGGAGAGTGAGGGATGAAGGCAGAAGGAGAGAAAGACAGAGATAGAGGCAGGATCAGAGTGGGAAACAGAGTCAGTGTCTAGTAGAAAACTCACCGGAGGGCCTGGGAGACCAGGGCTGCCTGGGGGTCCTTCACTCCCCTGGGAACACACACACGCACACACGCACACACACACACGCACACACACACACGCACACACGCACACACACACACGCACACACGCACACACACACACGCACACACACACACACGCACACACGCACACACGCACACACGCACGCACACATGCACACACACACACACACACACACACACACACACACGCCCACAGAAACACACACACACCCACAGAAACACACACATACACACACGAACACGCACACACGCGTGCACACACATACCCACGTTAGTTAGACCTTTTTCGAAACACTAAACCAAACCCTTCCAAGCTTTTCAACTTGCAAGCCCATTCATCCACCACTGTTAATGCACAATTTTAAATGGATATAATTTGATATGAAATCCTCTGTAACTGCTGGTCTCTGAGAGCTGCCTGTTCTCTCCAGGAGCCTCTCTCATGCTTTTCAACACACAAACAAGAGCTGAATGCACAACTGTATTATTTATGGTGCTGTAGTGACTATAAATAAAATACAAAAAATAAGCCATTGTTTTCATCCTCCAGTTTCAGAGCCTGTGGCACACACAGACATGCGCACACACACACACACACACACACACACACAGTTTTATCAGCCTGTGGCATGTGGAGGTGCTGTGACAAAAACAATATGATAAATAAGACACAACATCCTGTATTTACATTATTCTATGTATAGTACACACACACACACACACACACAACACACACACAAACACACAACACACACATGCAAACACGCACACAAACTCACTCAAACACACAGCCGTGTTCATGAAAACTTTATCAACTCACCATGTCTCCTTTAGGTCCTGATTGGCCCAGGGGTCCTGGCCTACCCATAAGCCCCTGCAACCACAACACAACAGAAGTGAACTACGACCAGAATATCTGCCAGGCACAGATACCGATAAGATGCAGATATCAAATAAAGCCACAATGAAGTTGAGAGGTATAGCTTAGTGGTTTGAGAATTGGACTTGAGATCACAAGGTTTCAGGTTCAAATGCCCCCTCTGTATGTCACTCTGGATTTAGGGTCTGCTAAATGAATACCTCGTACATTATTATGTGAAGGAATGAGAATATTCTTTTAACTGAGAATCTTTCCAGACTCTTGGAAAGGTCAAGGGTTTGGGGTCAGGGGTCAGGGTCAAGGCCATCAGAGAATGGACATCTATGAGGAAGGTTGTCTTACGATTGAGCCTTGACGACCGGTTGCTCCTGGTAACCCTGGAACGCCCGGAGAGCCCTGGAACAGACCAGAATAAGCAAGGATTGTTAAAGTCACTACTGATACCATACTATGACTGGGATGACAGTGTTAACATCAAACACATGTATGTTTACACTGTCAATAAACATTTAAATATGTGTGCTTGGTGTGACTCCACCCACCTCATCTCCCTTGTCTCCAATTGGTCCAGAGAATCCTCTCTCTCCTTTCACCCCCTGCAAAACCAAACCACACGTCATTTTGGAGCGTCGTGCGTTACCAACAAACAGACATGTAGGACTGCAGCTTGCATGCTCCACAACCTACAGACACTACCCACCTAAACCTGTAGTCTGTACAATACAAGCAAGTGCATGTTTAGAAAGTCTGAGATCCTGTACCAGCATAACAGCGTGTCTCGCTCTGTCTGTGACACACGATATGGGAACTGATGCCGGTTAACATGGTAGAATTCATAATATCTTTCATCAAATTGTCCATCCTTTTTCCTTTTCTCCTGTAAGAGGCTGCTAGGTTGTGATTAACATGGTGTGTTTGAAGCTGAATGGAGCAGTTTGGCTGCTGCATGGCAGGAATAACAC